>VYZX01025906.1:0-22178 GCA_013401335.1 Brachypteracias leptosomus
TATCCTCTCGAACCTGGAACAATTTTCCAAGCCACAAATTACATAACTGAAGAGGTTGGGAGCAAGCAGTGGATTTATATATTCAAAGTTATCATGGCACAATACATGGTTTATAAGGACATGACTGTAAATGCAATTCTGTAGAAGAGGATTGACTGTGCTCCCTTTTGAAACAGAATTACTTCTGTTAACTCCTCTCCCTGAAAGACAAATTAAATGTTTGTGGAAGTCTTTTGGAGGTGGAAAAAAGTTTGTTAACATAAAAATGTATTATTATGAAATGTATATTTTTTTTAAAGCATGAAGTAACACTTGACTGAGTTGCAGTCACCTGATGATGAATGCCTTCTCTGGGGGCTGTTGGTGGGAAGGTGTAAGCTTGACTTGAATTGTTTTGATGAAGCCAAGCAATGTGGTGGTGTGGTGAGTTACTGTGTACACTGGATTAGTCTTGCTGCTGGGGACTTGCCTGTAATGAGGGAGCAAAACAGTCTAGCTATTCCCTTGGTTGTGCAGAACTGAACTCTAGTGCCTTAGAAAAACCTAAATTGTTTCTACTGGTTCAGCTGAAGTGTAAAATTTTATCTAGCTGGGTGGATGCTAAATGCAGTGATGGAGAAATAGGATAGTTGTATTATTGTGCCATCCTCTCTAGGTCCATCCTTTCTCCTTTTAAACATGTCAAAGAAGCCAAGGAGAAAGATGGAAAGAAAGAGGAGATCTGTGATAGGTAGAGATGGATGTGGCTGTCAAATGCCAGAGGCAGATTAAACAGACTGAGGAATGATGATGGGAAAGACTGCACACTTTTTTTTTGTAATGAAGATGTGTCTGGTTTGCTGGTTTTCACTCCTGATCTCCTTGATGATTACAGCTATGACTGTGAAGAAAGACTGGTATTCTGCAAGATGCTGTATGATCCATCTTCTATAGCTGTAACTTATTGACAATATGTATTTTTGGCTGATCTTAAAGCTTGTAGACCATGTCTGTAGTTGCTGTATTTGATAACTGTTTGGTGCTCTTGAACCTGTGCAACTGCAGATGGACTTCATCATGCAGTCTGACTGATGTCTGCACCAGCTGTGCTCTGAAGCCTCAGGTAAGACCACCTGATGTCTCTGGCTATCCAGCACGAGTACTCAGAGTCTCTGCTTGTTAGGTTCAAGTGATACCTTTTGTAGCAAGTGACTGGCTGTTAGACAGCCAGGTACGATATATAGAAAAGTAGATCCCTTTTTGTTCAAGAACAGCACCTGCAGAATTGCCTCAAGTAGGCAAAATGGAGTATGCCTTCCACAGTTCTTTGCAGGACTACAGCACCTTTATGGTCAGATCTTCAGAATTTTAAAAAGACAAACTTGCATGTTAAAAGGTGAGCATAGGTGGCCAATTGTTATGTGTTGCTCTGGACTTGCTGCTTTTAATGATTTTCCTGTCTCTGGTAGTCCTTTTGTTCTGTGTGAGAGCCACCAGTTAACTGATGGCATGTTGTATCAAATTGTATTGTGTTGTATGCTGTGGTGGCAAACTCCACAGTGGAGTGGGACAAGTGACGCCAATACAGCAGTTCCCAGTGCAGTTCTATTTGCATTCCTTGTAAAGAGCTACTGCTGCCTCTTCAGGATTCAATTTCCTTTCTATTTTTGTATCATTTTCCAAGTCTGTAGTTAAAAGTAACTGACAGGGCCAGCTGAGAATCTTGGGATTTCCCATTAGAGATAATTAAGGAAAATACTAATTCATGTACAGACAGATGCCTTGTGGTAAATTGTACTGCGTGAATATCACTCCCTTCACTGCTAATGCTTTTTCCCACTGATCACTGAACCTGCCTTCTAGTATAAGGCGCTAGAGACATGTGGCAGTATTTTTCAGCAAGTAATGTGTAAAGAAAGCTACAGAGCTCTCATTCTTTTTTCTGAAGTGTTGCTTTCATGCACCAGTTGTCCTAAATTGTTCTGCACCTAAAATATATGAGATCTTGCATTTTATGTTTTCTTAATGGAGCTTGAAGAAGGACCTGGGAGAGGGACTTGCATTCATCAAGGACTTTTCCAGTTCACCTTAGTTATAACCAAATTGGTGCATAGTTCTATATTAGGTTAGAATTGACCTTCCTGTTTTCTTCAAAAGAGATACTGCCATTGGGGAGAAGTGGGAATGGACTCTCTGCCAGGTAGGCAGGCCAGGAGCTGAGGATGACAGCAAGGCAGGTGGAAGAAGTGGCCTCACCAATTCCACAAGACTTGTGCAGTAAGAATAGAGAAGGGCCAGTCATCACTAGAAAAGTCTATAGTGATGAGGCACATCCACGGTCCAATGAGAAAGCTGAGACAAAGTGTGGATCAGCAGGGCACACTACATGTAGTGAGACTTACCTACAACATAGCTCAGGATTAGAGACTACACTTCAGATGTACTCAGACCAATGTGAGGGTCTGAACTTTAATAAAGCTTGAAGTGACATGGAAGAAGCCCTGATGAGAGTTCTCACAGTTCTTGCACAAGAGCCTGACTCAGTGTTGCAGCTGAGCTGTATCTGAGCTGGCCTTGAGCATAGGGCATTCAGAGATAGGGGTGGTGGGTTGCAAAGCCTGTTGGTGCAGTCATGCAGCAGTTGTAAACTACTACATGCTTACCCTGTTCTGGACCTATTTCCTAAACAGGAGGCAGGATATTTGATTGGATAGATCTACAGTCTTGTGGTGCAGCCATTGTTATGGTAATGCATTAAGCCTTTCTAGCCTCAGAATAATCTTAATTTGGGCATAGAAGAACAGGACTTCAAAATTCAACTGAATAAACTGCCTCTGGTTGAACAGATTTGAAGCATAATACTTTTGTAAAATAGTGTTTCTGTATTAGTTGTTCAAATACCTGGTTATATGTTTATGCTGACAAGTAGGTAGCTGTGATCAGAGGTACACAGCTGGCCTCTCTAACATCTTGTGGAATAGATATGTTTCCTGGGAGACTGGCTGTTTTTCTTGTCAGTGAAAAGATCTGATAGTTTAATCCCTGTTCTCTAGGAGGGAATGTGCTGGAGTCTCCTGACTCATAAATTATCAACGAACAGAAAGGCAAATGTTGGTTATAACATGCCTGAGTACAATGAAATGTGAGCAGAGAGGAAGATCTGTGCTTGCCTTTCACCTTCTCAACTGTTTCCTGCAGGGATATGAGAGCAGGTTTGTTGGAGTCACACCAGTTTGCTCTCATCTGCCCACACTGGATATCTGCAGCAGGGACAAATAAACAGGACATCAGTTTAATATAGCATGCAGGTACTTGGTTGAGGTTGCTAACTGCCCTTTAAGACAAGGCTATGGCAAAGCTCAATAACTGGATTTTGACAGACTCTATTGCAACACTTACTTTTCTAGCCCTGTTGTGCCTCACCTCTGCTTTTATCTAATTTTAAAAGTCCTTATGTCAGCATGGTTAACCCTGATTATAATTGTTGTGATATCTATTAAATGAACTACTTTTTACCAAGCTTTGCTTCCAAGACCCTTAAAAAACCCAAACCACTATGGTTTGCCATTAACTAGTGGCAGAACAAAGGTAATCCATGCACCTCTGAATTGCTGCCAATTCTTCATCTCCTCTCCCTTGGAATACTGCAAAAACAATGTCTAACCACACACACTTTCTATTGATCTGAATAACCCAGTGAGTGCTGGGACTTGTATTTTCTGTTAATGCACTGCAGCCATCCTAACCTGCAGCATTGGTGTTACAGATAATGAGGCATCCCGTGGGCTCTAAGTTAAGCAGCTAATATAGAGAGCTGAAGTTAATATATTTTAATGTATAGGTATTAGTTTGTGTATATACAATGCCATTTTCAAAAAGCACATGGGTCACTTGGCACTTATTTGGATATGTAGTTTATCATAGAATCATGGAATAGTCCTGGTGAGAAGGGACCTCAGGAGGTCTAATCTCCTGCTCAAAGCAGGGTCAGACCTGAATTCTGGTCTGAATCTAAGGTCAGACCAGATTGCTCAGGGCTTTATCCAGTTAGGTCCTGAAAACCTTCAAGAATGGGAACTGCACAGCTTCTCTGGGCAACTTTTTGCCCTCCCTGGCTGAAAAGATTTTTCCTGTATCTGCAATTTAAACTTCTGTTGTCATTACAACTAAATAAAAATAAAGTGTTTGATTGTAGTTCAGCTGTTCAATTGGGAGTAATGTCAGTTGCAGAACACAATGCTGAAAACTTGTGGGCCATAGGTGAAGTCCTGATAGGGACAGAGGCTGATGCCTGTCAAGTCCATGCTCCAGTAGGAATACAGGGACCCTACTCATGTGGTACTTAATGGCACATGGAGCTCAGTGTCTGTAGCTCAGCCAGAGATGCTGTTACAGGAGTGATGCCATGACACCAAAGTACCCCAAAGTAAAACATGTTTGCAAAAGTTGTACTGACTGGGTCTTCCGTACCTTGTTTTCCTAACAAGTTTTAGAGATCTTCCTCCCCCGCAATCTAGGCATGATTTGTGCCTTTGTCTGTTGCTGCTCATATCTTTGTAGAGCAGCAAAATCAGCATGAAATTGATGTGATCTTCTTTCATTGCTGCCCAAAAGTTTCTGAAGAGCAGCCTTGGAACAGAGCGGGCTTGTTGACTTCATTCTGCAGCTGCATGACAAATCTGCCTCTAAGCCTGCGGCTTCAAGAAGACAGCACAGCATCTGTTCACATAAAAGATAGCTTTTAACTTCTCTTTTTTTGAAATAATGAGAATTTTAAACTCCTGGGTTTAAATGGAAACTTAGAAACAGGTGACTTGGGCTTCCCTCATTTACCAAGAAAAGCTTCCTATTTATCTTTGATGAAGGATGGATTATTATTCTCAATTTCAATTAAATATTTTTGCTCCAAATGTGGAGAAATTAACATCTAATTTACAAGAAACTTTGATCCTGGCATAATAATTATATTCTATTATGTGAAACTCTGCTTAGTCAAGGTATGAATACAAAGTCTCTTTGATTTTTATGGGCTGGTTCTTTCTATATGCATCTCTTTCCATATGCATTTGCTTGTCACCATGACAACTTCCTGTGAGTTTGTCTGACACTGTGCACTTCAGAGAAGTTACAGTTAACCCAGGGCCTGAATACAGAGTGCCAGGGAATAACATCTGAGGATCTGATTTCCATGGGTTCATGTATAGTTCTGCTCTTCTGAAGTCAGATGCATCCATGCATGCAAGTTTAAGAACAATGTTCTTTCATTAGATCTTCAAGCTGCAATTTCTCCAGTATCTTTTCATTCTAATTATGTACACAGGTTTGTAAAGCAAATTTTATGGCTGCTTCTGTAAAACCAATGTTTAACTATCACTTAACAGATGTATAGCCTGACTTATAACAATGTCTCTATGTTTCCCTTAGAAATTATTCTCTTAATAGTCTATCTTAGAAGTTTTTATTATTGAGTACTGGGATCAGCACTTAATTGGCAAGTATTCTACCATAGAACTAAGCTGCCTTACATCTGTCCCTCTCTGCTCTTTAGTAACCTAGAAAAATATTCCTGCCTGTGCAAATCTGGCTGATGTGCTCTGTCAGGGACAATTTTTCAACTTAAACTTTGGTGCTCAGAAGATCTATGCATTCTTTGATCTTCGATGCCTGGGATGATGCTTTGTGAGCTGTGCTGATTTGTGTTGCTGGGTGTTGCAATGAGTAAGCTCATTGCCATGCTTTCTCACCGCTCCATAGGGAGTTTTTGTTGTCTTGGGAGAGCTTACACTGGAGACTGGCAGACTTTACCAAAATAGGCTTCAGTTCCTTGAAGGAAGGATTTTCAGGAGAAAGAGTTGAAAACTTTTGGGGGCCTGTGGTTTGTTCAGCCATATCTGAAACCACTTAAATGGTAAAGATGAAACTGAGACAACTCTAAGCCTGCCAGAGATAGTAAGAACAAAGTTTGCTAATCAAATGTGAATGACTAGACCCCTATCAGTGATGTTTATTGCCAGTTGTTTGGCAAGACTATGATTTAAAAACCTTGTATATGTTATTTCCCTGCCAACCTCAGAAGAAAACACTTGATTACAGAATGTCTTAAACAGAAATATTCATGCCCATGCATTGAATGAGCTTAAATTGTGGAGCTTAATGGTAGATGGAGTCTGCCCAGAGCAGTAGTACTGCTTTTGTGTATTGCATTGGTTCTGCATGTTCCAGCTGGCAGCTGCTGTGTCTCTGAATGTATATCATAAATATTATATTCATTTTCTGTGTGTAAAACCTTGCATCATGTTTGTTTTTTGAAGAGTTGTAGTGGATAACTTTAAAGATGCACAGGAATATTTTCTTTTCCTAAACAAAATATGCCAAGTATCTGAAAAGAAAATTGGTTACCCTTGGTTGCTTTATCTGACCAGAAAGACATGTAGAAATAAGACAACTAAGTATTTCCATCATAGAAGAAGCTGCTTATCCCAGTATTTACAAAAAGGCCACTGGAAATACCTTATTTGTGTCCCAGTCCTGGAGGTGGACTATTCCCTCTGTTTTGCCATTGAAATAAATCCTTTCAGGAGGAGCTCTCTAGACCTTATTATAAAATCTGACAGTGTGAGGATAAGAAAGTTGAGTTTTCTATTGCCTAACAGAAAAAGAAGGCACAGAACACTTAACAGGGCAGGCAGAGGGGAAAAACTCCCAACTGTCTCTTAGGAAGCTCACTGATATTTATCTTTACAAGCGTTGGCTGAAGTTAGGTTCAGAAATAACTGTATGACCTGCAATGCTAATACAGCCATGACAAACCAGTTCAGCACTGCAAACAGCAGGGATTTCTCAGAAGCAAAACCATGATCTCAGCTGGTTGTGCTACTGATGAGACTAACTTTTGGAATCCATGCTAAAATGCACGCAATTGAAAGCAAAATGAAGATGTATTAAGTTATTTACTCTTTGACTATAGTTATATTAGTTGGATAATAAAGGAAATGGTTGGGGACGTGTCCCAGTGTGCTCTAGTAAGCTGAAAATCCTCTGGACTGTTTTAATATACTGCACCAATAGAAAAAAGTATGACTTAACAAAAATCTTCATAGTGGAAAAAAAAATGCAGTTCCAAGTAGCTGATAATCAGATGGAGTCAAAATCCTATTTTGAAACAAACACAAGATGTTTCATTAACTATAATATTGAATTGTGTAACATGATTCTTAGCCTGAGCTGCCAAAAAATATTTAGTGATCCTAAGGGCAAGTGTATAAAGTAATGTTTCTACATTTTCAATAAGTGTTTGGTAACTTTATTTATTTATTATTACCAGTAGGTGTCACTGAAGTTTAGCAGAGAGCTATTATTACGTCTTTTCTGCTTAATCAAACCTTTATTTCATAGAGAAACATTCATTATTTATACATGTTGACGTACACTCAATAAAATGAAGAATTGCAATCAATGCTCTTTCAAATGTTTTTTTTTCCCCCTGTCTCCGTTACTGATAACTGTTGGTGGATAATTCAATGGATTGAGAAAGAATTCTGATTTTTTTTTTCTGTAGCATGCCTGAAATTGGTCCAAGCTGATAATGACCAAAGTGATTATTTGATGCAAAGGTGAAGCAGTTAGCAGGGCCTATATGATTACTCAGCCTTTGCCCAGTCTTCCAGGGTGAGGTTTGGGGGGTGTGAGCAGAGAAAATGGAAAATCAAGCCAAAAAACCTAAATCTTAAATTTATTTTTTTTTGCACCTTTGCTGAAAATTACAAACTCTGGGAACTGAATGGGACAGGAAGGACCTGTCAGCCACAGAGCAGCTTGCTGCAAGACTGAGAATGCAGGTAGGAAGGAAAGTTAGTGGAAGTTCCACTTTTGATGTCTGTAAGTACCTACATCTGGAAATAAGCAGTATGGTCTTACTCATGTCAGATGTGTTTTTCCTCCAAGTTTAAAACGTAAATTGCTTCCAAAGAATATAAAGACTCTATGTAATTGTGCCATTAGTTTTATGCACTTGTACTTTATTATATGGATGTTTCTCTGAAGATCTGAATCTTGCTTCCTATATCTTGTTCAGCACAGTGCTGTCTTCAAATGCAAGACTGCCTAGGATTGAGCTGAAGTAGAGCATGGAATGATTTTTTTCTGTTTTAATGAACTGTAGTTCTTGTCTGCTATGTGCTTTTTAGACAGGTGATCAGCAAAGGTATTTGGATTGAAATGCATTTTCGGGTTTGCTCAGGTATTTACTATCTGCACAAAAAACCACCAAGTAGACACCTGTGGTTACTACATAATGTTCAAGTCTCTTGATATACATTGAAAGCTGAAAGAGGAGTTATGTTTTGTTTTCTACCAGGTATGGTAAAGGCTTATTCTTTATGAAAACCACCAGGGAGACATTTTGAGTTAGCTGAAACAATCTTAGTTTGAGCCCAAGTTACTGTATCAGTACCTTCCTCCAATCTTTCAGATGTTTACTATGCAGCACAGTCATTTCTTGGTAAACATTTATATCAAATTCAAGATTGCACATCCAGTAGAAAACTATAGCAAAAGGTGGCTACTGCAGGCCCATGTATTAGGATAATAATGTGCTTTTGGACAGTAAGTGCACGACCTATTCTGTTGCCCTGACGTGGCTAGATCCAGTAATGAGTCATTTGTTTGAGATGTCTAAAGAACTAGTCAATACACAGGTTGTTTTTAGCCTTTTGTTATCTTTAAATATATTTCTGAAGTAGTCTGCCACTACTTATTAACAGGCTCTCTATTGCACGCTGTAGGATGATCTTCGACCATTTCACAGTACATGGTCACACTGTACGCAGTGGATCTTGTTAAATGCAGACGGGGTTGCAGAATGGCACAATGTATGGCCCTGGATGCACCAGGGTCTTGTGTAACAGGCGGAAGACATTGCAACTTTCTCCATGGTGCCGCATTGTAATTTGAATAAAGGTGAAGGCAATTTGTTCAAGGCTATATTCTGGCAGGAAACTAATGAAGTTGCTGATGTTTTGTTGCTTCCTACCTTCCCATGGGAAATCTTAATTTAATTTTTTTTTGTAATTTTCATTTTATCAGCTTAATTTGCTAGATAGTACATTAATTTTGCCACAATGCTCAGGGACATGTCCATACAGTCCTCCTTAGCCCCACAAGTTCTAATTCTTTGGATTTTCTTTTCCAGTTATAATTTGTTGCTGTTTTTTGTATCATTGCACACAACACTCAAAGGCTCTGTATACTTGTCTCACTGCAGCAGCTTAGTTGTTTGACCTGGTATGGCTTTGTTTTAATGTTTTGTAACCACTATAGAAGTGCTTACTTATTGGTCAAGTTCTACTCATTTTAAAGAGTAGAAATACTTGGGAAATACAAATATGAAAACAAATCTTGTAAATAAACTCAAAAGGGAACAGAGTGATTATAGCATCTGTATGTAAGAGCCACACAAAACTAAGAGGGCAAAGGAACATAATGTGTAAGCATTGGTCATGTACATGCTAACTGGTAAAGGAAGCAAATTAGCAAAATGAGCAACAAACAGCTGCTACCCTGTTGGGGAAGAGGAATAAAATAGGCCAATGACAGTCCCACCAATGAACACTTTATAAGAACAATTTAAAACACCAATTGCTTGATGCATTCCTATGGTTTTTTTGTTCCCCAACAAGTGCTATTTTGGGGCATTTTGATAGCTTTCCTTAAGGGCTGCTGCCATGAAGACAGACAAATTCAATGTTAATGTGAAATAACACATTCTTAAATTCAAAAGAACTACCTTCAGGGAGAGGATAAGGTTCATACTGAATCTGGTCCTCTAAGACTTTCCTTGCTGCTTTTAAAGTTAAGCTGCATCCTCACTGCAAAGGAGATGTGTCTTGGGTTTGTTTGTTTGCTTTTCCTGAAACACGCTGGCATGTTGTAAAATCTTCACAGGAAACAGCAGAGGTGGTTACATTCTTAGCAGAGCTTGCTGAAATAACTGCATGGCAGAATAAAGTTCTGACCTTGACAATTGTAACACATGAAAGCTGCTTTGTGCTTTTCCCACTAGTATTCCACCACAGGTTTTTTCTGTAGACTTGCAGGCTGATCACCGAAGGAAAAAAAACTGCACAGAATAACCACTGAGAATTTAGACATAGGTGAGTGATTACTGTTGGTTCATCAAGTAAAACTAGTCTTTCCAGAGGCTTTCACATTGCAGAGACAATGCTGCCTCTCACACAATTGCAACAGGTGGGTGTGCGGGTGTGGTGGGTTTACCTTGGCTGGGTGCCAGGCGCCCACCCCTAGTCCCTCTATCACTCTCCCCCAAACCTCTGTCAGCAAGGCAAGCGGGGAGAAAGTAAGATGGAAAAGAAAAACCTGTGGGTTATGATAAAAAGCAGTTTTAATAAACAGCAGAGAAAGCAAGGCCGCGCATGAAGCAAAAGCAAACAGAGCTACTCCTCTCTACTTCCCATCTGCAGGCGGTGTCGGGCCTGTCCCGGGAAGCAGGGCTCCAGAACGCGTACCGGTTGCTCGGAGGACAATCGTCTTCCCCCCCGAATCCCCTCGTCATCCTTCCTTTATAGTTGAGCTGATGTCATATGGTATGGAATATCCTATTGGTCAGCTTGGGTCAGCTGTCCGGGCTGTATCCCCTCCCAGATCTTGCCCCCCCCCGTACCTTTGGTGCTGTGTGAGCCCTGCTAGTCATAACATGGATGTGTTATCAACACCCTCTGGCTCCCAATACTGCAGTATGAAGGCTGTATGGGGAAAATCGGCTCAACCAGACTCACTACAGCAGGCCAGAGAGAAGGTGAAATGCAACTTTTTCTTGCTAGCTGCCCAGATCAGATGAATTCATGCCATGATCCAGGGAACTCTTTTTTTTTTTTTTTCATCAGAGAACTGGCCCTTTGCTGCACTCTTGTAGGCATTCTTTTGTTCTGCCAGTGGTGCTTGTTTTAACCTCTCAGTTACTAAGCTTAATGCCTTGGTTTGACCACCTCAGATGAGGATATGGCTACAATATGATGCAAACACTGGAAAATATCCAAAACCGTGTAAAGATCCCCTATTTGAATGTCTTTCAGTCCTTCTTGGAGTTCAGTGTCAGAAACAGGCAGTACTCTATCAACTAGAAACACTGCACTAAGAAAAAACATTCTTGACAGAAGTCACACTTCCCTCTACGCTGAGTTGCAGATCACCTCCCACCCGTGTGCTGTACTTTATGGTCTTCTCTGATCCAGCTGCTACAGCTCTGAGTGCAATCCAGCTCTTCTCACCCACTCCCATGCTGCCGCTGCTGGTTGTGTTGCTGAACCTCCTCCAGCATGTATTAATAGCAATACTAATGTATAAATGACTATTTTCAGAGTTGTTTCAGAGAGGTCGACTAAAGCACGGTAATTAGTGTCTCTTTTCTATGCAAATAACAAGGGAGAAGTTCTAGCCCTAGTAAAGGGAAATGGTGAAGCCCTGAGTGCTGCCACCCACTCGTGTGACACTTGAAGGACAAGAGCAGGAGACGACTTATATTTTGCAAAGAAAAAGCAAACCACACTGAAATGTTTAGCATTTCAAGCGGCAGTAATTGGGACATGAAAGCACTGCAGCAGCTCTGAGTGCAGCAAGAGCCAGCAGGATATCCTCTCCTCCCCCATCTCTTCCCACCTGGAAAAGAGGCAAGGAAGGAAGTACAATAGGGAGCAGGAGAGAACCTGGGAGGCAAATGGTGGTTAGGCTGAGACACAGAAAAATGGAGAAGAGGCAAAGGAGAAGATACTGAGTGGACTGAGTGGCCACTGGCTCTCATGGTTCTGAGGGGAGCAGTCTGGGCAGGAGGAGGAATGGGGAGAGCCTTCCTGTGAGTTACTGTTTGCTTCTTGGGCAGTTCTTTGCAGGGATGTGAGGCTTGTTGGGGTTATTTGGCTTATTCTCCTTTTGTGGGAAAAGCAGTAGAGTAAGGATGCATTACACTGTTAATTCCTGTACTTAATATGAAGGATATCTAATGTTGTGGTCCATTTAAAGTCTGTTTTTAGCCTCACTTTAAGCTGATATTACTGTCAAATGCTAGTTTTTGTCCATGAGGCAGCACTGAGGAACCTTCTGGAAGGACATGACTGTCTCCCCTTCTTCCCCAGTATCTGTTGCATGGGAAACCTTCCATTTTCCTACTATGTCGCCTCCATTTTCTTTTGGAAGACACAAAACACTTTAAAATGTTTTAATTGCTGCTTCTGGACTGAATTATGTGAAAGGCTTTGTACCAGGGTACGGCTCATTTTGAGAAATCTGTGTTGTTCCCCCTACAGAGATCTCAGCACAGAACCTCATAAAGTGAACTGGGAGGGTTCCAGAGTGTATTAAGATGTTCTGTCCCTCTTAGATGTTCCTTCTGCTGTTAAACCTTTCTCTCTTATCTGCAGCTTTGATGTATTTAAGGTGTGGTTTTCAGTGCTTTCTGACTTTATAATAAATAGCAATGATGCCCTCACAAGGGGGAGTAATGGAATGCAGCAGGGAGCTGTGGGACACGCTTTGACTTTCCCAGGAAAGTTTTTAAGATGGAAAAGCTAAAATTGTAATTTTGCTGCGTACCTCCCACTGCTGTTATTGTGGAGGCAAACGCCAAACTGGAGTGTTCAGTGTGCTGCTTTTTTGTGAGGGGCTTTGTGTGGCTGGGTTTTGTTTTGTTTTGTTGGTTTTCTTTTTGTGAAGGGAGATGACAACTATCAATAAGACAATTCCACAGAAATTGTCAGATGCATGTTGGATTCCACCCTCTTTGAGAATTAAACTTGCCTACTGCCGAATGTAGATGGGATTTGGCTTTTATTTGCTCTGTCTTGGTACTTGCATATTTGGGGTAAACCAGATGAAAATGGAAATAGCAAGGCTTAACATGGTAATTGCCAAACTTATTAAGTTACAAGGTGTGAAATTTTCAGAAGTATCTAAAGTAAGTTAGGTCCAGAAAAATGGGCCCATCTGTGCTGTTTTTGAACATAGCAATGTTTGTTTTCCATCATCCTCCAAGTAAAAGGTTTTATTGGATTTAAAGGCTTCTGCTGATACCCAGGGTAGGATAAGCTGCACGTAATCTAGTCTAGTTTATGCTCTGCTCATCATGTGAAATTCCAACACGACCATGAGCCAGCACTGATTTAGAATACTCTGTATGGGCATTCCACAAAGACTGAAAATACTGCTGGAAACGGGAAGTTAGCCCTGGGGGTACGGGGTGTGTCAGAGGTTTCAAATGACATTCAGTTACTATCACTGTACTGCAAAATTCTCTAAAGTACTGTTTAAATGACTTATGTAGCCCAGGCTTTAAGTTAGAAACTTATTTAATCTCAATTCATAAGTTTATATCCAGAGAGAAACTATTTTCACATAGTTTCTGGGTGTCACTTTCCTTACTCTGGCCATATTCTTTGCTTTTTCTGGTTCTCAGGATGGATTTTTTTGTTATGTTGTAAGGAACTCCAGAGCCTCAAAGTATTTTGAGCCCCTGCTCAAATTTTTTTTCCCTCTTTGTCTAACATATCAGTTAGTCACCAAATCAGACTTTTAGACTCACACAATAGTATGCAAAACTCAAACTGGTTTGGCTATCCATTTTACTCTTGAAATTTAAGTAAGCTAATTACTAACCCTGATACAAAAATACAAGGAAAAAAAAAATCTCACTTTTTGTATATAAATATACTTTATGTATGTAAATTATGTATTTTAAAATTTCTAACCTACTTTTAGTAGCTCTTCAATAATTGAGTCAGGGAACTAGATAAACTTGTAACCCTTCTTTTGAAACACAGTACAAACCTCAACAGTATCTCAAATTGAGCTTGTACATCTCATCACATGGCCCAGTCTATTTTATCTTCACTTTGTCTAAGCACTGGTTGTATACCAGTTGTATACTGGCCTTAGAGAACATAGAGTATGATGGTTCTCCAGAAGGAATACCTGAAAGCTGCCAGCACATCAATAGGTACCAGGTAGAGGCCAAAAGTCCATTTACTTACAGGATCACTAATCAAAACCATAGTTTTGCATCTCTTTATTGAAAGCCAGTAATTTTGCATTGGATAAAGGTATTATTAAGAAAAAAAGTAGTTTTTTAACTAGAAATAGTGGGACAACTAACCTCTTCTGTACAGTGAAATCAGCCTCTTTTTTTTTTTTTTTTTTAATCCATTTTGCATTTGGGACCTGTATTTTAAAACCTTTCCTCAAACAACAGGTGGCTGGTATGATCATGTGTTGTGAAACCATTTTAGGTTCCAAGGTTGTAGAGCTTTTTTTTGTTCTGCTTTTGTTTTTTATTTCTAAGCTCCTCACTCCTCAAAAAAATTACCAAACCACAACAGTGAGGATGTTCTTCTTTAACGCACTGCTTTTCTAGTAGTGCATCTTTAGTTTTCTATTCCACCAGCATTTTATGAAATAACTGCTTCCAAAATGTGAAAGAGTGGATTTGATGGTGGTTTGATGCCTTGCACATCTTTGCTGTATGACACAATCTCCATGGAATACTTTTTCACTCCACGCAGAGTGTATTATTAAAGTCTCAAAGGTGTGCATAAATATAATCTATGCGGGTGGCAGTAACTGCTCTGTATAAGCTGGTGCTCGTAGAAGTTGGAGCATGTGAAACCCACTGTTCCACACTCTGCATTATGCTCGTTTCATGGGACTGCTCCGCCGAGCACGTTTCCTTCTCGGTGCGGATGTAGAGGCTGAGGCCTGTACAACCACTGTGAGTACCAAGAAGTGCTGCCAGGAGTGGAAGGGGCTCGCTCGCTTCCCCCGGGGAGGCTGCTCGCTCCTGTCTGCAGAACAAACTTTTAATGGGAGTCCGAGTAGGGCTCCTTCAGTGCCCGTTGCGTTCCCGAATTCCTCAGGCGGGTTTTGACCGCAGCTGTGTCCCCCCGGGGCCGCTCCTGCCGCCGGGCCAGGCCGCGGCCCCGCCGGGGCTGCCCCAAGAGACCCCGGGCCGCGCGGGGTCCTGCGCCTCGAGCTGGGGCCTGGCCTGGCGCTGCCCGCGCCATCGGAACCGCCGCGGTGGCACGTCCTCCCGGGGGCGTGGGCTCGAGCAGAGGCCGCCGCGAGGAGGCGCCGGGCCGCGCCACGCCATCCTGAACACCTCTGAGTGGCTGAGTCCCCGCGGACCCCACGCAGCGCGGGCCCGGTCGTCGGCTCCCTAGGGACCCTCGCCGGGGGGGGGGGGGCCCACCTTCCTGCAGTAGGTGGGCACCGGGATGCGAACTACAACTCCCAGCAGGCTCTGCGCGGGGCGGGCCGGCGGCTGCGCGCGGGCGGGTGCATGCGCGGCAGCGGCGCAGTCCGTTGAGTAAGGCGGAGTGCGATTGGCTGCGGGCGGCGGCCGGGTGTGGGACGCGCAGTGACGGAAGGAGCGGGGCAAATGGCGGAGAGATGGTCCCGGGCCCCGTCCCGAGAACGGCGATAATCCCGGCGCGGAGGAAGCGGCGCCGGAGGAGACGGCGTCGGGGGCCCTAACGTCCGCGCCACCCCGGGAGGGTGCCGCTGCCGCCGGGGGAGGGGCGGTGGCGTCCCGTCGACGAGCACCTTTCGTAGGCGGCAGATCGGCGGCCAGAAACCGCGGCGAGAGCCATATCTGCAGCGCCGCCCGGAACGCGCCGGGCCCGCGCTCGGGGCCCGCTGCCCACCTGCCTGCCCCCGCTGTCACGACTGGCGCCGAGGTAGATGCCGGGCGAGGGGGCGGCCTTCCGGCCCTCGAGGCCTGCGTGGGCCTGCTCGGCCCCGGAGCCCTGGCGGGCAGGAGCCGCCGTCCGCTGTCCCCGGCGCTGTCCCGCTTCCGGGGCGGTGGCGGCAGCCGCTGGCGGGACGTGGAGGACAGCCGCGGCCGTACCCAGCCCGCCAGGAAGTTTTCGGGGCGGGAATCGCAGAACTTTGCTCGGGGGTGAAGTGCGGGCTGGGGCCGGGAGGGCGCGGGGGGGGTTGTGGTGTGCGGCCTGCGAGTTCGGGGGGCACCGCTGCTCGCTCCGGCCCAGGGACTTGTGTAATGGGGGTTGTATTTTCTGCGGGGCGGGGGGAGGGGGCCGAGGAGGAAGGGAAATGACATCAGAAATCGCCAGGCCTGCATGGTGGGGTGACCCGGTTCCGCTAGCACCCCCTCCCGCCGCCGCAGGGGGAGGGAGGAAAAAAGAAACTGTCACCGTGGGATTTCATCAGCTTCTTCTGCCTCCATGCATTTAACCTATTTTTCTTTCCTTTGATTATGTAAGAGGAACGGTGTAGAGAGGAGCAGTGAGTAGGGATGGCTGATGGGCTTTCTGGGAATTGCTGAATTCTTTATGCCTTACTGGTCCGCCGAGTTAGCTCTGGGAAATGCGGGAGTATTATATTTTGGGAATTTTGCTTGTATTTCTTGTGCTGCTCCAAATACTGCAGCACATTGCAGGAGAGAGAGAGACAGGGAGTGGAAAGGGAGTGAAATTGACCAAGCTTTACATTTCACACAGTGAAAAGCAAAAGAGAATTGTAAGTAAAGAGTAAAATTCCTGTCCTGTTGATGTTCTCATCTAAGGAGGTACCCCTGTGTTTCCTTACCTTTAATCTCAGTGTAAGATATGAGATTTTAGCACAGTGTATTTATATTTTCTTGAAACTCATCTTTTAATCTGTTTATATCATATTAAGTATTTATTTGAGTTTCAGTGTGTTGATTCAAAACTCTATATGAGATGATCTTAATTTTTAAAATTAAAAATAGCAAAAGGTAGGTTGACAAGCTCTACTATCTGAAAGTGAAGTCCTCTTGACTACAGGAATCTTCCCTTTAAAACTGTAAGACACAAGTCCTAATTTAAATCTGCTGTTATTTTTGCAGACACTGGAAATGTAGTGTAGGAAAATGCGCTCGTGGTGAGTGAGGTGATTTTTTTTTTTCTGTAACAGTTATATAGAAACTGTTAATAAATATTTCAGTGTAATTTTTGTAGCTCTAAAAACTGGCCTTTCTCGTATAAAATGTTTTGGTTGCTTTTACGTATTTTCAGGCATCAGCAAAATAAAAATAGTAAGTTGGATTTGTTTTTCTGAAGTATGTGGGGAAGTTCTAGTTTCACTCTTGGATGAAAAATAGGAAATTAGAGCTACTTACAGGGGAACAAAGAAAAAAAAAATCTGGCAACAATGTTTGGAGCAGCACAGAGTAGGCTGATGATATTGTGGGGAAAAATGAGGATAGAGATGGGGTTAAAGAGTAATATCTGCTAGGTGCAACCAGAAGCAGTCTGCAAAATGTTGTTTCGCAACAGAATTCTGGCCAGTAGATAAGCACATGCCATTACCATCCATCTGCTAAACTGCTGGGGAGGAGAGTGTTTCCCAAAGTGTTTGTTCCTGTATCTCTTTTGCGTTGCAACACCATCTGTCTGGTAAACTTCTGAGGTTCAAATTTGGTAGTTTGAATTCACTAAAAATTTACTCAAACATAGATCACCCAGTGAATTGCTCAGTTCATGTGATAAGTGAAGGTTGGCCTGGGCTGATAAAGGGAGACTATTAGTGAGACAGTCCTGCTAGAGCGAAGTGATAGAGTGACACATCTGGAAACCACTCTGGTGATTTTGACAGAAGCTAGGCCAGCACTTCTGGCTGGGAAACTGAGTGCTGAGATGGAAACTAAGATGTGGATAAAAGACTGTATAACACATATTCACAGAAATAATAGTAATAAAAAGTGTTGTCTCAAACAAATAGATCATGTGATAAGTTTATTAATGATTTAAAGTACTCTTTTTCATGTACTTTATATGAAAGCAGTTGACACTTTGAAAGTTGGATTTCTTTGATTCTATAACTCAAATAAATGCCCCTTTTTTTAAACAGACTTCTCTCCAGTATGGAGAGTAATTTCAGAGAGAAAGATGGACTTGATTAGATTCGGACTGGCTGTAAAGAATTCCAATTTTCTATTCATGCTTGGGCGGAAAAAAAAAAAAAAAAAGAAGTGCTGGTTTACAAAACAGATGTGATTGGTTTGTTTTCATGTTGTCATTTGTCCAATAGTTGAAGTATTGGTTTCAGGGAAAAGAAGTGTTTTGTATTTCCTCTTGAGTTAAACAAAAGTAGGAATAGAACATGCACAGGGAACTGTTTACATGTGTTCCTGTTTAATCTGTTCATATTTAAACATCTGAGAGAGTAAAGTTAATCAGACTGTGGTTCTAACAGTCAGTAAACAGTCATGGTTTACGCTGCTCTGCGTAAGGTGTCCTCTATGTTCTTAGAAATTAATTGAGGAGTGTCCGTCTCTTTGTTCTTGTCCCTTGATCAGCCTAATTTACCTGTGGGGAGTTGCTGTGCACCAGTCCAGTCTTGACCATGACTGTGCAGGTGACATAAACCACATCGTATTACCAAATAATACACTTGCTAAGTAGGTCTGAGTGTGTAAGAAGAACATAGGGTGACATTGTCATCATTATTTGCCATTAATTAGTATTTAAAATATCTATACCAACTTGGAATATTTTGACTTTTTTTTATTTAACTACTGTGTTTAAAGCCATACTGTGTTATTGGATTCTAGCAGAGAGCTGAATGTTCAAGTGTGGTGAAAATACTGCTTAGTGTTCTGCTGATGCTTCATGAAAGCAGTGCCATCTATACTTGAAAATATAGAGTTAGAACAGAGCAATGCCAAAAATTGTGTATTCATAGCAGATTTTTCTTAAGGAAACATTGTGCCATTATTTTATAAATGTGCAAGTAACTGAATTTCCAGTTAATCTGGTAGATCTATTACTTATTGCAGAAACTTTCAACGTAATGACATTCACATTTAAATGAGTTAGTCTGTAGAAAGAAGCAGATGATGTATCTGTTGCTCATGTGAAATGTGCATGCTTGCTGCTTGTAGGCCTGTTAAAGGATGGAAGTACAGTCATTTGTACTAAGGAGTTGGTGAACTTATGTTTCTTCTTTCTTTTCTAACAGAGAATATGAAACAGGAGCCAAAATGACATCCCGATTTGGAAAGACCTACAGCCGGAAAGGGGGAAATGGCAGTTCCAAGTTTGACGAAGTCTTTTCCAACAAACGGACCACCCTTAGTACAAAATGGGGAGAAACCACCTTCATGGCCAAATTAGGACAGAAGAGGCCGAGTGTCAAACCAGATATTTCTGAAGTTCCTAAAAAACCTAAAGTTGAAGATGAGGTAACAGAGGATCCGTTTGGATTTGACAGTGATGAAGAATCTCTTCCTGTGTCTTCAAAGAATGTGTCGCAGGCTAAAAGCTCCTCTCAGCTGGAACCTGGTGAAGCTGCTCAGTCTGAGGACTTCACTCCTCTGCTTGAAGCTAACAGCAGAATTAATCAGCCAGACAGTGGAGAAAATGTTGCATCCAGCAAGTGCATGTCTTTTGACAATACTGTTCCTCTCTTAAAAGAAAAGAGCACAAGCAAAAACATGGAAGACGGAGACTGCAAAGGCAGCAGTGCTAAACCTGTCACTGCAGGTACGTTTACTCAACTGACCAGATAGTTCTGTTATCCTCTGATTTTTACTAATCTACATATAGGCTGTGTACTTTCAGGGGTTGGTTAAATGTTCTAATGAAGCAGTGGGACAATTAATTCTTTATTGTAAGAAATTGTAAAGGATATGCTATTTAACTAAAAACACCAGGAAGCATTCTGCCTTTCACACATTGGTTGAAGCTCCTTGGTACACTAATCCTTATGTCTAAATGTAAGATACAGTGCTTTAGAGTCAACATAGTGGGTTAGTCCACCTTGAATAGAGCAGAATGATAATCTTCCTTTTCTGAAATTTGTTCTGAGCTCAGTACGTTTGTGTTTGGGTTTTGTTGGGTTTTTTTTGTTTTTTTTTTCACATGTATTTTCAAGAGTGGTAAGTTGGTAATAATAGAATGCTTTATTCTTAAGTTGCTAACTTTCATTTATTGGAGGTACGTGATTAGTAACATGCAGCTCACATCCTGCCTCATTTAATTACTTGAATGTAAAAAGTAGTTTTCTGAACTTCAGTTGGACAAAAGTATATTATTTTTTTCTAATTAGTACATCTTTATCAATGTGTATGCAAAAAGCTTCAGACTTATGTAATGGAATTCTGTCAGACTTCTCTTAGGGGCTGTTTTTGGTCTCTGAAGTGTTGTAAGATATCTTAATACTTCTGACAGGGAATTCACAAACCCCATGGAGCTGAACATTGCTGTAATTTTATTCGAGTCATTGTTAGACAAGATCAGATGTTATTATATCTCATTAGAAGTTTTCATATAATGGGCTGATCAAACTGCAGCTTCTAAAATTGGGCAGAAGGTCGCATTAGATGAACCTTTATGAAGATGACACCTACTGACTTGCTCTGGGTTATCATAATCAACTTTAATGAGAAGAATTTATGTAATTTTGAATTCTCACATACATTTAACTTAAACCTAGGATCAGAAATTTGACTTGTTCAGTTGTGATATAGTGAACAAGAAGATGTTGAGTAGTGGAAGATACTCATAGTTCAGTTATTTGCAAGATAATTTATTAGTGATATAATACAAGAAAAAACAGCTGTTGATTTGATCTGTAGTATGGCAGACACGTGGATGGGACATGTAATTCTCCTTTGATCTTACTCTTATTTTTGCTGCTGAAATATTTTTTATTTTCGTATAATTTTCTGCAGTTTGTTTATCTACAAGTATGATCCATTTTCAGTCTGGAAATACAATTTATGTTTGCTAAGTTTAAGTATGATTTTCATAAGAGATTGAACAAATTCATCCCCCAGTATTTACAAGGAGAAGAGATAATGATCAGTTTGCTCAGTTGTTAATGGGAGATTGTAGCAGAGCAGGTATTACAGTGAAATAGTTTTCATGTTGAAAAGCTTTCTTAGAACAGTATTTTTCAGGTTGGAAAAGAAAATGTGAGAGCTATGGGGAGAAAATGTGTTAAAACTCTGAAAACTTGTAGTGCATGACTTCAGCAGTTTTATTGGTGCTTCATGGTTCCAGTATTGTAGAAAATAATACAATATTTATCATAGGAAAGCTTTTTAATTTGATGCTTATTTAAATTCTAGAACTCTTTGTTAGGTAATACTCTGAATACTATGAATATACACAGCTCTAAAAGGAAGGAAGCTGATGGATCTTGGTGGATAAGTCCATCACTGTCTCTTGAGGGTGGTGGTCTGATTGCAAAATAAGGACCAGTTTCCTGAAGGAATTTTGGTTTTGCGTGCTTTCTTGAAGTACTTGTTACTGTCGTTCTGCCAGAAGCTGCGAAGGACAAGGCGGGCCTTGATCTGATGATACTGTTTTTCAGAATTTATTACCTTCTGTTCACACCCAGTCAAATGAAGATTAAAAACCCATTTCATAGCTTTCTTCAGAAATTAAATTCAACCGAGGATCAATCTTTGCAAAACATCCTAGGAGGGCTTTTGAACAAGGGTAAGGAAACCCAGCCTGTAGTTTTGCTGATAGTGTTTATTCTGGGCAGACAGTGCAAATGAAACTGGAATGGTTTAAGCAGCTGTTATGCTTTTGTGTAGATTGATCCAAAATAAATAAAAATTGTCTCTGAGTACGTCATTCAGAACATTGAGCAATTAGAGATAGTGGTATAGTTAGCCAGTGTAAATGTAGGTACTCCAAAGGATTCTTTGTTATATTGACCATTAAGTAACGTTTTATGGTATGAGACTATCTTTCAGAACTGGAGAGAGTTAATTTTATTGATTGAGGGGTGGGGGTGTGGGAGAAGAAGGAACTTGGGGGAGGAAAAACTGAGTAGCAACAAAAAGTTGGTTTCTTGTTGCGTGGTCTCCGAAGGTATCGTATATGTACCTCTACTGCTGACATGTCCTCACTCTCCTCATAATCATTTTGCCCTTCCTGGCAACTATTGAACTCCACCAGGTTCATGCATATTTGTTCATAGGGCTTAGAGATCTTGGGACATCAAGCTCTACTATCCCTAAAGGCGAAAGAAAAGGAAAAAAAAAAAAAGGCAAGCAGGTAGAATAATGTTAATATTCCCTATGTGACTGTGGTGGGTTTACCTTGTCTGGGTGCCAGGTGCCCACCCCTAGCCCTTCTATCACTCCCCCCCTCCCCCCACCCCAAACCTCTGTCAGCAAGGCAAATGGGGAGAGAATAAGACGG
>VYZX01025906.1:22342-33370 GCA_013401335.1 Brachypteracias leptosomus
AGCTCAGACAGACTCACTACAGTTGCCTGTCTGGATTGTATCCCCTCCCAGATCTTGTCCCCCCCCACCTTTGATGCTGTGTGAGCCCTGGTAGTCATGACACGGATGTGTTATCAACACCTCCTAGCTCCAAGTACTGCAGTGCGAAGGCTGTATGGGGAAAATCGGCTCAGCCAGACCCACTACAGTGATAGACTGCAATGTGAGCTTAACCCACATATAACAGTGTACTTGTAGGTATAGGAAACTAGGCTATATTGGTACTAATGATGATGAAAGTGCTTATTAACTTTTTTAAAGTGCAATTGGCTAGTCCTTGTCCTGATACTGACTAGACAGTTCATGAGTTAAGGTCTCAAGACCCCCTGATAGCATGTGCCATCATTATGGCAGGTGAAATAAGCTTAAGAATTAGAATAAGGTGAAAACTGTGATTTAACATGGCTATGGGCAGGCAGAGAGCTACAGTTGACCCTGATAATTCTGCTCCAGATGCATTATCCTGCCTTACTGTCCATTACTTTGGACATTAAAATGAAGGTGATGCAGTGTCAGTTAATTTTAACTAATGTTTGGTATTAAAAAACAGTCCCTTTTTTGGGTTGTTTAATAGTTGTGCAACTGTGTTGCACAGTTGAGAATCTGTATCTTTTATTTAAAATGGTATGACTTACTAGTGTCTTTTTAATTTTAATAGCTTTCAGCTAGTGCTTGTAACAATCTCATTTTAAAGGCTTTGAGAAGCTCTTAATGTGGAAAGCTTCTCATAATCTTACTCTAATGTTGCTCGATCAAGACTTAATACTGTTGGAAGAATGTTCATGAGTAATCCTGTGCGTAACAACTAATTTACAGATGGTAGGAGTTCAGGGAAATTGGGAATAGCAAAAGAGCGTTCAGTATTAATAGTTACTTTTAGGTCACTTTAAGGAAGAAAGACTTAGTAGCTAGAAAGTAAGTCCCGTCATTGGAAAATTTTATACTGACAATTCATATCAAGCAAAAATGCAACAACTTAGAAGGTGAGCTTTTTAATGACAGCCTTATGGTGGGATAAGGTGAAAACCCACAGAGCAATACTTGGATTTCTGAAACACCTTGGTGGCTTTCTATTTGTTTTTTTAACAAAAACAACAAAGTTTGTGCCTATAAAGCATAAACTCAAATAGTATTTCACACTAAATTCACCTGCATACAAGCTTTAATATAAAAGTACTTGGGGCCTTGTAGAGCAACTTGTGAGATGCTAGTTTAAAAAAAAATTCTAATAACTTAGTTCTTAGAATATTTATGTTAGCTTGTGTGTAGAAATTCTTGTTAATACAATTTTTCGAGTGAAAATTAAGCTTGAGGAATTTTAGAAGATATTATGACATTTCATAGTTATATTAGGGTAGGAATACATTTCAAACTGGATAACTACTTTCCTTACTCTGGCTATTTCAGTTTGGGAAATACTGCTTCTGGCATTCTTGTCTGTGAGTTTGCATTTTGACTCTGGACGTTGTGATCACCTGATGTCTTTCACTTCTGTGCTACAGTGCAAAGCTCTGTGACACAAGCCTTTGGAGGATCTAGTCCAAGATGTTGATGCTGTTCATCAGAGAAGGCACTTGGGTTGAGAGATGTCTCAAGTGATTGGATGATGTCTTTCATCTTTGCACACCTTGTATTCCTGTTTGTGGACTCTGAGATAATATTACTTATTTGTGTTATTTCTAAGTTAAAATATCAGTTATTTAATAATTTTTTTAACCAAGAAATGTTTTAATTGGGCATGGATTAAGTCTGATTATTTTTATTTCTTTTAAAAGTCTGTGAGTTTATTTCTTGAAAATATGTTTTGGTGGAGAAATAGAAGATAGAATGGCTTAAAATGTCTTTTCAGAATAAAGAGCAGGATAGGAGTAGTATCCTGTTCTGCTGTGTTGTGATGCTAAGTACAGATTTTTGTGGTTATTGTCTAGGCAGTGCTCTTTGAGGCTTTTTGAAATTAAAAGGACAGGTTATTGCATGTAAAGAAGTAGTGATACCTGCATTTTTCCCCCCTAACATTTAGAGTAATTGTCATAATAGCTATTCTTGTAATTTGTTATTATAGACTTTTATTCAAACAGGTCTTTGTTCTGGACATAGTTTTGTTCTTGGTGCTGTAAGGAAGCACTTGCCTGTTGTCTGCTGTTTAGTTCTTTTGTATTTCTAGGTAGTTCTTAGTGCCTTCATCTGTCACTAGGGGCTCGTGCACATACTGCTAACAGATGAAAATGGCAAATGCAGTCCTCCTGCGTAACTTGTGCTTGTGCAGTGCAGGACTGAAAGGGTGCAGCTGTGCTTAACCACTTTATGACCCAGTATGCAGAATGTAGTTGCATTTCGTTGCTTGAAAAGCATATTGAGCGGATAGACTAATTTCCAGAAAATGGTTGCCCTGGAAAGAAGATGGTTCAAGTCATCAGGTCTGTTCCCAACAGGCTGTCCTGATACTGATGACCTTAGTGAATACATCTGCAAAGCCTCTGCATCCTGATTATGTGGGTGGGGGAGCCCTGTCTTTAGAGTTAAGTTTCAACTTCTCAAATGTAAGTTTGTAAAGTAATTATATTTGACAACATTTGCGGGGGTATTCCTTTCAAATTGTTTTAGAGCTTTTATTTTGTGTTTAACAGTGACATGGGCATTTAAGATAATGGTTAGGTTTCAGTAATCTTATCTTTCTTCCTCTGCGGTGTTGTTGAGTGCAATTTGTTTACTACTTGAGGAATAATTTCAGTTTAGTCATTTTCTGTCCAAAAACAGAGCAAAAAGTTGGGGGCAACTGAATGAGGTCTGAGCATTTGGCTGTATTAGGGGATGGCTGGCAGCAACCATGATTAAAAAGAACTGCAGCTGTGCTCTGGCTGGCTCAAAGCATTAAGAAACTGATAACAGGGGAGGTGAAAGGTCTGCCAGAAAATGTGTATGCCTGTAGAATTTCAGTGTTATGAGGTTTGTTTAGATGGCAGCAGTTAATGCTGGGTATATAGATAGCTGGGGTTTATCCACGAGGCCTCTCTTCTTCAATTGTTTTTGTTATGTTTCCCCCCTTTTAAAATAACCCTTCTCCCTTTACACACAGAATTTTCTTGCTGTGTCAGTAGCCCAAGTTCAAACTAGTGTGATAATTGTTCTCAATTTTTCTTGCTTAGATATTATTGTGATACTTCTTTAAAGATTTGGTGTTGTGTTTAGTTGTATTTTTTTCTCTGATATTTTTTAGAAGTCTGAAATGACTGAAATTCTGTGTAAATTACAGTATCATACTTGTTTACTAACATAGTGATACTGGAAAAGACCTCAGTATTTAGGAAGGAATCTTCTTTCTGCAACATGTTTTTCCTAATGAGCACACTAGACTTTTTTTCCCTCAATCTATAACTCCACTTTTCCAAGCACAGTGAGAATATTTGGAATTTATACTTTTAAAAAACATTATTTTTTAATGAACAGGTTTTAAAAAGTCAAACTTTTGACTGCCTCTTAACTTCGTTTGTGTTTAAAGACTTGGAATAATTTTTCAGAACAGCTCACCAGTGCTTTTCCCAAGTAACAAGTGATAGGACAAGAGGAAATGACCTCAAGTTGCACCAGGGGAGGTTTAGCTTGGATAGTAGGAAAAAATTATTCACTGAAAGGGTTATCAAGCCCTTGAACAGGCTGCCCAGAGAAGTGATGGAGTCACCACCCTGGAGATATTTAAAAAGCATGTAGATATGCTGCTTAAGGGAGGTGGTTTAGTGGTGGACTTGACAGTATTAGGTTAATGTTTGGACTTGTTGATCTTAAAGGTCTTGTCCAACCTAAATGATTCTGTGATCCTAAAGAAAAAAACTTAATGTGCATATGTCTTGAGCAGGCCAAAGCATGCAGGAAAGCAGAAAATGGTAAGGAAACCATTTCAGGTTCAAACTGCTGAGATCTTGCTGACTGTGTGGAAAATGGTTTTCATATTCAAACTTAGCTCATATTTTCTTTTAAGAAACTGCTACTGTATTCAGTAAAGGGTTTCAATGAGTATGTGACTGAATTCAGATTGACTTAGCCTAAGGGGTACATTTGTTGTAACAGTTATTAGTGCTGCTATGTTATAATATGCTTTAATGCTTTTTTCATAAGGGCTCACACTACAAAAGTGGATGAAAACAAGCTTTTTTGGCATGTGTCAGCCCTTTGTGTTGCCTGTGACACTTTGTTTTCCCGGCAAGGGGAAATAGTTAGCTTCCTGGATCAGCTTTCTCCTGCTGCTCTGAGCAAAAGATGCCCTTCTGAGCTATCAATGAGGAAGAATGTGCATTTCACAGGACTTGCCATCAGAGGCAAATATGTGATACAGCCAGTTCAGGCTCTCACAACTCTTGTATTCCAGAGTGTAGGAAGTCTTCTGACCGTTGGATTTGATGTTGCTCAGTTTCTTATGCAACATCAGAAACACTTTATTTTTAGATTTCTGACCAAGTAGTCCTGCTTGTGGTGTTGTAGAGCTCTTCAAAGCTTAATTCTTTGCTGGAAGACAAAACAGTTTTCCTTCTGTAGGAAGGGGTTTTAGAGTTGTTGATTAAAACTGTAATTTGTCCTTCATTTGAGAGAGTTGTGGACTTTACATGCAAGTTGGGCATGGGCATTTAAAACATGTTGCATGGTTGTTGGCTTTTTACATAATGTCAGTGTCTTTACATTATAATTCATATTATTATGACAGTAGATAGATACAGAAGTGAGACACTTAAAAAAAAAAGCCACGTTTGTCTTTTAAGTATATATTCACAGGAAGAAAAACAGACTTTAAATGAAGTTTGCAGAATGTACAAGAGTTTTAAGCAAGATTAGAAAGAAGAGTGACAGAAGAATGATAGTTATTCCAGCTGTGAAAGGCAAGCTGTAAGGCTACAAGTACCATTTGAACAAAAATAGTTATGTGGGAAAACAAAAAGGGTTGAAGTATGAGGGAGGTTATAAGGCTTTAACTTGATAGAAATTGAGAGGCTGGATATAGCTGATGACAAGCAACCTAGGTTAGTTTTTAGTTATACTTTAATTGGAAGAAGAAATGTCTTTAGTAATGAAAGAAAATTAGTGATTTTGAGGTTTGGTGGTTTTGTCCCTGAATGTTTGCTGGGAAGGCAGTTGTACTGAGCAAGACACTGTGTGTGGTTTGGCCAGGTGTGTGTATAGATTGATGTGGAGGTAGTATTGAGATATGCGGTGACTTAAGATCCAATAAAAGATCAGTGATCGGGTAGAATATCTAGTGATTGCTAGCTGGAGAAGTAGAAGAGGAGAAAAGCAGCTAGATTGTTACTTCAGAGAGCAACATCTTCCCATACCATTGAAAATAAAGGCATGTGATTAGCTCTGTGAATATTTCTGCACAAGAGGGAAGGTGTTCATGCCAGCCTGTACCCTTGTGAAAGGCTTCACGTTGCATTGAAATACAAGGATTTAAAATAAAGGTACACTGGCTGACAGGAGATATCATTTTTGCACCAGTGTAAGACAACCTTTCAGAATGCCTGCTGGTAGCATGTTTTCCCGGGTTGGGTGGGGAGGGAATCTGTGAGGAATTGCTTCTTATGGCTTAAAAAGGGGCCCAGAGTGAGCAGCAGTAGTGCGTGGTGGTTAGGGTTCAGCCTTGGACAGGATGGAGCCACAGCATAATGGGTGTTGTGCTAACAGCAGCAGCAGCAGAACAGTTCATGTTCTGAAAAGGTGAAAATCTGTTAGGTTCGTGGAATGAAAATGATGGTTTACTAGAGATGCTGATGACCACTGCATCACCAAACTGAAAGACTGCATCATGGTGATTTGAGAGAAGAAAAAGTGTCTTCTGTCTCACAGGCTGTGTGTTTAGAAGACTAGCTACTGTTACTGAAATGAAGAAATGTAATATGATTGAGAACTTGTTTTGTACCTAGTCTTAGTAAGTAATAAACTTCTCATATGAAGAATTGCCTTAGAGTTTTGATATTCAGGGTGCTGGAAAGGAAACAAGAAAAGAAACTATTCTTAAGGAAAACAGTTCTGTAATGGCAGTAAATTAAATCTCATCACTTCAGGGTTTTCTATGGAATTCTTCTGCAAATTAATATAAAACTTGAATCCTCTGCAAAGAGGCAAACAGTGTCTATCCAACCTGCATGCAAACTTTTTAGGAACTCATTTTGATTCAAGAGAGTAAAGAACCAGAATTACTTCAGAATTTGTAATCATAGCTATGAATGTGGTGGTTTAGCTGTTTTAGTGATTGTCAACCATGAAAGTGGTCTTGAGAGTCTAATCTGAGGCTCTTACGCTTCTTCTGTTTGTGCCTGCTAACAGGCACTGCTTCTCAGGATCTTACGGGCATCAGAGGATAATGACAGATCTAAGTAAATTTTGCCCGTTTCTTAGAATCATGTGTTTTATATCCCTAAGCTTTTCTCTGTGTTTCCCAGTGGTTCAGTCATAGCCAGAAAGTGGATCAAAGTTTAGTCTCTAACATTTTCTCTTTGCCAATCAAAACATTTCATTTCCAATGTAGAGAAGAGAGAAACTGTAATAAAATTTGTTTTCTTATTTGGAGAAAAGAATGGCTTCTCTGCAGTTGTTGGTTATAATAGAACCATTCAGGTTGGAAAATACCCTTGGGATCATCGAGTCCAACCATCAACCCTACTCTACAAAGTTGTCCCCTAGACCATATCCCACAACACCACATCTAAACGACCGTTAAACACATCCAGAGATGGTGACTCAACCACCTCTCTGGGCAGCCTATTTCAGTATCTGACTACTCTTTCTGTGAAAATTTTTTTCCTAATGTCCAGTCTAAACCTACCCTGTTGCAGCTTGAAGCCATTTCCTCTTGTTCTATGACTAATTACCTGTGAGAAAAGACCAGCACCAACCTCTCTACAATGTCCTTTCAGGTAGTTGTAGAGAGTGATGAGGTCCCCCCTTAGCCTTCTCCTCCTCAGACTAAACAGTCCCAGCTCCTTCTCTGTCCAAACAGAGAAATCACTGCATATGTCTCATTTGAGTTCTCTTCCCAGAAATGAGGAATGTGATACAAAGACCTGGTAAAGATCTGTCTTTTCCTTTAGCTTGGTCAGCTTCAAGTTGTAGAGTCAAGTGATGTAGATTTATCCTTGGGAACATTGATGGTGGTGTAATGGAGCACTGTAATAAATGTTTCCAAATGTTCAGAAACATCAGGCAGAGCTGTAGCTCATCATGAGCTTAATAAACTGTTTTCTGCATTGTGTGTCAGTGGTCTGTTCATGAGCTGTAGCCTGTTAATGTATGTGCCTTCAGTACCCAGACAGATCTGAAGGCCCTGGATACAGGGGTTTTTTTAATCTTATTGCCTTCTTTTTCTTGATGTTTCATTTTCTTGCATTTGCATCTGTAGTGGTAGTCAGGTGTCTGTTTGAAGAGAAATAAAGAGGAATATAAAATTGTTATCATGCCACCTGTCTGCTCTTTTAAACATTTCATTGCTTCTGACACACTTTAATATTATCTATAAATTCACAATGAATTCTATGTATTTGTGCCGAATATTAAAAGAAACCTAGTTCAAGTTTGTAGATTTGCTTCCTGTGTAATAGTTGAATTATGTTCCTTTTGGTATTAAAGTGAAGGTGGCTACAGCTAGTTACACAGCAATGAAGGAGAGTAAGGTTTCATGCTACAAAAGCTATAGAAGGCAATATGTCTTTTGTTTGTAGCTTGGAGGATTCTTTGATTAGTATTCATCAAGAATTGCTAGAAAACTAACCTGGAGTTCGAGTTAGTAGGGCTAACATTTAATACTGGCAACTCTTCCATGAGTAAATAGAGGAAATAAGCATTTATTTTGCAGATATGATAACACTTTGACATTTTAGCATGTTTTCTTAGCATACTAAGGCCGATATTGACTGTCTTTTTGTTTTATTCAATTTCCTAACAACATTTTAACTTGTTAACCAGGTTTGATCAGACTTTGAGTGGTAAGGAGAGATGTCAAAGATACAGTGCTATTTTGAGTGTCATGAAAAATGGTGGAGTAAAAAATGGAGTTTGATTCAGCTGTTCCCTTACCTCTCTCTTATCTGCCTGCTGATAAGGAAAATGTGGTTATAACTGGATCCTTAATCCATCTGAAAAGGCAGCAGCAAGCTGGCTAGCCAGCACATGTTGCAGCACATGATCTGCAGCATGTGCTGTCTCCTGCCCAGTCAAACAGGTTGGTGTTGAGGAAGCTGCTGGGGATTAGTGGTTGCGTTGTGGGGCAACGAGCTTTGTTTGTTCTGTGAGCCCTGAATCTGTTCAGGACAAAAATTTACATTAAGAGACATTGTTCTCACATCTATTGACTACCCAAGTCTAGAATTGGACTATGTGCTCCACGTAACTTAAAAATAGCAAGTAAGGTTTTGCAGCTCTATCACTGAATTGTTAATAAAAGCATATAGTGCTTGACTTTAGACATTTGGTGTTAGGCTGTTAATGATGATTTGATTTTTATGGAGCCAAAAATGATAGTTTTGGATTTAGAGTCAAGCAACTTAATCTTGTAAGTTAAATGAAAATTAAATGAAACTGAAATGGGAACTAGGCTGGAGGTTACATTCCTTGATGGTTGGTTTGGCTTATGGTGGGAGTTTTTTACTGTTTGTTTGTTTTGTCAAGAAGAGCATTTGTTTTCCTAAATGATTTTTTGCTTTCAATTTGTTTTGGATTCCATCTTGGCATATGCTGTAACCTAAGGATCAGGGTACAGCTTGCAGACTTGGGAGATGGAGAGTATTATCTTTTCTCCAAACTTCAGTGTCTCCTCTTCAAGTAAGAAATCTCTGTCAAACTCTTAATCTCCTGTGAGAAATTATAAGAATTGTTTTTATGACTTCTTCTTTCTGCATTAACCTGCTCACTGCTTTTAGGCCCTGCCTGGAGCAGGTTTTGACCAAGTTTCAGTTAATGCAACAGTAAATGCCATTATGGTAAGCTCTGAGCAGGAACGAGGATGACTCCTGTAATGTGTACCCGAATGGTAAATGTGTAATGCTAGATGATCAGTCAATCAAATCAATATAGTTTCATTACTGTAAATATTCTAGTATGTCATCAGTGATGATCTGAGAAAATAACAGTTTGAGCCCTCTAAAAAATTGAGGCATCTGTGAAGCTGTAAGGCAAAAAGATAACCAGCTTGAGTTTGACGAAGCAGAGCAACACTGGCAAGATGTAAAACAACTCTTGGAAAACACTTTGGGCTCCTGGGACCGCTTGTGCTACAACCTTTTAAACTCTTGCCCCTCTAGACATTTAATTTCTCCTCCCTTCTCCCCAGTTGCTTTCAGGTAGTTTCCAGTACTCTCTACCTGTATCTCCTTTCAAAATCACCAGTAGGAACACTTTGCGTTGTTTCACATACTGGTCACCTTTTCCTGGCCACTTTGGACTCTGCTGGCCTTTTGCAGCTATAGGTAATACAGCTGGTTTTTGCTTGGTCCTTTTGATATCTTGATGCTTATTTCTGGGTCCTGGGATCATACTCGTTTCACAGAAACATGCCTTGTACTTACAGCTGATGTTGGTTGGTGTCTGTCACAGCTCTCTGTTACTTGTACCAGTAACTCCCTCTTATACGTACTTGTCATTACCAGAGGTGAGGAAGGAGTAATGAATGTGTTCAATACCACTCTGAGCAGTGGGGGACAGTCAAAGATCAAGCTTAGAATTACTTGTATTTTTGCATTTTTAAAACCTTTATGTTTTTGTCTCTGTTTCTTTGGTATTTTGTATGCAATATAAAATGACTGGAACCACTTAGCTGATTGTGGGGATAAATTTCCATATAGTCACTCTATTGGTGGTTCTAGTAATTTCTTTTTCTTACTTCATCATCAATCCAGAAGTGAAGTTTTTTGAGCCAGATGAATAGAGAGGTTCCTTAGAGTCTCCTTTTTATATTCATTGCCTGTGCAAGAAAGCAACTTGAATTAGTACCAGAGGTCTTGCTCAACTGGTCTAGCATGGCTTTTGCTCTGGATAAACTATCGCCCTTCGCTTTCCTGTTCTTTAAGACAACATGTAGCTGAAGATGGAAGGTAAGAAGTATATTGGAAGTTGTCTTTCTGTCTTCAATTAGTAACTTCCCTATTTTTTTTGGTAACATTCAGTTTAAAACATTTTATGGATGGTACACAGTTAAAAAAAAAAAAAAAGGTGATTCTTTTCACCCTGGAATTTCTGAAAGCCTTGTAATTTTTTAGAGCTTTCACTGTCTCAATAAGTCTGTAATTATATGGTGTCTTACATTATTACTGTGATCGAACTAAATGTTTAGTAGGTGGGGAGATACTACTTCCTTTTCTCATACAGTGCAATGAAGAAATAGTAATGTTTCTAAGGGCTACTTGGGACACAACTTGGTAGACAACTTGGTAGACATCAGTTTCTTAAGAAGAAAAACCTTCTAAAATAAGGTTGACGTGTTATGGGTACTTAATGAAAAAATAAAGCTGAAATCTGTGACATCTTGATGTCAAAATTACCAGAGGTGTCTAACTGAAGGATATAGGTATCTTATCTCTAAAGAATTTTTTAATATATATAAAATAGTATTAAAAAAATTAAGTCTAGAATTGCATTTTTCCTTTTGTACATGATCTTCAAAGGCAAGAGGTAATCCCATTATGGCTACTTGTGGTAGACGCAAGGTATTTTCTTTTTTTTGGGTATATAGAAGTAGCATTTGTTCCATCTAATAAATAAGTGCTTATATTAAATATGTATTTTTTTAAAAAAAAGATTTGGGTGGAAAATTCTTTATATCCGCCTAGTCAAAATGATAAGTCTAGATGCACATTTGTTTAATGTTTAAAGGTTTATTACTGAATAAGCAGTGGGATTTTGAGGGCTCTGTTACACTCCAGCTGTTTGAATGTTTTCATATATCTAGAGGAGTATAAACTGTTACTTTAAATAAATTGAGTATCTTGTAGTGTATGAACTTGACTATTTTTT
>VYZX01025908.1:0-18173 GCA_013401335.1 Brachypteracias leptosomus
CCAACCATTGCTGGGGCCTCCTCAAGAGGTTTGAGTCCCTTTCATCATGACCTTGATGGCTCAGGTCTTTCCTCCACTGCTGCACGTGGGTGTGAGTCTCTCCTTCACCATGTCCCTCTTTCCACTGTGGCTCTTGGTGTCTCCTTCCACGTGTAGCCTGGTGGCAACCAGCTTCCAAATATCTCCACCAGGGTCAGGAGGAGCCATGTCTGGGGTATCTGCAGAGCCTGTCATGGAACCAGAGAAGGTTTGAGGCTGGAAGGGACCTCCAGAGGTCGTCTGGTCCAACCTCCCTCCACCAGCAGGGACATCTCGACCTAGATCAGGCTGCTCAGAGCCCCATCAAGCCTGACCTTGACCTGTCCTATCTATTCCAACTGCATGAACAGAACCTTCAGTCCTGGCTGAGCTGGTGTCCAGCTCCTGGAGCTTCTGGAGCTCCTCAAGTCCAGCTCAGACAACCACTAAGAATAGATCTACATGATCCAGAAGGACTCATGAGTGAGTTCAGAGCTCAGGTTGCCCAGAGAGGTGCTGGAAGCCCCATCCCTGGAGGCGTTGAAGGCCAGGTTGGATGGGGCTTGGAGCAACCTGGTCTAGTGGGAGGTGTTGGGGGTTGGAACTGGATGATCTTGAAGGTCCCTTCCAACCCTGACCATTCTGTGATGATTCTATGGGAGCAAGAATTGAGCCCAACATCTGCCCCATGGATGTTCTTCATTTCCAGTGGGGCTGACAAGAGGCTGATCCCACAAGGACTCATCTAGATGGTCTCCAAACTGACTCCCTGAGGCTGTTCTTCAGTGCCCAGAGCAGGGATAGTTCAGCTTGTTCCTCAATTTGCTCCTCAGAGGAGTCAGCAGAACTTCTGCCATCCATCAAGGCTGTCCAAGAGGCATGGCCAGGAGCTGAGGATTAATTGTGAGCATCTTGCTGCATCTCCTGCAAGGCAGGAGAGAATTTTTCACCCCAAGATGAAGCATGAATCTGTTTTTATAGCACAATCGATGCTTCTCTAGATGAATAGGAAGGTGTTGGGTGTTCAGAGCCCACGTGGGGGGTGTTGTCACCTCTCCTGGGCAACGTGCTGAGATACATCAAGACTTTCCCTGCAGTGGAGCATCCATGGGGCAGCATGAAAAATTATCCCAGTTGTAGTGCTGGAGCCCCCAGCACAAGAAGGGTTGTTGGAGTGGGGCCAGAGGAGACCATGAAGGTCTGGGAGAGTTGGGCTTGGTCAGCCTGGAGAAGAGAAGGCTCCAGGGAGACCTTCTGGGGGGCCTTGGAGGACTTCAAGAGGTCCATCAGAAAGATGGGGAGGGACTTTTGAGCAGGGCCAGGACAAGGGGGGATGGGTTGGAACGAAAAGAGGGAGATTTAGAGCAGAGAGAAGGAGAAATTGTTGGTGCTGAGGGTGGGGAGAGCCTGGTTGAGGTTGCCCAGAGAGGTGGTGGCTGCCCCATCCCTGGAACCATTGCAGGGGAGGTTGGGATCTGAGCAACCTGAGATAGTTGCAGATGTCCCTGCTCCCTGCAGGATGACCTTGGAAGGCCCAGGTTGCCCAGAGAGGTGGTGGAAGCCCCATCCCTGGACATTTTGAAGAACAAAAGAGCCTTGAAAAGCTTAATGGCATCCAGAGGACGCACAGGAAAAGCTCTAAGAGCCCATCAAGGCTCAAGTGCCATTAAGGTATCAATAAGCAACCAAGAGGGAGGAGAAAAAAAGGTCTCCAGATGAAGGAATGAAAGTGCTGCATCAGTCATGGCCACAGGGACTGATCCATGACCTGGGAATCATGGCATGGACCCAAACAACGTCCTCCCAGGGCTCTCCTGGTCGTAGAACCATAGCATTGTCAGGGTTGGAAGGGACCTTCAAGATCATCTGGTTCCAACCCCCCTGCCATGGGCAGGGACACCTCCCACCTTGAGGTTGCTCCAAGCTCCATCCACCCTGCTCTTGAACACCAGGGATGGGGCTTCCAGCACCTCTCTGGGCAACCTGGGCCAGTGTCTCCCCACCCTCCTGGCCAACAACTTCTTCCTAAGGTCCCATCTCAATGTCCCCACCTCTACTTTGGAGCCATTCCCCCCACTCCTACCCTCAAAAGCCCTTTGGAGCCCCCTTCAGATCCTGCAAGGCCACCAGAAGGTCCCCTGGGAGCCTTCTCTTCTCCAGCCTCAACAACCCCAACTCTCTCAGTGTGTCCTCAGTGCTCCAGCCTCTGACCATCCTCGTGGCCCTTCTCTGGACACCTTCCAGCACCTCCAGATCATCCTAAGGTTCCTCTCTAAATGTGCAGCCCCATGAATCTCATGGAATCCATGGTTGTGCCCCAGCTCTTCTTGTCTTCTCCTGAGTCAGTCCCATCCCTCCCACCCTTGGCCACTTTCCCAGTGGCTGCAGCTCTTTAAGAGGACTCTGAAAACAGATGATGATGATGATGGTGAAGAGAATTCTTGTGTATGGAGGGAGAGATGCTGCTGATGGGCTCCAAGGGAGGAGAGCCAGAAGTGATGGATGGTTCCACCATGAGGGTCATGACTGGAAGCGCCTCCTCCCCCAGTGCCTGGGTCACCCAAGGGAGAGGGGAGGAAGGGGAAGAAGCAGCAGATAAATGGATTGAAAGGATTTATGGCTCCTGCAGAAGAAGGGGAAGGGGGTGGAGAAGCTCTTTGGGGTCACGAGGGACCGGGCAGAGCTGACTGAGCTTGTGGGAAGGTGACCCAGGCCCTGCAGAGCTGAGGAGCTTCTGGCTTCTGGCAGAGGAATGTGATTTATTTGGGGGAAAGCTGCATTTTCCCAGCCATAACCTCCCCAGGTGACCTTCCAGACCTTCAGCATTCCCCTGGCAACGTGCTGGGGAAGTGTCACTGCTGGTAAAGTCCAAGGAGCTCTCTGGAGGTGGAGGGGAAGTTGTGGAGTCTTCACTTGGAGGAGGGTTTGAAGAAGCAAAGGGTCAAACTCAGGCCACTGGACACCAGAGAATCATCGAGGTTGGGAAGGACCTCCAGGGTCAGCAAGTCCAACCTTTGTCCAACATCTCCTTGACCCCCAGACCATGTCCCCAAGCTCCACATCTACTCCTTTGTTGGACCCCTCCAGGGATGGNTAGACCCAGTGCTGAGTCCAGGGGGACCATCCCTGCCCTACTCCTGCTGCCCACACTGCTGCTGACACCAACCAGGCTGCTGGTGGCTTCTTGGCCACCTGGGCACCCTCTGGCTCATGTTCAACCATCCCAATGAACACCTGAGCTCAACGCTCCTGAAGGCTGATGAGCAACAGGAGGAGGTTTCTTCTAGGGCAGATGGAACCACTTAGGGACATCATGGAGGGTGTGAAGATCTAATGACTTGACAGAGGGAGAAAAGGGTTGAAGACATCTTGGGGTGTTCTTTACACCTTCAAGGGTTTAGGAGGTGGAGATAGAATCATAGGGGTGGGGGAGATGGTTTAGGGGAGAACTTTGTAGAGGAGGGTTGATGGTTGGACTTGATGATCCCAAGGGTCTTGTCCCACCTGAATGATTCTATAGGATGGGTTGGGTTGGAAGGGACCTCCAAAGCTCATCTAGTCCAACCCCCCTACAAGAAGCAGGGACATCTCTACCTAGATGTTGTCCTCCTGCTCATCATCCCCTCTGCAGATGGGGTGGGTGAGAAGGGAGGAGGGAGGACAGGGACAGAACCACAGAAAGGTTGGAGAAGATCATCAGGTTGAAGCCTTACCTACCTCTACCAGGTCTACTTCTAAACCATGTCCCTGAGGACCTTCTCTGGGTGGCTTTGGAATTCTGGGGCAAATGGGAGGAGGCCAGTGGTGCAGGGAGGGGGGTGGTGGCTTCTCATGGAGAAGAGGAGGCTCAGGGGGGACCTTCTAGTGACCTTCCAGGACCTGAAAGGGGCCTATAGGAAAGTGGGGGAGGGTTTGTTGTCAAGGGTTTGGAACTACAGGATGAGGGGTGATGGTTTTAAGGTAGAAAAGGGGAGATTTAGGTTGGACATTAGGGCAAAGTTCTTTAATCTGAGGCCGGTTGATCATGGGGACAGGTTGTCTAGAGAGGGGGTGGAGGCCCCATCCCTGGAGTCCTTCAAGGTGAGGCTGGATGGGGCTCTGAGCAGGTCGAGATGTCCCTGCTGGTGGAGGGGGGTTGGCCCAGATGACCTCTGGAGGTCCCTTCCAGCCTCATTCAACGACTCTCACCTCTTCATGGGAGTCTTACAGCTCTTATCCCCTGGGTTTGGCTCTTCTGGCCTCCACAACCACCAGTAATCACACCCTGAGCAGCTGCTGGAGGGTTTGCTCTAAACCTTCCCCAGCTGGTTCTGCAGAGAGCTCATTGACCACAAGTGCTTCCAATCCTGGGGGGGAATTAAAGGGGAGTCAACACCTTGTAATGAGGAACTTAAATGCTGGGTAATAGAAATAACAGAGGAACAAGGAGGATTTCGACGCATGGATGGGACCCAAGGGACTTGTGAAGTGCCCAGTGGCCTTAAATCTTGCTGGCAGATGTCCTGATGGAACCTGTCCCAGCAATGGGGGTGATGAGCTCTGCTCTGCCCCACAGGGAGGGGATTCTCCACCCTCAGGAGACCCCACCTGGAGCTCTGCAGCCAGTTCTGGAGCCCCCAGCACAAGAAAGATCTGGAGGTGCTGGGAGGTGTCCAGAGAAGGGTCACGAGGATGGTCAGAGGCTGGAGCACCGAGGACACACTGAGAGAGTTGGGGTTGGTGAGGCTGGAGAAGAGAAGGCTCCCAGGGGACCTTCTGGTGGCCTTGCAGGATCTTGGGGGGGCTCCAAGAAAGCTGGGGAGGGACTTTAGTGGTGGGAGTGGGGGGAATGGCTCCAAAGTAGAGGTGGGGAGATTGAGATGAGAAATTAGGAAGAAGTTGTTGGCCAGGAGGGTGGGGAGACACTGGCCCAGGTTGCCCAGAGAGGTGCTGGAAGCCCCATCCCTGGAGGGGTTCAACAGCAGCTTGGATGGAGCTCTGAGCAACCTGCTCTAGTGGGAGGTGTCCCTGCCCATGGCAGGGGGTTGGAACTAGATGATCTTTGAGGTCCCTTCCAACCTCAAACATTCTATGATCTCCTCCAGGGAGGGTTTTCTTGAAGCCTTCTCCTCCTTGATGGATTCCCAAGGAACCAAGCTCAGATCCAGGTACCACCAACCCCCATCCCCACGAGAGGGCTCTTGGTTTATCAGGGGGCTTAAAGAAAATCAGTGAAAAGAAGCTTAAATTGGTACCATCTCATTTTCCTGAGCTCTCTACATCCAGGGGCTGATAAATATTCTCCTCCCCCTGGAGCAAAGCCAAGACTTTAGCACCATCATGGGAAGTGGTGGAGGGTAGATCTCAATAAATCCTCATCAGCAGCTCAGGAAGAGACACAGGGGAAGGTGGGGAATTGATAGATAAAGAATCAGCTATTCAAAGAAACCCTGTAGAGCTTCTCCAGGCTGGGGAAATGAAGGAGCCCTTGATGTTCATGTTGATGTGGAACCAAAATTGATGAGGGCTCGAGTTGGGACTCTCCTGTCGGATGAAACCTTGATTGATAACCTGGAAAATCACATTTAAATGTCTTTTTTTTTTTTTTGTCTCCATTTTGAGCTGTTCTTCCTTCTCAGGTAGGTGGAAAATTTTTCTGAGCCTGAGACACATTTTGGTGGTTGATGAAGGGGTTAAATTCTGCTCCATGTGGCTCCTCAAAGATATTTTGGAGGCAAGATGAGCTTAAAGCAGCCTCCTAGTTCTTCTTCTAGGGGGGGAACTGGTCTGAGATGGGTCAGAGCAGCCTCAGAAGGGAATTGACACCCCCAGCACCAACCTGGCTTAGAAATCAGGAGCATCCCCACCAAGGGAAGAAGGTGCTGGTGAAGAGTTCTCATCTCCACCTCCATCAGCCCCCAAAATGGGAGTTTGCAGAAGGAGCTGGCTCAGAAAGGAACATTAATCCCCTCCTTGTCCTCCCAACAGCTGAAATGGATCCTTGAAGGCACCAGCTGCATGAAAAATGCATTTTCTCCCTGCTTTCCAGGTCCAGACTTGCTGCAGTGTCAGAAGGTTTGGTCTTGGAGGGAGACAAGATGAGATCAGGAGAGATTGAGGCTGGAGATGAGCAACAAGTTCTTGAATCTGCGGGTGAGAGATGAGGGGAAGGGGCTGCCCAGAGAGGGGGTGGAGGAACCATCCCTGGAGTCCTTCAAGGTGAGGCTGGATGGGGCTCTGAGCAGGTCGAGATGTCCCTGCTGGTGGAGGGAGGTGGGACCAGGTGACCTCTGGAGGTCCCTTCCAACCTCTCCATTTGTGATTTTATTCCAGGAATTTCTCTTCTAATTGCACCACCCCTGGTTTCTAGCCTGGGTTTGTCTTTACCAAGCTGCTGAAATACGTGTGTGGGTTATTCACACACATTTTGCTCACAAACATCCATTGGTCTGGTCACAAACTGGCCCTTGGAGTCATTATTCTTGCAAGGACCAGAAGCTTTTTAGCCTGGTTTGTTTGCTCTGCAAATGTCAGAGTCGGTTGGCAAACACATGGAGGGGAAAAGGGTGGCATGGAATAGGATGGTCAGGGTTGGAAGGGACCTCAAAGATCATCTCATCCAACCCCCCTGCCATGGGCAGGGACACCTCCCACCTTGAGGTTGCTCCAAGCTCCATCCAAGCTGCTCTTGAACCCCTCCAGGGATGGGGCTTCCACCCAACCTGGGCCAGTGTCTCCCCACCCTCCTGGCCAACAACTTCTTCCTAAGGTCTCATCTCAACCTCCCCACCTCTAGTTTTGACCCATTCCCCCCCCCCCTACCCTCAAAAGTCCCTCCCCAGCTTTCTTGGAGCCCCTTCAGATCCTGCAAGGCCACCAGAAGGTCCCCTGGGAGCCTTTTCTTCTCCACCCCCAACTCTCTCAGTGTGTCCTCAGTTCTCCAGCCTCTGACCATCCTCATGACCCTTCTCTGGACACCTTCCAGCACCTCCAGATCTTTCTTGTCCTGGGGGTTCCCCTCCTGATGTTAAATCTGGGAACTAGAAGTAAATTTAAAGACTTAGAGGTTCAGAGAGAGGTGAGAAGAGGACAAGAAGGAGGAGAAACTGTGGTAGAGACATGGAGAGACTTCCCCAGAGCAGAACCCAGGGCAGATAATTGCAGTAAATCCCCTGGCACTTGGAGAAGGATCCTGAGCACTTAATGAGGGATTTTCCTCCTAACAAGTTCCCAGCAGGTTTGAACTCAGGAGACATCCTGGGCAAGGACGAGGTGAGACCTGGGCCAAAAATGTCCCCAAAAGCATCAAGTGACTGAGCTGGAGCTTAGATGGCAAATAGAGATGGAGGGTCCATGGGTGGGGAGGGTCCTGGCATCAAGGTGAGGGTTGATGGGGCTCTGAGCAGCCTGCCCTAGGTAGAGATGTCCCTGCTGGTGGAGGGAGGGTGGCCCAGATGAGCTCTGGAGGTCCCTTCCAGCCTCAAACCTTGTATGATTCCATGATCACTGCAAGGTGGCCACTCATAGAATCATTTAGATTGGAGAAGACCTCTAGGATCAAGTCTCCTCCCTCCCAGAAGGACCTTGAGGGGCTGGAGCATGGTCAGAGAAGGGCAATGAGACTGGGGAAGGGTCTAGAGTGTGGTGAGGAGCAGCTGAGGGACATGGGGGTGATGCCCACATCATGAGTTGATCTCTTATAGAATCATAGAATCATTGAGGTTGAAAAGGACCTCCAGGATCATCAAGTCCAACCTCAGTCCAACATCTCCCTGACCCCCACACCATGTCCCAAAGCTCCACATCTACTCCTTTGTTGAACCCCTCCAGGGGTGGTGACTCCACCACCTCCCTGGGCAGCTTCTTCCACTCCCTGACCACTCCTCCAGTCAAGAACTTCTTCCTCATGTCCAATCTAAACCTCCCCTGGGGCAACTTGAGGCCATCCCCTCTTGTCCTGCCATGAGTTCCTTGGGAGAAGAGCCCAACCCCAGCCCCACCACAACCTCCTTGGAGGTGGTTGTGGAGAGCAATGAGGTCTCCTCTCAGCCTCCTCTTCTCCAAGCTCAACCATCCCTCATGCAACTGCTGCTTCTGCTTCCAAACAGGAGCTTGGGGAAGCTGCTCAGGAGCTGAAGGATTCAACGAGGGCTGTGAGGAAGATGGATGGGGACCATCTGCTCTGTTAGCATGGGGGACACAGCTGAGCAGCTCGGAGGCACTGGGTGGTTGTCAGCTCCATCGTGGGGACAGGTAGGCTCCTGTTTGAAGGGTTTCAAACCCATCCTTCCTTTCCAAGTCAACAGGGATGCCAGATGGGGGCCCTCCCCACCCCCCTGCCCAGGTCCTCCTGGGCCTTCATGGACGTGCTGTACAAGCTGCTGCCTTGGGACATGACTGAGAGAGTTGGGGTTGTTGAGGCTGGAGAAGAGAAGGCTCCCAGGGGACCTTCTGGTGGCCTTGCAGGATCTTGGGGGGGCTCCAAGAAAGCTGGGGAGGGACTTTAGTGGTAGGAGTGGGGGGAATGGCTCCAAAGTAGAGGTGGGGAGGTTGAGAGGAGAGGTTAGGAAGAAGTTGTTGGCCAGGAGGGTGGGGAGACACTGGCCCAGGTTGCCCAGAGAGGTGCTGGAAGCCCCATCCCTGGAGGGGTTCAAGAGCAGGTTGGATGGAGCTCTGAGCAACCTGCTCTAGTGGGAGGTGTCCCTGCCCATGGAACCAGATGATCTTTGAGGTCCCTTCCAACCCTGACAATCTATGATTCTATGATTTTTAAGCAAGTGATGCCCCCCACCTACCCCCTAAAGCTCAAGCTGCAGCCTTTGATCCTTCTCCCAAGGAACAAGGGACAGGACAAGAGGAACCAGCCTCAAGTTGGCCCCAGGGGAGGTTGAGGTTGGAGCTGAGGAACAATTTGTTGGTGTTTGGGGTTGTTGTGGCTGTGCCAGGCTGGGCAGGGCAGGGGTGGAGTCCCCAGCCCTGGAGGGGTTTGCAAGGGGTGGAGATGTGGTGCTGAGGACCATGGACTTGGTAGAGTTAGACTAATGATTGGCTTTGATGATCTTTTCCAACCCAAACGTTTCTACCATTCTATCAACAGCCTCTGGGTTAAGTGACCACCAAGAAGCTCCAGTACCTCAAATATAAACCTTCCCATTTCAGTCCCCATGAAACCCTTTGACATCTGCCTGCCCTGATCCCCAGCAGCTCTANTCATGCAACTGCTGCTTCTGCTTCCAAACAGGAGCTTGGGGAAGCTGCTCAGGAGCTGAAGGATTCAACGAGGGCTGTGAGGAAGATGGATGGGGACCATCTGCTCTGTTAGCATGGGGGACACAGCTGAGCAGCTCGGAGGCACTGGGTGGTTGTCAGCTCCATCGTGGGGACAGGTAGGCTCCTGTTTGAAGGGTTTCAAACCCATCCTTCCTTTCCAAGTCAACAGGGATGCCAGATGGGGGCCCTCCCCACCCCCCTGCCCAGGTCCTCCTGGGCCTTCATGGACGTGCTGTACAAGCTGCTGCCTTGGGACATGACTGAGAGAGTTGGGGTTGTTGAGGCTGGAGAAGAGAAGGCTCCCAGGGGACCTTCTGGTGGCCTTGCAGGATCTTGGGGGGGCTCCAAGAAAGCTGGGGAGGGACTTTAGTGGTAGGAGTGGGGGGAATGGCTCCAAAGTAGAGGTGGGGAGGTTGAGAGGAGAGGTTAGGAAGAAGTTGTTGGCCAGGAGGGTGGGGAGACACTGGCCCAGGTTGCCCAGAGAGGTGCTGGAAGCCCCATCCCTGGAGGGGTTCAAGAGCAGGTTGGATGGAGCTCTGAGCAACCTGCTCTAGTGGGAGGTGTCCCTGCCCATGGAACCAGATGATCTTTGAGGTCCCTTCCAACCCTGACAATCTATGATTCTATGATTTTTAAGCAAGTGATGCCCCCCACCTACCCCCTAAAGCTCAAGCTGCAGCCTTTGATCCTTCTCCCAAGGAACAAGGGACAGGACAAGAGGAACCAGCCTCAAGTTGGCCCCAGGGGAGGTTGAGGTTGGAGCTGAGGAACAATTTGTTGGTGTTTGGGGTTGTTGTGGCTGTGCCAGGCTGGGCAGGGCAGGGGTGGAGTCCCCAGCCCTGGAGGGGTTTGCAAGGGGTGGAGATGTGGTGCTGAGGACCATGGACTTGGTAGAGTTAGACTAATGATTGGCTTTGATGATCTTTTCCAACCCAAACGTTTCTACCATTCTATCAACAGCCTCTGGGTTAAGTGACCACCAAGAAGCTCCAGTACCTCAAATATAAACCTTCCCATTTCAGTCCCCATGAAACCCTTTGACATCTGCCTGCCCTGATCCCCAGCAGCTCTATCTGGTGGAGGGAGCCCTGAGGGGTCTCCTTGACCTTCCAGACATTTGATTTATCAACCCCAAATGCTGCATCCCCATGAGTAGCTTCCAGCTAAGGGCTGAGGCACTTGGGATGTGCAGGTGATAGGTGCCAAACAGGACCTTGGCTCCAAGATCAGGGCTAGGTGAGGAGGTGAGATGGGGTGGGGAGCTATAGGACAGAGGGACAACCCCTTTGTCCTCTCTCTATTGCATTGCACGAGGTGTGGGAGCAAGACTCTGCCCAGCATGGGGTGGGTCTAACCCGTATCTCTGAGGCTGCAGCATCAATAGAAACCCTACAAAACATCCCTGGAAGAGGCAGCCCAAGGAAAGGCAGGGAGAGGACACCTGATAAATCACAGCGAGCAGATCAGGTCTTGCAGGAGGACACAACGGCTCCAAATCTCCTGCCCAACTTCCACCCCAGCCCTCCAAGCAGGGTGACCCCCCAGGTCTGAGCCACCTTCGTAGAATCCTAGAGTATTTGAGGTTGGAAGGGACCTCCAGAGGTCACCTGGGCCAACCTCCCTCCACCAGCAGGGACATCTCGACCTAGGTCAAGCCCCATCCAGCCTCACCTTGAAGGACTCCAGGGATGGTTCCTCCACCCCCTCTCTGGGCAGCCCAGGGGGGGGGTAGGAACTCATTGCACCCCAAAACTCACCAGTCCCAGGACCCCAAAAGGGCTGGATTTGAGCTCCACAAAATGCAAATGAAGGTGGCAGCCTGCTCATTTTTTAATAGCTTTTCTCTCCCAATCCTTAATCAAACGTTTCATCAGCTTTTTATGGAGTTCCTCTCAACCAGCCCCATCTGTAGAACAAATTTCCCCTCGTCTCTGCTTTAATTTTTTATTTTCTTCCCCTGCAAGTGGCAGAATGTTCTTGCCTGACACACGTTTAATGAATTTTCTGCTGTCTCCTGCCTTTATTAGCTGTGATTTCCTATTTCTGGCTCCCTGCTCTGTCATCTCCAGGTTCCTCAGCCCACTGAATTATTCAACCCATTTATTTCTGGCTTCGGGGGATTGTTCTGAGCTCCCAGGACGTGTTAATCAGATGGGGATGGGGAAGGGTTTGTTCTTCATGGAGCTGGGTAGCAGATGAGGTGGGGGCTTGGGGACAGTTCTCCCCAGTAGCTCCACTGCTAAAGTGCTCAGATCATTGAATCATGGACTGGGTTGGGTTGGAAGGGACCTCAGAGATCATCTCGTTCCAACCCATGGGCAGGGACACCTCCCAAAGCCAACCTGGCCTTGAACACCTCCAGGGATGGAGCATCCACAACCCCCCTGGACAACCTGGGCCAGGGTCTCCCCACCCTCAGAATGAAGAATTTCCTCTTGATCTCCCATCTAAACCTCCCCTCTTCCAGTTTGAACCCATCACCCCTTGTCCTATCACAATGTCCCTCCCCAGCTTTCTTGTAGGACCTCTTCAGACGTTGGATGGTTGCAATAGGTCCCTTCCACCCAAGATATTGTGCCCTGAGATGACAAACAACCACCCTGACCCCTCTCTATCCATGATCCCACCACCCCCTGGGCAGAGAAAGCTGATCCTCTAGTTGGGAACCTACCCAAAGTGGGAACAAGCTGCTTTCCATCTATGGCCAAAGCTCCTCCAGGACCTCTCAAGGACAAATCCACTCTGATTTCCCCTAAATACCACGTTGGACCTTCTCCTTTTGGGCTGGGCTGTGGTTCAAGGGCTGGGGGGGGGGTTATCTAGGAAGAAACATCAGCCCAGGTGCAGAAAAATTGAATTTTCACCCATATCCTTGTTTGCCAGCAAAGAAATTTCCCTCCAGGCACGGAGCAAATTGATCCTATTTATTTATCCTCCACCATTTGCTGCCTGGAAGCTCCAAGCTGGTGGAGAAAAGGGGTTTTTTGGCTTGGAAACAGGAGATGAGCATCAGAATTTAAGGGTTGGGTGGAGATTTAGTGGTGGCTAAAGCCTGGTGTGAAATGGGCTTCTCTTCGTGTTGCTCCAGCTGGTGGGAAGGAGAGAAGATCTTGGTTTAGGAAAGGGCATCAGTGCCAAGGATGAACCCCCCCTCCAATGAGATTTGTAGCTCTTGGTGACCTTCTACCCAACCTTGTGTTGACCATCCAGGTGGGATAGGCTGAGAGAAACTTGGGGCAAGAGGTCCCTGGTCCCACTTCTGCCCTAAAAGAAAGTCAAGGACAATATTAATGATGGAAGATGTTCTCCAGAGGAAGCACCACCCCTTGCTCGGAGGTCCAAGACCCCAGAAAAGTTGAGTCCTCAGCTCCAGGAGGACCTTGTGAGAAGATTCATCCTCTGCAACATCTTTCCCCAACGTCTGGAGGTGGATGAAGCTCTAATCATCTTGCACTGCTTGATAGCAGCACTTAGGATGGGTCAAGCCTGAGCCAACCTCTGCCCAAGCACCATGAGCTGCTCCTCTTTGGTTTCAAGCCCCTTTGCTCTCCATCCCATTGCTTCTCCAGCTTGGGAAGCCTGGGAGATGTCCTGGAGAACATCCTTTGGGTTTTCTTCCATCTTACCTTCATTTTTCTACCTAAACTTCATCCTTGGACTCTCCTAAGTCCCTTGGGCTCTCCTAAGTTCCTCTTTGGATGAGCACTGAGCTGTGATGCCTCCTGAAGTCCTAGCAGCAGTTAGGTTCAGGGGGATGTATGACCACCAAGGACCCTCTTAGTAGCTCCACCTGGCTGAAGATGCCACCTCTGTCCATCTGCTGCCCATGAAATCAACACCCAGCACCCAGCCATGGGATTGAGCCCCTGAGGCAGCTCCTCAGTGCTGCAAGAATGGAAATAACCACCACAGAGTTGACTTTCCATTGGCCAGCTCATCTTGGTTGAGGCTATGGGTCCATGTATGGACTCTGATGAGTTCTGGAGCCCCCAGCACAAGGAGGATGGGGACGTATTGGAGCATGTCCAGAGGAGGCCACCAAAATGATCAGGGGATGGAGCATCTCTCTATGGAGACAGGTTGAGAGAGTTGGGGCTGGAGAAGGCTCCAAGGAGACCTTCTAGTGACCTTCCAGGACCTGAAGGGGCTGCAGGAAGGCAGGGGAAGGTCTATTCCAAAGGGTTTGTGATGACAGGACCAGGAGTGATGGTTTGAAGCTGGGAAAGGAGAGATTGAGGCTGGAGATGAGCAAAAAGTTCTTGAATCTGAGGGTGAGAGATCAGGGGAACACCCAGAGAGGGGGTGGAGGAACCATCCCTGGAGTCCTTCAAGGTGAGGCTGGATGGGGCTCTGAGCAGGTCGAGATGTCCCTGCTGGTGTGGGGAGGTTGGCCCAGATGACCTCTGGAGGTCCCTTCCAGCCCCAGACCTTCTCTGAGGTTATTCCTGAACCCTGTGTCTGGGTGATGAAGCCTCTGAGATGCTCAATTCTCCAGGGAACATCCAGGTTGGGTCTGGAAGCAGCAGAACTTGTATTATCTGGGGGGTTCCTCCTCTTGTTTGCAGAATTCAGGCTCCTGTTCCCCTGGCTGGGAGAGAGGAGCTGTTGCCAACCTAATTAAATGTCACATACATTAAACAGGGAGCAAATCTCAATTCCACGCTCCCTCCTCCAGCTGGCTCTGGACCAGCTGAGCTCAGGCTCTTCCCAGCCTGGGAGGTGACACCAGGGTGGGATCTGCTGGTCACGGCCATGGCTGATGCCCACGTGGTCGAAATGTCCAGGGATGGGGCTTCCAGCACCTCTCTGGGCAACCTGGGCCAGTGTCTCCCCACCCTCCTGGCCAACAACTTCTTCCTAAGGTCTCATCTCAATCTCCCCACCTCTACTTTGGAGCCAGGAATATCTGTAGCTTGTGCTCAGCCTGGACCTGAGATGTTGGGTGAAGGACAGGGCTGTGATTTCCCACCGGGATCCCAGGGATGATGTTCAAGAAACCACCATAAGCTTCTGAACATCTAATGTCATGTCCCTTTTCTTCTGCAGATCATAAAATCTTGGAATCAGAGAATTGTTTGGGTTGGGGGTGTTGAGGCTGGGGAAGAGAAGGCTCCAAGGGGACCTTCTGGTGGCCTTGCCGGATCTTGAGGGGGCTCCCAGAAAGCTGGGGAGGGACTTTAGTGGTAGGAGTGGGGGGAATGGCTCCAAAGTAGAGGGGAGGAGGTTGAGATGAGACCTTAGGAAGAAGGTGGTGGCCAGGAGGGTGGGGAGACACTGGCCCAGGTTGCCCAGAGAGGTGCTGGAAGCCCCATCCCTGGAGGGGTTCAAGAGCAGCTTGGATGGAGCTCTGAGCATCCTGCTCTAGTGGGAGGTGTCCCTGCCCATGGCAGGGGGTTGGAACTGGATGATCTTGAAGGTCCCTTCCAACCCTGACAATTCCCTGATTCATGGAACCTTCATTTCTCCTTCTCCATCACCCTCGATGGACGAAAGACCAGAAGAAGAAGAAATACCCCACGAGCTCCAGCTTCTGCTGAGCTTCCACCAATCCCCCCTTGCCTTGAGCCACCAGCCCAGGACCTGACGTCCTCCATGGACCCTCCTGCAGCCCTCAGGAACCTGCAGAGCTTCTTGGCACTTGTTCTGCTTGTTCCTCCTGCTGCCAAGAGCCTTGTGCAGAACATGTTGGATCAGGTCTGCAATTAAATTCAGCAGGGGCTGGTTGATGACAGGTAATCACTGAGCTGCTGCTCACAGGTAGTGACAGACCTCACCCATCACAGATGGTTTCCATGTCTACCTTGTCTCCTGCCAGCTCCTGTCTTCATCTCAGCTGTGAGCACCCAACTGGAGCTGACAGCAGCTCTGGCCATCTGGAGTGAGATGTTCTTCTCCTTGGCTGAGCCTCTTCAGCTGCCAGGGGATCACCAGCAGACATCAGGAACAAGGTGTTTCTTGCTCCACCAGCTGCTGTGGGGTGTCTATAAATAGCAAGGGTGGCCCAAAGTAGCCTGAGAGCAGAAGAGTGTGAGATGTTCATGGTGTGGTGACCTGAGGGCTAAAGGATGTTAAATAGAATCATAGATTGTCAGGGTTGGAAGGGACCTCAAAGATCATCTGGTTCCAACCCCCCTGCCATGGGCAGGGACACCTCCCACTAGAGCAGGTTGCTCAGAGCTCCATCCAAGCTGCTCTTGAACCCCTCCAGGGATGGGGCTTCCAGCACCTCTCTGGGCAACCTGGGCCAGTGTCTCCCCACCCTCCTGGCCAACAACTTCTTCCTAAGGTCTCATCTCAATCTCCCCACCTCTACTTTGGAGCCATTCCCCCAGTCCTACCACTAAAGTCCCTCCCCAGCTTTCTTGGAGCCCCCCCAAGATCCTGCAAGGCCACCAGAAGGTCCCTTTGGAGCCTTCTCTTCTCCAGCCTCAACAACCCCAACTCTCTCAGTGTGTCCTCGGTGCTCCAGCCTCTGATCATCCTCGTGGCCCTTCTCTGGACACCTTCCAGCACCTCCAGATCTTTCTCGTGCTGGGGGCTCCAGAAGTGGCCGCAGAGCTCCAGGTGGGGTCTCAGGAGGGTCCCTGCTTGGGTGAAGGGGTTCATTGGGTTGCATGACCCAATTTAGCCAGAGATGGTTTTTTCCAGAGGGTATTTTCAGCCTCAGCTCTGTGGTTCAAGTCCCTGAGCAGCACCATGAAGAGGAGAGGGCAGATGGACCTTCTCTTGCAGGGTATCAGGTTGGAAACAACCTGCAAAGCCCATGAACAGGGTCTAACTTGGAGTATCATGGACCCAGAGGAATCTTCTCTTTGGTCCTTCAGCTGGGACAAAGCCTATTGAGCATGGTCCTGGTGGGGCAGATCCAGAGGAGACCAGCAGAGGGCTGGAGAACCTCTGCTATGGAGCCAGGAGGAGAGAGTTGGGCTTGGGCAGCCTGGAGAAGGCTCCAGGGCGAGCTTCTGGGGGCCTTGTAGGACTTCAAGGGGCCTGTCAGAAAGATGGGGAGGGACTTTTGAGCAGGGCCAGGACAAGGGGGGATGGGTTGGAACTCAAAGAGGGAGATTTAGAGCAGAGAGGAGGAGAAATTGTTGGTGCTGAGGGTGGGGAGAGCCTGGTTGAGGTTGCCCAGAGAGGTGGTGGCTGCCCCATCCCTGCAGACATTCTAGGTGGGGTTGGACCTTGAGCAACCTGCTCTAGTTGCAGATGTCCCTGCTCCCTTCAGGATGACCTTGGAAGGTCCCTTCCAACCCAACCCATCCCCTGATTCTATGATTCTCTGACTTGTCCAAGCCTTTAGAAGATGTAGTGAAGCCACCTTGTAGCTCTAACCCAGGTCTGCCCACCTGGAGGTGACCAAGAGACTGTAGAACCCATGGAGTTCCTCTGTGGGGGAGAGGAAACCCTAAAGATAGGGTTTGTGGTAGTGGTAGGACTTGGGGGAATGGCTCCAAAGTAGAGGGGGGGACATTGAGATGAGACCTTAGGAAGAAGTTGTTGGCCAGCAGGGTGGGGAGACACTGGCCCAGGTTGCCCAGAGAGGTGCTGGAAGCCCCATCCCTGGAGATGTTCAAGAGCAGCTTGGATGGAGCTCTGAGCAATTGATTCCAAGATGGACCTAAAGATGGAGATGGACACCAAGTGACCCACTGGACCTTTGAAACCTCTGGCAGAAGCTGTTCCAGGACCTCTTTCCATGATAATATCAAATATCTCTAAATGAAAGAGCTGATCAGAAATATTCACAACAATTTTGTGCCTACAGGGGAATTTTGGGCTCATTCATTGAGCAACATCTCACAGATATCTTTAATTTCAACAAACCCTTCCAAAAAAATCCCCAGAGGGGAATGTTCTGGGAGAGCTGGAATGGAACAGGCTCGTTGTGATTTTTGGAAGGGTTTTAATTGAAGGAGGTTATAAATTAAAAAAAAAAAAAGTCCCTCATCAGACCAGGGTTTTGTTTCAATCAGCAGAACAAGATTATTTGGCTTCCTGACACATTTTTTGTAGGGATTCTACTGAATGGGGAGAAACTAGAGAGAGGTGGAATTTCAGAAGAGCTTTTTCTCCACCTCTGGGTTGGGTCCTGACCTGGGGGGTGGGGAAGAAGTTGGTGGTTTTCCAGCATCCAGCTGGGAGATGATGCAGAGATTGAATGATCTGGAGGCGTCTGTGTCCTCCTGGCTTTATTAGAGGCATCCAACAAGGCACCAGCATCTCTGAGCTGCTTGGTCAGGGAGGAGAAAACCTCTTAGAGGAGGGAATATTGACAGTTTATCAACTCCCTGCTGGCCTCACCTCCTCCACATCAAGAAATCTGCTGCATCTCATCCAGGCAGGGTAAAAATGATGATTCCTCCCTCTGTGAGGAAGGAGATTTTCCTCCTGCAGAACCTTCCACACGTTGGGGAGGGATTTGTTGGGCAAGAAGGTGGCCCCAGCGTTGAGGTGCAGCTGCCTGGCACTGCCAGCTCCTCAAAAAGGGCAACCAGATGGTCCTACTGGGCATGGGAAGGGGCAACCAGAGTGGTGGGGGTTGGGAGGGAGCTCTGGAGATGCTCTGGGGCAACCCCCCTGCTCCAGCAGCTCCCCCAGGATGGTGTCCAGGAACCTTTGGGATCTCTGCAGAGAAGGAGACTCCACAACCTCTCTGGGCAGCCTGGGCCAGGCTCCAACACCCTCACCCCAAACAAGTTTCACCTTCTGGGTACCACTTGGTGCCCCTTGGCCTGGCCCTGGGCACCCCTNTGACCTTCTTGGTCAATGGGTGTTTAGAGCTGTACTGGAGATGCTCCAGGTGTGGAAGGGAACTGGAGGCAAAGCAGGTTGTTAAGAATGGCTGAATTGGGTCCAGTGGAGGACAGAGCTATTGGTAGAATCATAGAACCAGAGAATGGTCAGGG
>VYZX01025908.1:20755-34459 GCA_013401335.1 Brachypteracias leptosomus
CTCCTCCTCCTCCACCTCCTCCTCATCCACCACCTCCTCCTTCTCTTCATCCTCCACCTCCTCCTTCTCTTCCTCCTTCCTTCTCCTTCTCTTTCTCCTTCTCCTTTCTCCTTCTTCTTCTCCTCCTCCTCCTCATCCTCATCCTCCCCCTCCTCCTCCTCCTTCTCCTTCTCCTTCTCCTTCTCCTTCTCCTTCTCCTTCTCCTTCTCCTTCTCCTTCTCCTTCTCCTTCTCCTCCTCCTCCTCCTCCTTCTCCTTCTCCTTCCCTTCTCTGAAAGACACACAATTCTTCAGGTAGCTCTTGAGAAAAGCTCCACCAAAGCAGAAACGAAGCCACCAGAGAAACCTCGTTCATGTTCTTAATCACACTGAACTTTTCTTGCAGCATCAGGGGCAACATTTCCTCAGGGACCAATGTTCCTCCACAACTCAATTCCTACCAGCACCATCACTTGCTCCAGCAGCTGCTTCATGAGGGGCCAAGAGACCATTGAGCATCCTCCCAACTGGGCATCTCTTCTTGCTGAGGGTTGAAAAGCCCTTTGCTGTCCACCCAGCCAGCCCTTGAGACTTGTAGCACAGGGGGTTGGGGGCTTTCTGCTCCTCACTAGCTTGGGCCACCTCTCCAGAGCCCAAGACTGAAGGTCTGGGATGGACATGGTCGGTGGACACCAGGTCTCCTCTCCTCAGGGTTGTCCCTTCATCCTTCCTGCCATCCTTCTACTGATGCTGGGAGGATGAGAGCTCTGGAATTGTCCTGCTGTGCCCTCAAGCATCTCTCTGGACATAACAGGACAACCCTTCAACCCAAGAAGCAACCCCTGCTCCAGAGGGACAGAAGCTCCATGCACCCAAAACGGGCCAGAACAGGGAGAGATGTCACCTATAAATGATCTACAACCAGTGAAATTGTGCAATGAGGTTTTGGTTGGCCACCAATAAAACCAACAGTAAAAGCCTCATTGCTTTGGACCAGTTGGAGCCAGCAGGAGCAAATAGTTCTGGCTCTGGGGATGGTTTTAATCCTCCCTCTCTCCATTTAAACCATTTTTATATCCTCCCTCTCACCGTTTAAGCCACTTTTATATAGATATTAATTATTGAATCCAGCCAGACCTGCCCCGTGCTCCAGTTATCCACCATCTCTGCTGCTGGAGACCTGATACAACCACAGTATTAATCATAGAATCATAGAATGGGTTGGGTTGGAAGGGACCTCAAAGATCATCTCCTTCCAACCCCCCACCATGGGCAGGGACACCTCCCACTACATCAGTTGCTCACAGCCCCAGCCAGCCTGGCCTGAAAAATGTCCAGGGATGGGGCTTCCACCACCTCTCCTGGGGGTTTGTGTGCCTGCATAAATGAGCTTAAAGGAGATAAAGAATAACTAGAAGGAGATTACAACCTCTGTGCTGCTAATTCCAGAGATTATCCCTCTTTGGTGGCACCTCTGCAGGGAACAACGTGTCCTCGCAGCCCAGCAGCCAAGGTCCTCCTGGGCTGGTGTCCAGCAGGGCAGGGAGGGGATCCTGCCCCTCTGCCCCTCTCTGGGGGGCTGGGGCAGCTCTGGAGTCACAGCAGAGCCATGGAGCTGGTGGAGCAGAGCCAGAGGAGGCCCCAGCAATGGTGGGAGGGCTGGAAGAACCTCTGCTGGGAGAGTTGGGCTTGGGCAGCCTGGAGAAGTGCTCAGCGCTCATCCCAGTCCCAGAATAAAGTTGTCCCATCAGCTCCCAGATTTCCCAAGGTCGTATCCCTGCTCTGGTGGGGTGAAGGTGGATTCTGGCCTGGGGAGACCCCAGTTGGAATGTTGTGTCCAGTTCTGAGCCCCTCAGCTCAAGAAGGACACGGAGCTGCTGGAGAGAGGCCAGAGCAGAGCCCCAGAGATGCTGGAGGGAGTGGAACATCTCCCTGGTGAGGAAAGGCTGAGGGAGCTCTGGGGCTCTTGAGCTGGGAGAAGAGGAGCCTGAGGGGGGAGCTCAGGAATGTCCCTAAATGTGTCCAGGGAGAGTGTCAGGAGGCTGGAGCCAGGATCTATCCAGGGATAGGACAAAGGGCAATGGGTGGAAGCTGGACCAGAGGAGGTTCCTCATCAATAGGAGGAGAAACTTCTTCCTGGTGAGGGTGCCAGAGCCTGGACCAACCCAGGGAGGTTGTGGAGTCATCTCTGGAGGGGTTCAAACCCCTCCTGGATGTGCCCTGCTCTGGGTGACCCTGGTTGGACTAGATGATCTTTGGAGGTCCCTTCCAACCCCAACACTCTGTGATCCTGAGGATCCAGGGGGAGCTGGGGAGGACAAAGGGCTTCCAGAAAACCTCATGTCTGGCTAATCCCACTCAACCTCAGCGTGGAGAACAAGGTGTTGAGCCAGCCATTAAATTGGGTTCTGCTCCCTCATGCATTATGCATCTCTGCCTTTCCATTTCCCTGCTGCTGCTGCTGCTCCTTGGATGAAATTCTCCCCTGCTGATAAGGACTAAGCCACCATCTCATGAGAGCAGCACAGGAGCAGCCCCGTGGTCAACAAGGCAGAGGGAGAAGGGGTTGGTTCCTTCTGGCTCAACCTCTGGTGGCTCCCAGAAGATGGGAGGAGAGGTGAACCCAAGACAAAGGTGGGCACCCAAGTGCACAAGGTTTGACAGAGGTGATGGGGTGGTTTTGGGGGGTCTAGAGAACTGGTAGACCTTGTCCTGGTCTAGTGAGAGGTGGCCCTGCCCATGGCAGGGGGGTTGGAACTAGATGATCATTCAGGTGCCTTCCAACCCAAAGCATCCTGTGACTCCTGGGTCTTCCTTGTCTGATGTTGGTTGAGATAGAATCATAGAACCATCAAGCTGGTTTGGTTGGAAGAGAACTTTAAGGTGGTCAAGTCTAACCATGAACCCACCATGAACTAAGCCATAGAATCAAAGAATGGGTTGGGTTGGGAGGGACCTTTAAGGTCATCTAGTCAGCATGGACACCTCTAACTAACCCCTGGCCCTCAGCACCACATCTCCGCCCCTTGGAAGCCCCTCCAGGGCTGGGGACTCCACCCCTGCCCTGCCCAGCCTGGCACAGCCACAACAACCCCAAACACCAACAAATTGTTCCTCAGCTCCAACCTCAACCTCCCCTGGCACAACTTGAGGCCCTTTCCTCTTTGAAGTGGACCCCAAGATGGAGTTGACCTGTGGATGGGTCACAACCCAGCAGAAGGTTTTGGTTTCCCTCTTGGCTTCAGGTTCTGGAGGCAGAACCTGCCCCACCTGGGTCTCTGTGGCTCCACCTCACCCAGGTGGTCATGGTTGGGGTGGTGGGTGAGGCCAAGGCTTTATTAACCAGAAGATGACCAGTTAGAGGAGATTCTTCTTGGGTGTGGCTTTAGCTGGGGCTGGTTACACCTTGCTGAGCTCTCTTGGTGTTGTCCTTCCATGTGAAGGGCCACCGAGGAGCCATCTCTGTCTGTTGAGTCCCCCAGGAGGTGGTGGCACCACAGTGGGCAGAGGAGGAGCTGGACCCACAGGAACCTATGGCAGGATGGTTTGAAAGAAGACTCCTGAGGAGATGTTGGTGAGTTCAGGGTTGGCCTCTGTGAGCAAGAACTGATGGTAGCATGAAAAGGTGATGGCTGAACCAGCACAACCTTCTTGTCCTGTCCCTTGTTCCTTGGGAGAAGAGCCCAACCCCACCTGGCTCCAACCTCCTGTCAGGGAGTTGTGCAGAGCCAGAAGGTCTCCCCTGAGCCTCCTTTGCTCCAGATCTGGAGGTGCTGGAAGGTGTCCAGAGAAGGGCCACGAGGATGGTCAGAGGCTGGAGCACCGAGGACACACTGAGAGAGTTGGGGTTGTTGAGGCTGGAGAAGAGAAGGCTCCCAGGGGACCTTCTGGTGGCCTTGCAGGATCTTGGGGGGGCTCCAAGAAAGCTGGGGAGGGACTTTAGTGGTGGGACTTGGGGGAATGGCTCCAAACTCAAGTCTCAAGCCTCAACGTCAGCCATGACACAACTCTCTGAAGACTACAACGATTCCCCCAGAAGGTCCCGTTCTCCACCTGACCAGGGAGCCAACGTTTGCTTTGGTGTTTGTTTCTGAGAGGAGGGAAGATCAATGGGAGGACAGGACAAGCTGCTGACATCACCACCTTTGCCTTCAAGGCCCATCTTGTGTCAACACACGCAGGTTCTCCAGGAGCTGATGGAACCAGATCCCTCCTACACCAGAGTTCTGCTGGTCCACTAAACCCCTGAGGGTCTCACATCCCCCTCAGAGTTATTTTCCTGCCCCAAAATCACATTATTCAGGCTGGATTTTGCTTAAACTCAATCATTTGGTTCCATCAGGGGTGAGCTGCAAAGAAAGGGGTGACCCAGAAGAGCCAAGCTGAGGAGGACCTCATAGAATTGTCAGGGTTGGAAGGGCCAGCAGGGCAAGGGAGGGGATTGTCCCCCTCTACTCCACCCTCAGGAGACCCCACCTGGAGCTCTGGAGCCCCCAGCACAAGAAAGATCTGGAGGTGCTGGAAGGTGTCCAGAGAGTTTTCCAGAAGCTGGAAGAGACCTGCCACCTATTAATTAATGGACCTGCCACCTACGAATTAACTCAGCCCCTGATGGGTGTCTCCAGGCTGAAGGGATTTTTGAGGAGAGCGTTGAAGATGATGAAGGGTTGGGAGGGAGTGATTTATGGGCAGAAGAATAAAAGAGGTAAATAGGAGAAGCCCAAGTGAATGATGGCAAAGGAGACCCTGATGTCTCTGCAGAGGGGTTTGAAGGGTATAAATCACTGGGATGGGCTGCCCAGAGCGGGGGTGGAGGAACCATCCCTGGAGTCCTTCAAGGTGAGGCTGGATGGGGCTCTGAGCAGGTCGAGATGTCCCTGCTGGTGGAGGGAGGCTGGCCCAGATGCCCTCTGGAGGTCCCTTCCAGCTGAAAACCTTCTCTGATTCTACGACTATCTCAGCCTGGTTCTTGCTGTAATTTCAGCCCATGACTCCTCATCCCGTCCCTGGCAAAACTCTTTAGTCTTTCCCCCTCCTCCCCCTCTTTGCAATGACCTTTTGCATAATTGAAGACCTGCTCTTGTGTCTCCTCCATCCTTCCTCCAGCTTAAATGACACCAATTACTCCCCCGTAGCTCATGTTTTCCCAGCCTCTGATTATTCTTCTCGCTGTCACATGAAGGCTCTTTGGGTTGCCCTTGAAGCAAGAGGTGGAAACCAGAGCCAGAGGTCCAGCTGTGGGCTGTAAGTGGAGAAGAGGCAAAGTGCCACCTCTGCTGTCACCTCCTCCTTGTGTCAACCCCCGGAGAGATCACCCAGAGGTCTGGGCATGAATGAAAAGGGTGAATGAAGCCTGAGGGATGTCAACTTGCAAGAGTCATGGGATGGTTTGGGTGGGAAGGGACCTTCCAAGGTCATCTAGTCCAACCTCCCAACGTCATTACTTGGATATCATGATCTCAGAGCACAAACCCATTCACCAGCTCTGTTCTCATCCTGCCTCTTGTCTTGTCCCTGGAGAGAACAACCAAAGCCAATGGGATCTTGGGCTGCAGCAAGAGCAGCGGGGGCAGCAGGGCAGGGAAGGGGTTGCCCCCCTCTACTCCACCCTCAGGAGACCCCACCTGGAGCTCTGGAGCCCCCAGCACAAGAAAGATCTGGAGGTGCTGGAAGGTGTCCAGAGAAGGGCCACGAGGATGGTCAGAGGCTGGAGCACCGAGGACACACTGAGAGAGTTGGGGTTGTTGAGGCTGGAGAAGAGAAGGCTCCCAGGGGACCTTCTGGTGGCCTTGCAGGATCTTGGGGGGGCTCCAAGAAAGCTGGGGAGGGACTTTGGAGGCTGTCAGGGAGTGGTAGGACTGGGGGGAATGGCTCTGCTGTATTAGAGCCAATAATTCTTCACTGGATTTCAATTCAAGGAGTGGGTCTGGCAGTGTGGACACTGACAACATGAGGCTTGCAGAGAACAACCCCCTTTGCTTGCCCTGAGCCTTCCCCAGGGGCTTTTGCTGAAACACCCCATCTGAGCAAAGCCACCACTTCTTCTTCACAGAATGGAGGCTGGAAGGGACCTCCAGAGGTCCCCTGGTCCAACCTCCCTCCACCAGCAGGGACATCTCGACCTGCTCAGAGCCCCATCCAGCCTCACCTTGAAGGACTCCAGGGATGGTTCCTCCCCCCCCTCTCTGGGCAGCCCCTTCCCCTCATCTCTCACCCTCAGATTAAAGAACTTTTATCTAATCTCCAGCCTCAATCTCTCCTTTCCCAGCTTCAAACCATCGCCCCTGGCCCCATCATCACAAACCCTTTTGAACAGACCTTCCCCTGCCTTCCTGCGGCCCCTTCAGGTCCTGGAAGGTCACTAGAAGGTCCCCCTGGAGCCTTCTCTTCTCCAGGCTGAACAGCCCCAACTCTCTCAGGGTGGGGTTGGTGGAGGGAGGGAGGTTTTTAGGTGTCAACCAAGAGGGGTTTGATGGAACCCACCCTCTTTTGGGGACAGCGAGTGTCTGGTTGAGCTCTCCCAGTCTCACAACCCCCATAATGGTTTGTAGGGTTTGCTACCAACGAGCTGAGCATGATGTTGTTTGGGGTGACCCAGCAGGGAGGAGGAGGCTGAGGCAGAGCCAGGAGAGGCTGGAGCTGCTCTCTTGGGGAAGTCATCTTGAAATGATGGATCTGTTCCTGCATCCAGGCTGTAAAAGAGCAGGGAAATTAATGGGACGAGGCTGCAGGGAAGAGTTATAGGGATGGTTCCAGCTGCTGCAAGATATTATTGCAGCAAAGGTTAAGAGGCTGCTCAGTTGCTGATGAAGAAGACAGAGAATGTTTGATGTGAGGGGAGGGTGGCATCTACCCAGCTAATGGAGAGGAGATGACAAGGGTCAGAGGCTGCAGGGTCAGACTGTTGGTAATTGAGGGTAATTACCCACTACAACAGATCATAGAATCATCAGGGTTGGAAGGGACCTTCAAGATCATCTGGTTCCAACCCCCCTGCCATGGGCAGGGACACCTCCCACTAGAGCAGGTTGCTCNTGCTCCAGCCTCTGACCATCCTCGTGGCCCTTCTCTGGACCCTTCTTATGGAAGGATGCAGAGATTTTCCATTGCTTTGAAGATTTATGCAGGTCAAGGGGGGTTCTCCTCCCCCTCTACTGTGCCCTGGTGGAAACCTCAGGAGGTTTGGGTCCAGTTGTGGGCTCCCCAGCTCAGGAGAGACAAGGCGCTACTGGAGAGAGTCCAGGGGAGGCTGGGGAGATGCTGGTGGGACTGGAGCATCTCTGAGCCCCTGGGGCTGTGGAGCTGCACAAGAGAAGCCCCAGAGGGGATCTGCTCAATGCTGCTCAAGAGCTCAAGGGTGGGGGCAAGAGGCTGGGGCCAGACTCTGGTCAGGGGTGCCCAGGGCCAGGCCAAGTCATCTTCTGCCACCATTAACTGCACCACTTGCCTTTTTTCTCAGCTTCGAGTCATTCCCACCCCTCTTTTTCTCTGCATCCAAAGCCCAACCTCACTTACAACTTCCTCACCTGGTCTTGCCCGTGTCCATCATCAATTAAACCAGGTGAAACCTGCCAGAAAAGTCACCCAGGAGTTCAGCAGAAGGTCAGAAGACAGGTCATGGACTTTATTGCAGCTCCCAAATCCTCCTCAGAGCAAAGCACTTTAGGTTAACTGGAGAGGGAAAAAAAAAATGGGTTGGAAAGTTGCAATTAAAGGGATGTCATAATTTTGAGAGGAAAAAATCAGGTGCTCTCCTACTTCTCCTCTCCCTGACTTTAATTGGTGCTCCAGTCCCAGTTGGCTCTATTGATGAACTGCTGCCCATAAGAAAGGTGTAATTAGCATTGCTTTAATTTTTCAAGACAAACCGACGAAGAACTAGATGAACTGCAACGATTTTTGATTTTATTTTGCCTTCTGGAAGTTGTTTCAGCTCCGTGCAAGGGTGAGGGCAGATAAATGGTGGAGAAGAGGCTGAGGCTTAATTGCACAGATACTGGAATGGTTTCATGGTGACCTCTCAGCTCCAGGAGTTGACACCAAGGAATTCATTAGCTGGGATTTCATTTAACCAGCATCTGAGCACTGAATACTCTGCAGCTCTCTAAGGTGGGCTTAGCTGGAAGGCAGAGCTTGAGCAGGGCAATGGTGGAGTCACCATCATATGGCTCCAAAGTAGAGGTGGGGAGGTNAACCCCCATGAGATGCAGCATGAGTTGCAGGAGCTCCTGGGTTAAACAGAGTTGATGTCACACAGACATTGGCAAATATTGGTCGGAGTCAAATGCAAACAGCAGAGCTCCTGTGGACCTGCTGCTCTCATCAGTGATGGGGCCAGGGAGGGTTTGTCTTGGTCAAACACTGTCAGGAGAGGAGGGAGGTTTGTACATGTCGGGCTTGGACACAGAATCACAGAACCATGGGTTAGAAGGGACCTTTCAAGGTCATCTGGTCCATCCCCCCTGCAGGGACATCTGCAACTATCTCAGGTTGCTCCAACCTCCCCTGCACTGGTTCCAGGGATGGGGCAGCCACCACCTCTCTGGGCAACCTGGGCCAGTGTCTCCCCACCCTCCTGGCCCACAACTTCTTCCTAAGGTCTCATCTCAATCTCCCCACCTCTACTTTGGAGCCATTCCCCCCACTCCTACCCTCAAAAGTCCCTCCCCAGCTCTCTTGGAGCCCCCCCAAGATCCTGCCAGGCCACCAGAAGGTCCCTTTGGAGCCTTCTCCAGGCTGCCCAAGCCCAACTCTCCCAGCAGAGGCTTCCAGCCCTCCCACCATTGCTGGGGCCTCCTCTGGACCTCCTCCAAAGGCTCCATTCTACTATCTCAGGTTGCTCAGAGCTCCATCCAACCTCCCCTGCAATGGTTCCAGGCATGGGGCAGCCACCACCTCTCTGGGCAACCTCAACCAGGCTCCAACACCCTCAGCACCAACAATTTCTCCTTCTCCCTGCTCTAAATCTCCCTCTTTTAGTTCCAACCCATCCCCCCTTGTCCTGCCCCAGGAGACCCTGCTCAAAAACTCCATCCCCACCTTTCTCAGAAGCCCCCTTGAGGTGAAGCAAGGCCAGGAGGACAATTCTTCTTCAAATTGCCCCAGGCAAGTTTCCCAGCAAGGCTTTAAGGCTGCAAGATCACGGAGATAAATGGGTTGTGCTTCTCCAGAGGTGTCTCACTTGGGGAGTTGTGGTGACAGCCCTGAAATGACTGAGGGCTTTGCTGTCACCCAGAGGAAGACTGAGGATGTATGAGAAGAGGAAGGCAATTAAGATGCTGCTGAGCTCCCCAGGAGTCTGATCCACCATCCATCAGTGCCAGAAACCCTCTCGTTTGTCAAGGCTTGAAGAGAATCCAACCTGGAGGGGGGGGGGGAAGAGGCATCAGTGAGAAGTTGTCCAAAAGCAGCAGGTCAGATTCAATCCTCTACTCACATGATCTTTAAGGACCCTTCCAACCCTGACAGTTCTATTATTCTATCATTAAAACCCTTAGAACCAGTGAACTTGGGGTTTGGTGGTCATGATAGAATGATGGGAGAGTTGGGGCTGTTCAGGTGGAGAAGAGAAGGCTCCAGGAGGACCTTCTAGTGACCTTCCAGGACCTGAAGGGGCTGCAGGAAGGCAGGGGAAGGTCTATTCCAAAGGGTTTGTGATGATGGGACCAGGAGTGATGGTTTGAAGCTGGGAAAGGAGAGATTGAGGCTGGAGATTAGAAAAAAAGGATCAAATTTTACATCCAAGTGGAATGGAATCCCCCTTCTCTGGTCAAGGGTCTCCCCACCCTCAGAGTGAAGAATTTCCTCCTCATTTCCAATCTCAATCTCCCCTCTTCCAGTTTGAAGCCATCACCCCTCATCCTATCACTACAAGCCCTTGTCAAAAGTCCCTCCCCAGCTTTCTTGGAGCCCCTTCAGATCCTGCAAGGCCCCCAGAAGGTCTTTGTGGAGCCTTCTCTTCTCCAGCCTGAAGAACCCCAACTCTCCCACCATCCAGCCCTAGTTTGGATCCGTGTCTTTCTTATGCTGGAGGCCCCAGAGCTGAAGGTATCTTAGGGTAGGAGAACCAACTGCTGTCCCAGCATGGTCCTGACACCACCTGGGATGGCACATGGGTGACTCCTTGGCCTTGGGTGAGTCCTTCAGGTTGGAGCTGCAGGACCAGGAGACACCCCCAGGAGGTTCCCCCATGGCTGAATCTCTTGGCAGTGCAGCCACCTAAGTCCTAATCAAAGATTTTCCTCTTTCCCTGGGGCTTTATTCCAACAATAAACCAATTTCCCAGAAGGTTTTAGCTCCTCTTGATGTTCTACCTTCATCTTTGATCCTTTCTGCTGAAAGAGCTGCCACGTTTCACTCCAGGAGGGCACAAATCCCTCTATTTCCATCCCAAAAGGGCAGAAATCAACACAGATGGAGTCACAAGTGAAACCATTTTTTAATTCTCCCTTATCTCTAGTACTTGAGCAGCATTTCTGTGTCTTTCTTTTTTTTTTTTTCCCTATTCCCATCATCTTCTTATCCTCTTTTCTTCTTTTTCTGGAGTCTCTCCCTTTTCTGCAGCTCCCTTGGATCAAAGGCAGCAATTAAGCAGCTCTCAATTACCAGTGTCACCCATGTCATGATTTATTCCTGGGATAAATATTTATAAATATTCCTTATTCCCTCCCACCGAGGCTTTTCAAAGCCAAGAGGCACCAGGCTGGGAAGTCCTCCCAAGGTAGGTGAGGAGACTCTAATTCCAAAGGGGATGAATCTTCCTTGGGGGGTTTTGTATCTTCATTTTAGGACAGATTTAAAAAAAAAAAGATGATTATGGAGGTCATGAAGTGAAGAGGTTGTTCCATGCAGGGTTGGAAACCACCTCAGGCTGTCCTCAGCATCTCCTGTTCCTTCTCTCTTCACTCCCAACCCTCCTCCTCCTCCTCTCCAGGGTGCAATGATGGGGTAGGAAGAGATGGGCCAAGAAACTTGTGTAGGGAGGTTGGACCAGATGACCTCTGGAGGTCCCTTCCAGCCTCAAACATTCCATGAGTCTACAAAACACCCAATTTTCTGGGAAATTCCATTAGGACATGGGTCAACTTCTCAGCTGGGTCCTTGGGGTCAAGAGGGATGAGGGTCAACTGGGGTCTGAGCCATCGTTTGAAGGCTTTGGGAGGATGCTGAACAAGGAGTGATGGTTTGAAGCTGGGAAAGGAGAGATTGAGGCTGTCCAGGGATGGGGCTTAGAATCATAGAATTGTTTGGGTTGGAAGAGACCTTTGAGGTCATTGAATCCAACCATCACCCCAGCCCTGCCAGGGCCCCACTGACCCCTGGCCCTCAGCACCACATCTCCACCCCTTGGAAACCCCTCCAGGGCTGGGGACTCCACCCCTGCCCTGCCCAGCCTGGCACAGCCACAACAACCCCAAACACCAACAAATTGTTCCTCAGCTCCAACCTCAACCTCCCCTGGCACAACTTGAGGCTGGTTCCTCTTGTCCCATCACTTGGGGACAAGAGATCTCAGCCCCCTCCTCACCACAACCTCCTTGGGGGGAGTTGTGGAGATCCAGAAGGTCTCCCCTGAGCCTCCTTTGCTCCATCTCAGCCCCCACAGCTCCCTCAGAAGTTCTCCAGCCCCTTCTCCTTGTTCTCCAGCCCCTTCCCCACCTTCCTTGCCCTTCTCTGGCCACACTCCAGCCCCTCAAGCTCCTTCTTCCCAGGATGGGGCTGGATTTCTGGGCTGCCATTCCACATACCTTCATCTCACTTGCTTCCCTCACATCCCACCTCAAAGGTCCCCCTTGAGAGCCACCTACGAGCAGAGCTGAGACTGAAGGAGTGAGTGACATGAACCCACCACATCTCAACCTCTCCAGACCCACGTCCTCCCTTAGCAGCTCCTCACCCTCCTTATTGCAAAGATTCCTCAATATCTCTATATTCTTGCCCAACCTCTGCTTCTGCAGCCACAAGAAATCAGAAGCTGGGGGGGGAAAAAGAGATGAGCAGAGTCCCCAAAAATTCATGAGTGCCCTTTGGATGTGTGGTCAGATCATGGTCCTGGGAGAAGCAGGTGATGGGGAGGGTGGAAAGAGGAACCTCCCTGGAAGGGTTCAAAAAATGAGGGGATGTGGCACTTGGAGACATGGTCTAGGGTCAGGGAGATGTTGGACTTGATGATCCTGGAGGTCTTTTCCAATCTAGATGATTCTATGATTGTGAGGAGAGCTTCAGGACATGGTCGAGAAGTCAGGGAGATGCTGGACAAAGGTTGGACTTGATGATCCTTGAGGTCTCTTCCAACCTAGATGATTCTATGATTCTGAGGAGAGCTTCAAGACATGGTCTGGGGGTCAGGGAGATGCTGGACAAAGGTTGGACATGATGATCCTTGAGGTTTCTTCCAACCTAAATGATTCTATGGTTCTGAGAAGAGCTTCAAGACATGGTCTGGGGGTCAGGGAGATGCTGGACAAAGGTTGGACTTGATGATCCTTGAGGTCTTTGCCAACCTAAATGATTTTATGGTTCTGAGGAGAGCTTTGAGACATGGTCGAGAGATCAGTGAGATGCTGGACAAAGGTTGGACTTGATGATCCTGGAGGTCTTTGCCAACCTAAATGATTCTATGGTTCTGCGAAGAGCTTCAAGACATGGTCGGGAGGTCAGGGAGATGCTGGACAAAGGTTCGACTTGATGATCCTTGAGGTCTTTGCCAACCTAAATGATTCTATGGTTCTGCGAAGAGCTTCAAGACATGGTCGGGAGGTCAGGGAGATGCTGGACAAAGGTTCGACTTGATGATCCTTGAGGTCTTTTCCAACCTAAATGATTCTAGGATTTTTTTTAACAGCAGATGTAAGAGCAAGAAGGTTTCCCCAGCAAGTTTAGCTGGGGAACAGTTGGTTGGGTTGGGTTGGATTTTTCTTTGCTGAAATTTGCTCAGAAAGTTATAATGATGTGTCATAGAAAGCTTGAGGCTGGAAGGGACCTCCAGAGGTCACCTTGTCCAACCTCCCTCCACCAGCAGGGACATCTCGACCTAGGGCAGGCTGCTCAGAGCCCCATCCAGCCTCACCTTGAAGGACTCCAGGGATGGGGCCTGGGACCATCTCAGGTTGTGCTCTCTTTAACTCAAGGAGTGAGGTGGGAGGGATTAAACTGGGCTGGAAGTTTTTATCAGCCCCATCTGAAAGTGCTTCTGTCCTTCTGCTCCCCAGGAGCTCCAGCTTAGGGTGAAGCTGGGAATATGCTCAGTGATGCAGCCTCAGCTCTTATCAGCTCCAGAAGATAAAGAATTGTTCTTCCCCTCACCACAATCACCTCAGAGCCTCCAACAACAAGCTGCACATTAAGCCCCGGAGATGAATTCCATATTTCATGAGCAACCATCACTCAACCTGTCTCTGAACACGGGAGAGGCTCCTTGATTTATTCCGCTCTGGTTGTGGAGGACCTTCAAGGAAGAGAAGGAGGGAGGGAGGTAAGTGGGGAAACGTGTCCAATTTAGCCACACGGGGAGATAATTTCATGCCTCGAGGTGCTTGAGGTGAAACCTTCTCCACCAGGACAGGGAGTGAGTGCTGGAGAAGGTCCATTTAATTTAAAGGGATGATATGAGCTTAAAAGTCTTCTGATGAAGGTCCAGCATCTTGGCCAAGTTCTGCCTCTCCCCCATGTCCTGCCATGCTCTTGGTCAAGGGATGGGGAGGTCACAGAGTGCTGGGGGTTGGAA
>VYZX01025910.1:4410-40464 GCA_013401335.1 Brachypteracias leptosomus
TTGCTTTTTCTGTTGGCTCCTTCAACAGAATACCAAGACACCTTCAGCTCTAATACTTTACTCTGAGCATGCAATGGCATGAACCCAGCATATAAAGAAGAGCCTAAAATCTTAGACAAAGAATGAAGGTCAGAAATTCACTCTGCAGATCGAGCAAGATGAAGAATTAACTCCCACAAGTACTACAGCCAACTACACACCTTCCCTTGCAAAGGCAAGGCACATTTCTCTGACCGTAAAGTATATAGAACATAGCATTGCAGTAAGTTGTTTCTCCTCTTTCCTCCTCTCCCCAAGGCACAACTGTTGGGTGTGGTTTGTCATCCCACTTGACACAGCACTGGAAGGTCTGCCACTGCTCCATCGTAAGGGCTGCAGAAGAATGTACAGACAGAGGGGAGGGAAAACACAACTGCCAACTGGCATCCATCGGGGGGTTTTGAGAAATACTTCAAAAGCAAATATTCCAACAGTTTTTCCGTTTAGTGAAATAGTTTCCTTGACAAGTGTTTTTCAGCCCCTGGGTGTGATTAAATCTGTCTCCCACCCTCCTCCCCACCATAATTCTTACACTTAAGTCTTGACATTTATGTTATTACTTTTACAAATTAATCTTTCTCTATGGAGCGTACCATAATGCTCTAGGGAGGCTCGTACGTTCCCGTGAGTCTCATGAGAGCTCTGCCAAGAGGTTTTATCTCCTAGACAGATCAAAGAGAAAGTAATGAGATAAAAAGAAACAGGGTTCTCCAGACTGGCAGGTCAACCATCTCTCCTCAACAAGAAAAAAAGGGTGGTTTACAGAAACAATCAGGGAGACAATCAGGTTTCAAATTTGATGGAACTACCCCGAGAAGTACTATAGTAGTTACTTCTGTACTAACGATTACTGGCTGGATCCACTGAATATAAGGCCAATGACCTCATATATTCTTTAACTTATCTGAGCAACACAAATCAGAGGAGGTAAAATCAAATTTTAAGCCAGAAACTGCCTGTCTATGTCCAGTGCTTTAAAGTGTCAGAAATGCTCCAACACTGGAACAGAGTGCTACGTGCAGACACACACCTGAAATTCTAAGACAAATGTGCCAAAAGACTTGACAGTGAACTTTTCTTCTAATGGTCTAACTTAAGTGACCAAATAATAACAAAGCTAAGTCTGAAAGCCAAAACAATACTGAATGAAGCCAACAGTGACAGTTTATTTCAGCATTTCAAGATAAGAATATATACAAAAGCTACATAGGTTCATACCCTAAACAAACTTCTAAATTATTTACAATGTTTTGCTCAAATATTGATCAAATACATATTTTTTGTAAATACAAAAATATGTATACAATACATATTTTTGCAAACACAGACAAAACTGTATATATTTCCTCTATTTTTTCCACATCTTGACTTCCAACTCAGTTTGTCAGAACATGTAATTTCTGGTCATAAAGCAGTTGTGACTCCAATCATCTACTTTCTAAGTAAAAAAAAAAAAAAATCTGTTAAACTGCTTTAGACTGCCTAAACTAGGACTAAGTAGAAAAAAACACAAGTGAAGACCTGGCCTTACCAATGAGAAGCACAAAAATAAAATATCATTGTGTTCAGCAGGGCTGGAATTTCAAAAGTTGATAAAAATACATTCTAAGAATCTCAGTATCTGGCCTTTCGTAGTCCAGACCCATTTATAGTCTAGAACCTTTTTAAGCAGCAAAACAAAATGCTACATCCATTCCAAAATCACAAATAACTATTATAGCTAACTAAAATTACAAACAGCATTGAAAATAATCCTTAAAATAATAACCCCAAGTTATGGAATTCTATGCAGTTGATTGCATAGTCAGTATTCCTACTCCTAATTAAAATTATGTTGTACATCACGGAAATCTTACAGAATGACTCAAATAATTTTACACTTTGTGATGACACATAACATTTCTAAGCATATCGTGTGCAGAAAATCCAGTAATCACAGTCATCACATATTAGGCTCTTTGGAAAAACAAGCGTGCTACATTAAGGACCAGATCTAGAGACAGACTCATGCATAGATGGAGCTGTTTAACTCCAGAAAGATCTCACAAATTAAAGCTGAAACTACAACATTGAACTTCGCCGAAATTAAGATGGACAGTGAATAATGTACAGTGTGCTTTCTAAGCTTGAAGGAATTCTTCTAGTCTTTTGAAATAATTGTTTGTATTTGCTTACTAAATAAGCACCTTGATCATACATGGGATGACATATCAGAACAAGCATTTGGCTTAACAGAATGAAGCTCAAAGTCCCAGTGGAAATGTTGTTTTCTATGCAGACTTCTTTTTTTTTCACTTTTTTTTTTTTTTTTTTTTTAATTAGATTTAAAAAACACACTATTTACTGTCCAGGAGGAATATGGAGGGAAAAGAAGGTGGGGAGAGGAGAGGAAAGTGAGGAAAGTTTCCAGAAGAAACATTCACATAATTACTAAATGATATACAAACACACTTTGCTCACACTGAACACACGAACATATCTTACACACTGCAACACAAATGAAAATAGCTATTTCAGAAACACAAAAGAATTTGAAGCACTAGGCAGTTAAAAATACTGAAAGACATCCCTAAATATGCAGGAAAGAAAATCAAAAGATGCAGCAATGTTCACCGACATTTTTATGCCTATGTACTTTTCCTTCTGCACATTAGAAAGAAAAAAAAAACCTCTTGGAAAAAAAATAATCTTGCAGCCATGCACACACACACATGGTCACAATATGAAAGAGATGCTTAACACAGGTTCCTGAGCAGATGACAAGCCATTAAACTTTCACCTTTGGGTAGTTATGATGATCTGATGTCTCTTTTTGTGGTATCTCTCATTTTTTTAATTAAAATCTACAATGTGTTTAACAAGCGATTCTTCCATCAATCTTTGATGTGTTTTACTTATAAAGCAATGACAGTTTTCAGTTCAGTCTCCTTAAAGTTCCAGAGAAACCATTTTCCACTCACTTGCTTTGAAAGCCATTAAAACAACTTGATGAAGAACAGCAGCAGGGGGCTAATAGAAGCCAAGGCTTAGTAACAATCTTTAGATTTTTCTCCTAAGACTTTCTCACAGACCCTCCTCACAAAGATCCTCAGGGCTTTTCATCCTCTCCTTTCTCCCCATCCCCCTAAAAATCAGTTCAAAGTGACAGATACAACTAGCTCCAGGTTTTGCTATTTTTTAATTTCACTTTTACCTCTCAATTTTGATAGACTCAGCTGAAATACAACTTCCATGGTGGTGGACATCTCCTCCTGTCTTCCCATGCGAAAAAAACAATATAGAGAAAGATTCAAGAAGTAACTTGCAAACATCTTCTAACCTGCCATCTATTCTGAAGAGAGCACTGGTACAGAGTAATGTACCTGTTGCTTGGAAGTCATATACACCTAACATTCAACTAACTGAATTAATTAGTGATTAATAGATTAGTGATTCATATACAGTTCTGTGCTTTTCTGCAGTATTTCTGAAACTTTCATAATGACAGTGACCCTGTAATAGTTTAAATCATGGGATATAAACTAAAGAACTATGTAAGCCACTAGCAGATAATCTTCAACCCCTCTTTAAAAATAGGAACTGCCTGTAACAAATGGCAAGTTCTTCAGTTAGAGTTTCATGAAAATATTGAAATCAAGGTTTTATGGAAACCAGAACTATTAGTATAGTACCTACCTTTCTCAGGATCAGTAAAGCATACCTTTTAATCTATGTTTTGCTGTGCACATCACCATTTAATTTCTTTATTATTACAGCAACTTGAAGTATTAGCTTTGTTGATCACTTATTTTGGGGAACTTCTGGAACTCCAGAGCTCTACAGACTCTTCAACTGCTGTATTCAAGTGATGCTGCTGTGGTCAAAATACCACACATGGCATTTCTGCAATGTGAACAACTACATCCATGAAGCAGGGCTATGGAACACACCTATTCATCCCAGATTCTAGTTACAATCTCTTGTTCTTTAAAAAACTAGAGCTACAGTTACAGTACACGCAGCTAGGAGCAAACAGCAACTACAGGAGGCCAGACACATGTCTCCTCTTCTTGAGGACAGGGGCAGCACATACGAGAGATCTGAGGTCAGGGAAGACAGATGGTGGGCATGCCCATTACAGCTAAGTCACCTCTTGTCCCCATTACAGCTAAGTCACCTCTTGTCCCTACACCACTGAGCTTTATGTTTTCCAGTCAATGACTCTCACGGTTTACATTTCTACTTTTTTTTAGCAAGCTAATCTTGGTAAAACAAACTGGGAGAATATACTGTGGAATAAACTTCTAGATGTCTAGAGGACAGATCTTACTGATACTTTCTCAGAGCAACATCAATCATACTTTCTGCACCTCCCTCTTCTGATAAAGTAACACACTACTAAAATGTTAACGTGAGATCTGGGGAATTTTTTTAATGAGATTTTCTTTAAATTAAAAAAAACAACCACAGAAGAAATTGTAAATCACTGAACTGACATACAGTCCTGTCAGTAAACACACAAAACACTCCTGTTGGCTTTCGGAGATAGTTCTATCACAAATATTGGAAAGGGATCCATCAAGAATATAAACTAAAGAAGTTTGTGAAGCACAGAAACAATATCCTAGGGAACAGGAACAGCTATGTATAATTTCTTACAAGCCCACAATCACTTTGCTGAATTGAAAAAAATGTAAGGCTGGAAGGACCTCACAAGATCACTCGGTCCAACTCTCTTTTAACAGTGGCAGGATCAAACATACGTTATGTGAGTGCTATATAATACACGCCAGATACAGAATATGTGTCGAGCATTAGCTGTCAGACCCTCACTCAGGCTGTTCCATCATTCAAACTATTCTAGCATTTGTGCAATCTTAGGTTTAAAACAAATACTTGCCATATTATATATGTAGTAGCACTGTGAGGTTGTTATGCTTAAGTGCACAACCTAGAGTCATGAATGCTACTGCAGAATAAGCATTTAATTAACATTACCATTAGCATTACTTCTTTCTGTAGTAGTTTTCAAGTATTGATGCTTACTTATCCAGGAGAGTAAACTTTTATTTCCCCGTATTTTCTATTTTCAGAGAAAGAACATCTCTCACCTTTAGGAGTTTAGCCTCATTTCCCTATAATGTATTCATCACCGCTCAGCACATCTGTCCCAGCAAATCCCATTTCCTGTTCTATTCATGAGGCTCAGCAACCTGGAGCTTTAGTGATTGCCGCCACACTTTTCCCATGGCCTTCTCACCTCTCGCTCCCCCCACGCACCCCGCTCCCATTGTTTATCATCTGTTCTCCCCTGCTGCAAACTGCTGTCAGATGTTCACTTATCCCTAATCTTACTCACTGCCTTTGATATTCTTTCTAATCCAACAACCTGTCAACTGGGGCATCAGCCCATGTCCAGACCAGCTGCTCTGTCACAGGCCGTAAGATTCCCTCTCAGCTCCAAGAGGTATTTAAAGGATTTTGACACAGCAACCGCAACGTGAAACAAATAATTAATGCTGTTTTGATCAGTGATCAGGGCTTTAGTGTGACATGAGCTGACCACGAAGAAAAACTGAGCTTTACTTTGTTTAAACTTCAGTAAACTTTAGTGTTACTGTATTAACAAGATTTTGATCAATGTCTGAAGGACAGTACCAAAAAGCCAGGTTCTTTAACTTGTTTTAGTTAAAAATTGTGAAGAATAATTAATCTGAATGCAAGTCGGAGGGGCAGTTAACTTTATAAGCCTGCTGTGTAAAACATGCTTATTTATGCGACATCAACTTGTGTAGTTTTCAAAGCACGGGAGCTGACCTTTTATGAGCTACAGCTGAAAATACAAATGTAGTTTAAATATGGCAGCAGTTGAGGTAAAACTGTTATTTAAAACACACTCATATTTTCAGAAATACAATAAAGTATAGTTTCAACCCATACAGACCATAAAAATCAGACATTTTAAAGAATATTCCCATTTGCAGAAATGTCTAATTTCCATAATATTCAGATTTTCTATAAACACTTAAAATGTTACAGTGTTAATCTGCTTTAAAACATACCAAATACACATAATGTCATAGCTGAAATTACAATTCGGATGACAGCTTTTTTTATATTGGGGAAACGAAGTTTCTGTTATATAAGCAACCATATGTATTTTGATCCAAACTGAAAAACAAATAAAGTACTTAGTTGTTGAAGAACATGAACGCTATTTTATTTCTCAGCTCTAACTGCAATTGTTACAAAAGAGACGGTACCAAACAAGACAAAAATGTCCACTTTGCACCCCACAGTAGTTGTATTTCACACAAAAAAATAGAAAAAAAATCTCAGTGATGGATTTTATAACATGGTTCATTCACTTAGAACTAAACCGCTTTTATTTTTAGGGCTTGTCTATACCAGGACATCAGGAAAATGAATCTGAAACAAGCACCTTGATGAACTTGAATTCTGCCAGTTAAACTCCATTAAACCCCTGTGTGGACACAGTTTAGTTTACTGCTCCCTTAGGGCATGCACTGGAAAGTTAACATGGATTAAGGTAGGCTACGAATTCAAAGTGCAATCATACTTTGAAAATGGTTTAACGTAAACAGAACCAGACGCTTTGTTGTAGAATGAGACAAGGAGTTAATCAGGAAAGTCCTGTGTAGACAAGCCCTTGCAGATGAGGCTACTGGAGTGGTACTGTCAAAGCCAATGATTTTCAACCTATTCATCTGCAGACCTGGAAACATCTTCCAGTGAAGCTGCAGACCTTGGGAGCACATCAAAAATCTGCAGATAATTGATCTACTTTGCCTAGTTGACTCACATGGATGACCTACAAGTAGTCCAGTGGCCCTCAATGAGCTACATATCAGAACTTGAAAAATACTAGTTTAAGCTAACTACAGTTTATGTACTTCCTCCTAATAATCACTCTTGAGTTCATAGCTATTGCACAGGAACTCCAGTAGTCTAGATATTGATGACATTAAATGAGATTTTAATGCTTATTTACGCAACCGTAGATACATTTTAGCTCCGTGCACGGATGCTACAAAAGATGCTTGACAAAGTCTTACTCTTTCCAATAGATGACATTTCTGTCCTAAGTTAGTTAAATCATAATATGGCTGATCTATAAAGATGAAGTTTTGACATTACCAACTACTTTTCCTGTATTTATTTCAAAGAGCCCTATGTTCACTAGTCAAAGACATTAAGACTACTACAAGGTGATTTTCACTGAAACAAAACCAACTACTAGTGTTCTCTTCAACTACTACTCTTATTAACTAATTCTCATCTCCCCCTTTAGTAATTCATAAACATCTCATGCAAATTTCCTGAATTCAAGGTGTATGTCAGAGCCAGAAGCAGATACCTCTCGATTCCTCACTGTATTTTCTTAAACCTGTGCTCCAATTGCAAAGAACACCATTTCTCTCAAAGGAAATGATGTTCTCTCAGTATTTAATTCCCTCATGCTGTCATTGCAAAAACTTCATTTCTCTTCTTTCACCCATATAAAAGACTTATACTGCACTTCAGCCATAATTCCTGGTTAACACAGCAGCAGTCAGATCACTCAGATCAAAAAATCTGTCTCATTCAGGATCCTACTTCTGACAGAAGCCAAGATGCCTAAGGAAGAATATATTGTTAAAATACTCTCAGCCTCCTACAATTTGCAGCTCAGGGACTTCCTGAGCTAGAAGCAATGTGTTTGCATTTAAGATTAATGCTATATACTGATGTAACAGACTTGACAAGCTGAAGAAAACGAGACAAATTCTGCAGCAAAAAATGGCATCTCCTTTTCTTGAACTACTGCTTTGAAAAAATGAACTGCAAATAAATGTATTACTTGGTAGCATATTTCCTACTACTGGAGCCTTTTGAAGATTCAACAGAAGACTTACTTGTTTGAACAGGTAACTTAAAAATCTGTTTACTCCCTCAACAGCATCATTTTTAACTGTCAAAACAGAAAAGAATGTTTTATGTTTATAAAAAAGCAGACGGAAGTTCCAGAGAATATTTCAGGCAGTTGGGCACATTCATGTTGCTATTACCACATAAAAAAAAAATCTGAATGTAAAATCAGATTGTTAATATTATTTTAACACTGCACTGCTTTGCTTTTCTCATCTTCAAATTTTTCATGGCATTAATGATACAGGCCTTCCTTCTTTCTGAATGTATACATATTTTAATCTTCATAACACCTCCAAGATGGTTAAACTGTAAGGCACAGAAAAATAGCAGTTGCTCATGGTCACAAAAAGAATGTAGTAGCAAACCTAACATTAGAAGAAAATCCTCTTCACTGATGAATTGCACACTACTCCCAGACTACATTTTCTACCCATTATAAAGTTCATGATGCGTTAAAATCTACAACAGTCTTGGAAATTACCTTAGAATGGCTGTAAAACTCAAAGATATCATTGAATTCCCTTAACACTGAGTGAAAACATCATGCATTAAAATGAAATTGAAGGGAACATTTTTCATGTTTAACTTCAAAATGAATGATTCTAAACATTAAATCAACAGGGGAAATGTGATGTTCAGGCACTGGACTGCTCTGAAGTGTGGAAGGAATGTGAAGCTCACAAAAGAGCAAGAAGTTCCAATTTACCACTAGTGACTATATGGGTCAGTCCACAGGCACGGAGTTTTTGAGGTTTGTCCCACATCATTGAAACAGACACCCATTCACTGTTCCACAGATTGGAAATACAAACGCACATACATACTGGGAAAACTACTGTCAGTTGATACTAGTCTAGCAGCAAACTTCTAAAAATTCCTGGCCAGAATGCACATATATGTTTATATAATGTGAGGAAACAGTGGGGAGAGCTCCCTTGCCAGAACAACCTTGAAAAACAAAGCTACAGGAGCTTGGGCTAGATCCACAGGAGCTTTGATATGTGAGCTCTGGGCAAAAGTTTCTGTAACAGCTCAAGATATTATTCCCCCAGCTCGAAGCTTCCCCCCAGCTGATGCTCTGCCTCTCCTTGAAGGATATTGTCCCCAGCACAGAGGTCACCAAGGCAATTCACTTAGTTCTGTGCAGAGCTCAGTAATTTAGCTTAAAGGGCTGATGGAGATGGTTTGAACCGGAACAGCAGAGTAAGAGCTAGAGCAAAGCTACTTTTCTTTATGCCCATTCTCAGGGGCAATACTCACTAGCATGGGGACAAACAATTGCATGCAGGAACTTCTTAAATTACAACAAGATTCACCAGAGCTCTGTCAAAGCCCTTTATTAGGGTATTCCCATTTGAATACTTGATGCTGCCCCAAATCCTAACAACTCTTCTCAACTGTTACTACTCAGAGTCTACTTCATTACTTAGTCTCAGCAGAATTCTTAAATTTGCAGGGTTTTTTGGTCTGTCTAATACATAGGCAAGTGCTGGCTGACACACACAAAAGAGAGCTGAAGATTTACACACAAATGTGTTTCCCAGCAGTGAGCACACTCTCCTGTGATGTGGGAAGCAATATTAATTGAAGCAAGATCTTGCAGCCTGACTCCACCACATCCCAGGGAAATGCCCTAGCCCTTGGGCATTGAGTTAATCTCTCATTAGCCATCCCTCTGGTCTCTTGAATAAATTATTTATGAAAAGCAGAAAAACTTCAATAGGAAAAAGTGAAAAGAGATTTACCATGGAGTTCCTGGTAAAGAAGCCAATTCTTCAGGAGGCAATATATGTTTAAAAAAACCCCAAACAACCCACTTTAGACAATAAATCAATTTGCACTTTGGGGGCAAGTACACACCCAAACTAGCCAGATGCCACCCTGTATGTGAGAGAAATGAATACTCTTCTTTCAGTACCAAGCAGAACAAAAATAAGTAAGCAGGGTTCATACTGACAAAATGAAGAGGATGCTCATCAGGTTATGTGATCTCATCCACCTCTCACCTCCAGGCCACCCCACTTAAAATAACAAGATTACTGGACTGAGGGTCCCCTCTTGAGGAAGGGCTGACAGCTGAGAATCCCAAGCAGAAAGTGAGGTCCATTTTGAGGAGCTGTTAAGATGCCTATTTTGAAGAACATAGTTTTAAACTGTACCTTACCCCTCCACATCAGTCCTAACTAAATCTGACCAGTTTGCTGAATTTCATGACTCCTTTACAGCACTTTCGTCTGGAACTTTGCACTATACAAAAGCAGAATAAACCATTTTTAAAAGTGGTTGGTACAGTGATTTCTCTGAAGAGAAGCTATTCCCCATAGCTTGGATGGCTAACACCAAGCTGTGTGTTGCCTCCATCCACATAGTTCAAAATCTAGAATTCTTTCAGGAGAGTGTACACATTCTTTTACACTCTACAGGAAACATTCAGAACTCATCACTTTCTTATAACTCTGAGTGGGCAGAGGAAGAGGAAGATGAAAGACCTCATATGAAAAGATCTCATGAATCTGTATTGGAGCAGACTCACTGTGGGCCTAAATTACTCTAACTTCAGAACTCCTATGACTTATGACAATCCTCACTATGGCTAAATAGCCAAAAACCTCTATTTTTCTTGTGATCTTTTGGAAGAGCATTTCTATATATAGCCAAATATAACAACTTCAATTCAAAGGATGACTCAAGCTGTTACAACACAGGGAAACTTTGGACTCAAGCACAGACCTAGAAAGACACTGCTGGAGTTTTCCCTAACATGGTAGTAACTGTTTGACTCAATTCCAGGTAAATACAGTTCTGTTCCTCTGTGTGCCCACAACTCCCTGTCTGAACATCCAGACACGGAAGGAGAATACTCAGCTGGGCAAAACATTAATCCAATCTTTGGACCTACAATTTTGAATGTGTTAAGTGCCTCTGATGAACAGGCAGGAGACCATCTGAGTCTTTGACAACAATCTTCTTTATGTGTGTAACTTCTGTGGGCTTACAACAGTATTCACTCAGCATTTTTTTTACATTTCACTCCCCAAATGGATCTCCTTCTGATGTCCTGCAGATTTCTAGTGGTGTGTAAACCTCCTAGAACAACAGTAGTTTTTACAACTCCATGGGGAGTGGGCTGAATGGATAAAATCAGACTAGCAGGGCTAACAGTGATATAACTAAACTTATGTTTAACTGCTGTTAACTATAACATACTCCACTGTTCTAGCTATAGTGAGGGGATCAAAATTACCTCCACATAAGTAGTATAATTTCAGATGAAATGTCTTAGAATCAATGCTATAAGTGTTCATGAAATGCTTTGAAATAATCTTAAAATCATGTATGCAAAAGTACTTCTAATTTCCTGTTTGTAGAGAAAAGCATTACTTGCAAAAAACCAAACTAATAAAATAAAAGAACCCCATTCTTAAACACATCCTTGGAAAAAGGATGTATGTTGACATACCAATGACTATTTTAGGAACGTATCTCTTTGAAAACAGATTTCAGAATCTCAATCTTCAAGGCCCAAATTATCCTTCATCAATATTATATAAACACGAAAATAAGCATCAATTAGTCCTCTTCAGACTGCAATGAAGTATAGGGGACACATTATAGCTTCAAAAATAGTACCTATAAGACTGCTCCAAGCCTTCCAATTACAGCATGATGACACATATTGCATAAAGTATCTGAATCAGCTTCAGTTTTCATAGTGCAACAAATGCTACTATTTAAATTTTCCTCATTTAGATTATTCTCTAATTCAGAAAGACTCTTTTTATTAGATTTGGGTTACGTTCAGCAAGAAGGTGCAGGGAATTCATGGAAGGGGAAACTAATTCTACTTTAAGACACAGCACCAATTAAGAACTGAGAAAAGTTTCTTTTCTTTTTCCAGCTAGTGAATGAAAAAATAGTTGTACAAAGAAAGACCTACTCAGCATAAAACCATTAAGATCAAGGGCGAGATTGTGGAAATAATTTTAAGTTTTACACAAATTGTGGAATTTTCAAAAATTCTTAAGCAGATCAGACACGTAACCTCCTTAGATTTTATATACTGAACTACTTAGGTATTTAATGTTGTTTTCAGCAGGCCTAAATGCCTTTGAAACAATTAGTCAAATGACTAAAAAAGTTTAGTATTTCCTCTGGTTAGTAAGTCAGTTTTTAAATGCAAAATGTGTTTTTAACAAACCCTGGGCCTGTCTCTCTGCTGAGGTGCAGACAGTTGTGCACTCGTTGAACTTACGCTCACAGCAGGCTGGACTCAAGCCAGCTTCTGTACAGATGCCATATAAACTACATTTTCACCTTCATTTTAAGGCAATGCTGCGGCCAAGACAAACAATCTCTGCCCTCAACCAGCCCCCAAACACTCATCCCTAACCACCACATTACCACCTCCCCTCTGCCAGCATAAGCATTTGCATTGTTTCAGTTAAAACTTCTTTCTTTGGCCAGATAAGGTTTGACCTGGACCAGACCCCTGATCCAGTTCACTCTGTTGCTGCATAAATACTTGTGCAAGGAGAGGAAGCAGCAAGATGAGCAGAAAGGGCAAGTCTGTGTCTGATGGCAATCCTTGTCTCTGTCAAATCACAGTATGAGACCAAACACATCCTTATTTCTTCTTTACTATACTCATCACATTTAAGGCATTTGTATTCAATTAAATGTAATTTTGCAATACTGTTTTGTACATTTTAATTAAATCCCATTTTTCATTAAAATTGTGCATGACTCAGAAATGGAAACAAAAATAAGAAGACCAGTCACTTAGAAACTAAGCCAGCAAAAATTCAGAACAGGAAAAAATGTTCTTCAGGTTTTCTTTTGATACCTAAAACAAATAATTAATTCAGTGTGAAGCTGCCAGCTGTTCACAAATCAAAATGGTTTACTTGTCCCAACCAATGAGAAGAAAGCTTTCTTTAGGAAAATCATATACAAAATGTATTAAAAAAAGGTTAAAACATGAGTTTGTCTGCTGTGATGCAAACTATTTGAACCCTTGCTTTTCCTTTTCTGTATCCTATCTCATTGTTGGGCTTGAACAGTCCTCCTTCATACACATCCCCTTTGCCTTTTCAACTAGCATGCTCAGAAGGAAAGCAAAGAAGGAATAAGGGAAGATGCAGTGTGCAGTATGCATTTCTAGGGCTGTCCAAATTCTTCTGCATTTCCACTTCCACTCCTCTACCTGGGTAAAGCACTGGACCAGCCAGTGCTGCATCACTAGCCAGAGGAACAACTGGGTTTGTGCATGACCTTGGTCGCAGAAAAGGAGCAAACTGCACTTGACGCTGTGAGACGCGACTTTCCCGCCTTGCATTCCTGCCACTGTTGGAGGCACCACTAGGATCTTGTGGAAGGTGACTCACATCGATACAAACATGATAAGGAAAGGGATTTCCTTCCCGCTTCCCACGTGCCACGCTGATGCTGGCCTGGCACAGCAGAGGCGTAATTTGTTGATGTAATTAACAATCTGCGCACTGAGGAATGGCCACCAACGGGCTCCATCTGCAAACTATCAGCCCCAAAGCAAGGCCCAAATCAAGAGGTGCCCCACGCGAAGGTGAACAGACCCTGGTGAGGCTGCGGGCACCCATGGAGGAGCTGGGGTTAGTGGCACATCCCAAGGCAGTGCCCTCCACAGGCATCGATGTCTCGGGCTACCTTCACTGCCAGCCTAGAGCCCCAGCTTGCCCAGCGGGCAGGGGAGGCTGGGGCGGGCGGGCAGGGGCAGAGCACCGCCTGAGAGCCGGTGCCGGGCGGGCGCCGTGAGGCTGAGGCGCAGGCTCCCTCGGCGACACCGCCACCGTCCCAAAATGGCGCTGGCGGGGGGGTGACAGGGCACCACAGAGGCCCGCGCCCCGGCCAGCCCTTCCCCTTCGGCCTCCCGCCCCTCCGCGCCGCGCCGAGGCGGGGAGGCCCCGCCGCCAGGCCGCGGCGGAGGGAAGGGCGGGGGGACGGGTCGGAACGGCCCGGACGTTAGGGAAGGGGCTGGGCGGGCGCCAAAGGGCAAGCCGCCGGCGCCACTCACCTGCCGGTAAGAGAGGCGGAAAGGCCGCAGGTAGAGGGAGGAGGTGCAGGGCTTGAGCTCCAGCTCCTCGATGGCCGCCATGCCTGCGGGGGGCAGCGGCCGCCGGGAGGTGTAGGAGGAGGAAGGGGAGAGGAGTGCGCAGCCGCTGGCGGCCGGGCCGAGAGCAGCGGGCAGGGCCGAGCGCAGCCGGGCAAGGCCCAGTCCGAGCCGGGCGGCGCGGACCCGGTACGCGCAGAGCCCCGGGCGGTGCCCCCGGGCAGGCGGGCGGCTGCAGAGCCGGGCTCCCGGGGCAGTACGAAGCCCTGCAGCTCCCTCCTTCGCAGGCCGGCCCTGGAGAGGGTGACGGGATGGGGCTGCGGCACCCTTTTCCCTCTGAGAAGAGCCGAAATGGTGCGTTTCACCCCCAAAACGGGGACGCAGCAGCACCACACAGGGGCCTCGTAGGCTTTACTCTGCAAAAAACACCGATTTGTGACGCTGTTTTCTCAAGAGGTTGGCGAATGTTCCCTGAGGGTCAGTTATTTCCACGCATTACACCAAAATTCACGGGATGCTCCTGCACCGCACAGAAACGAGCCCCCCTCTGAAGACTTCATGTAACCTACGTGCAGAGTTTTGCCACAGGTCATCCCCGTGTCCTGGGCATACATCAGGTTTTGCAGGATGGCGACTTTGCTGTTAAAAGCACAATCTCTTGTCTGTGTGGTGCTTTCCTGTCACAATGGGAGTTGTATGTTTGTAGGAGAGGCAGGTTCAAGTACAGATTCATTGGTACCCTGCATCATTCAGAGCTTCTCAAACTTTCCCTCTCTGGGTCGGCTTCCAGTTGTGGTCACACACCTGATGCAGCTTCATTAGACTCATCTGGCTGTTTTCAGTGACAGAGTTATAAAATTGCCCTCTCCTCTTTTACTTCATTTAAAAAAAAATCGCTATTAGATTTAACGATTTCCTGATTTTCATAGGAGTTTGATCATTGTTATGCAACGTTAGGTTAGATCCCCCATGGTGTTTTATTCCCGATAATGATTTTCTAGATTCGAGAGCATCAGAGCTCACAATTTGTCATAATCATTATGTCTCTGATTTGTGTTCACTTTCCATGCAGATTCTCTACTGTATGGCTATTTTAGTTGCTATATAAATCAAATAATTTTGTCACTTTATCAACCACACTGAGAAAAATCTGGAATTTCTTACAGTCGTTTCTTTTTTCTCTTCTAATCTACTTCTGCCGCATCACTAAGGAAGTTTATTACCTCTTTATGTTGTAATAAGAATCTTATCAGTATGGCTAAAAAGAACAGATCTGGCAATTACAAAACTTGCTAAGAAGTAAATGAGGCAGCACTTAATTGCAGAATGCTTAACATCAGTTCTGATAATGCAAGGGACAAAAAATGTTTGGTGGCACTGAAAAGTGTGGTTTTAAAAGTATACTTGCAAAGCTATCATAACAAATAGGCAACTAAATGTATTTTATTAGCCAACTTTGAAAATATTTATGTAACTCCATTTGCATCATTGGATACGTCCCTGTATTTCTGTTTTTCCAGAATGATCTTGAGGTCATTCTGAGCTCCTGGGAACCGAAGCTATATTTTTCTATTAAATTATTTCAGTCTTCCAAGTCCAATTTAAGTATAAACATAGTTTCCATGCGCAGCAAGTTTACAGTATCTCTGTTTGCTTATGTTAAAAGTTACCGGGTACCCAGGTCGGTTCAGCCAGTTAGATTGCCCTCTTCAATAAACATTCTGACACTACTTTAAGGTTCTGAGTGTGTGTGTGTTTTGGGGAATGTGTCATAGCGTGTGATGGATTGCTTATTCCATTCCTAGTCTTAGGTGGGAAGCTTTTGGGGTTGTGATGTGTCACAGACCTGATCTCACTAATGTACCTGGAACTGTTGAGTGCAGTGTCACAGGATAGCACATTTCAGGGTGTGATGGTGTTGCAGTTGGAAGTTATTGACTTCTTTATGGGAAAACACTCTTTGTAAATATACTGGCTGAACTAAGGATATAACAGGCTGAGACTGAGGAGCTGCCGTAGTGTTACTGTTTTACTGTTGAAATCTGAGGAAGAAAATAAATAGGAAAAATATATCCTATATAGCGGGACTCACGTTAAGAAGCTGGACTTGAATTTCATTACAATTCTTCATTAACGCCTAGATACCCGTGCAGCAAGTGGCTTTGCCATTGCTAGCCCAGGAACATTCCTGGGAAGGAAATGCCCCTCAACTCCCACTTACTTGAGGTGCCAGAGTGCATGCAAAGAAGGGCAGTGAAGCTGGTGAAGGTCTAGAGCATAAGTCTTATGAGGAGCAGCTGAAGGAACTGGGGTTGTTCAGAGAAAAGGAGGCTAAGGGGGCCCTTGCTCTCTACAACTACCTGAGAGAAGGTTATAATGAGGTGGGGTTCAGTCTCTTCTCCCAAGTAACAAGTGATAGGACAAGAGGAACTGGCCTCAAGTTGTGCCAGGAGAGGTTTAGTTTGGATATTATGAAAAAATTCTTCACCAAAAGGGTTGTGAAGCGTTTGAACAGGCTGCCCAGGGAGGTGGTTGAGTCACCAGCCTTGGAGGTACTTAAAAGACGTATAGATGTGGTGCTAAGGGATGCAGTTTAGTGGTGGATTTGGCAGTGCTGGGTTTAATGGTTGGACTAGATTATCTTAAAGGTCTTTTACAACCTAAACAATTCTATGACTCTATTCCAATGCACAGTAATGATGGGGAACAACTTACTTTTGGCTGGGTGAGATGTGCTCCTGCTTTCCTGTTCCTGTGCACTACTTCTGTGATTGCCTGTGCTGACCGGCGCAGTGACCCTGACCTGACTCGATGCACTGGCTTCATAGCAAGAAATACAAGAGGATACAATGCAGAGCCTACTCAGCAGCTCAGCTCGGGGCTTGGAAGAACTCTGTTCACACATAAAGTCCTACTAGGGCAGACGTGCCCACCATGCACTCACCACTTCTTTTGGAGTATCTTGATTCCAGAGGACATTGAGAGGCCAGGTGTGTTTGCTCAGGCAGAGCACTGTCCCATCTGAATTGATACCCTCTGACGATCAGCTAGCACATCTCTGCTCTGCTGTATTCTATGTTGCTTGACATCCCTGTGTATCTGCTCCTTTTTTAAAGCAGAGGTACTAGTGGTGGTGTACCTCCAGAAACTTGTGAAAAGAGACATTCATCATTCCATAGTGTTCAAGTACTGTGTTTATACGTATTGGCTTCAGTGAGATGGTTCTGATGCTTAAATTTAAGCTTATTTTTAACTGCTTGTAAAACCTCTTCAGTTTTGATTAGCACTAGTCCATAAAGTATCATTTACATTTCTATGATGCTGTCCTTAGATCATCAGTTCCTAAAATTCTTACATCCTGGATTACTCTCCACCATCACAGTTTCTCTGCAGAGCACTATCTGCAGTTACCGCTATGCTCCTAATGGAAATAGCTGCCAGTGATACACTTCAATAAACCAACTGCCTTGTGCCATCACATCTTCCCTTTTAAGTGTTATTGTTATTGCTAATTGGACTCCCTCAAAACCAGGAAGGTGTCAGAATGACATGTTGCCTTTTGCTGCATTAAATGCATTCCTTTATCTTCCTTAGAAGTGGCTTCTGTATTATATGATCTTTGAGGTCCCTTCCAACCCAACCCATCCTATGATTCTATGATATGTTTTCTTCTTGCCTTTTAAAATAACATACAAGATTTTGAATGTTGTCATGAGTGGTTTCCTCACAGGTTCTTTAGTTCCCTGGAGCTGCTGGTCTCCTGTTGTAAAATACTAAAATCAAGATGTTTTGCCTGCACAGGATCGAATGGATCTGAGAATGGTTTGTGTAACAATGTGATAAACAGCCAAATAAAGAAAAGCAAGAAATGTGAGTAAAAGTTTGTTTCGTTCCTGGAAAGCATGATCAGCAGAGTAGTTCAACAGGCAGAGGGGAATAAAGAGAAGTGTCCTTTCTGGAGCTGAAGAGCCTTAAGGGATCATTCACTGGGATTTCTTATAAAAAATGAAGTGTTAACATTAGCATTAAAAAGGAATTCTTTCTGCAAAGTAAGGTTCTTTGTTTAACAGACTTCTCTTTCCTTCAGAGCAGTGTTTGCTCTCTGTTACTTTGTGAGTAACTTTTATTATCAGCAAAATATCCAAACCAATTTTTTTGTTGTTCTTTTAAAAAAATCCCCTTGAGCTTGAAGTTTCCACCGACAGGGTTCTTCCCTTCGCCTTCAGCACAGGCAGCCACACAGTCCTTGGGCGTACACTCCGCAGAGGGTCAGGTTGTGTCCTCCTGAGCAGGTTGGTTTATTGCTCTGGGACACACCAGGGGATGTTTCCTGTGCAAGCCTGGTGCTGCTGCCCTTCTCCTGGCCATCATGGCCCGGGTGTCAAGTGCAGCCTCACCTCCTCCACCTGCTTTGTCACCTGCCCTGACTCATCTGCTCAGGCAGCAGCCCCACCATTGACCATGGGTGGGCACCCAGGAACGTCCCTTGTGCTACTTCACTCTTCCTGCTGGAGCTTCATGAAGTGCCTGAGCTGCTGAGGTCATTCCTGCACAGTCAGGCAGCACATTTCCCATGGTGGTTTTTGTGTGTGTGCATTTCTGCATGTGCTTTTAAATTCAGTCAGTCCTTATCAGACTTGCTTTGTTCTTTAGCATGCCATTAACTGTCTGAGAGAGTTGGGGTTGTTCCGTCTGGAGAAGACTCTGGGGAGACCTCATTGTGGCCTTCTGGTATCTGAGGGGGGCCTACAAGAAAGCTGGGGAGGAACTTTTTACAAGGGCTTGTAGTGACAGGACAAGAGGTAATGGGTTCAAACTGGAAGAGGGGAGATTTAGGTTAGATGTAAGGAAGAAGTTCTTTACTATGAGGGTGGTGAGATGCTGAAACAGGTTGCACAGGAAGTTGTGGATGCTCCATCCCTGGAAGTGTTCAAGACCAGGTTGGATAGGGCTTTGAGCAACCTGGTCTAGTGGGAGGTGTCCCTGCCATGGCAGGGGGCTTGAAACTAGATGATCTTTAAGGTCCCTTCCAACCCAAGCCGTTTTATGATTCTATGATTGCTCAAGAACAAAAATCATCAAGTCTGAGCCTTTCTTATCTCCAGAGGGCTCAATGTATAGCAGAATATCATTGCTTTCTTATATTTTGATATTTGTGATTACTCTAGTTCCTAAGATACTGTGAGTACAAAAGCCTCAGCAGCTAGAGGCATACTGGCTTGTAGTTCTCAGCTTTCATTTGTAAAGAACAGTTTCTGACTCTCATGATTGCAGAAAAAAAAGCCAGGAAATGTAAACTATGGCAAATCTGTGGTTTATGAGCTGTTAAGCACAGGACCTGTGCCAAGGTGATGCCACATATATAGTAGAAAGGCTTTGATGATGTGGTGACAGATAACCTGAACCCCCAGCTCTGGGCAGAGAAAGGCAGTGGAGGCTGCTGAAGCCAGCGGGTGCTGGTTGACCCAGGATCCAGCTGCGTGCCCAGTTCAGCCCCATCCAGCAGCAGATGGCTGGGACGCCTGCAGAGCCTTTGTCTTCTGCCTGGAAACTGCTCCCAGAACTTCCTCCTCAGCTCCCTGGGCCACATGCAGTTTTTGTTAAGGTCATGTAAGATTATGAGGAAGGTCAGACGCCTTTGCTGTAAATGCGTGGTGAGATAGATGGATTAAAATATCTAAAATCAGGTATATTTTGTCATCTCATGTTAGGAATCCCTACAGTTGGCAGCATGAAGGCTTGTCCTCTTCATGTGGGCCATCTGTGCATCACCACAAAGATGTTAGTTTTGAGTGCCTTTCTGGGGATCAGATGCAGGTTCTTTCCATAATGAAGTGGCTGTTGTGAAGTTTGCCTTCTAAAGTTTACCCCTTAGGCTCCTGTGGAAAAGCAAGCCCAAAGCTGCCAATATCTAGCTTTTAATTATTATTCAGTTCTGGGGCATAACCACCCTGGTTACATTCATGAAAGTGAGGAATCGTACTTATGCAATTCTTCTGGCATTGTAAATAGAGCCCTAGAGAAATTTGTTTTTTATTTTAGTAGTAACATTTCTGAGAGACAACTTAAAAAAAAAATAATTATGTTTCTATCATGCAATACAGAATTAGAGGTCTGCACTGCAGGACATAACATTATGTTTCAAAAATTTTATTCACCATCAGTTGGTTCAGAGCTGCTTTAATCACATGAATAGCCTCAGTCTGAAGAACTCTGAGTAATTATTCATGTATGGGTTTGCAGAATTTGGTTCATAAGGACTGGCAGCATGAGCAAGAGGGGAATGGCGTGTGGTATTGCTGGTGGGCACCACTCCAAGTTAGAGGAATAGTTCAGTTCGTTTCCCTTAGATGTTTTCATTACCTCCTCCTTGTTTTCAGAAAACCAAAGTGTGTCTCTTTTCACAAGAAAGGACCATCTTGATCTTTATCTTGTGAGTCAAATACTGTCTCATGGCTGTGGTGGCAAACTCACCTGTGTCTAGTAGAACAGTGGGATTTCCCAGAAGAGCTGAAATTTATCCATCTGCCTTGTGAAATGAAAGGCTGATACAAAGCTCTTTTGTCAGTGGATATCATCATTAAAATCCCTGAACTAAATGTGGTAAGAAAAAAATAATTGAAATCTATTCAGTATAGATATAGATATGCATATCATGACATGTAAAATCGATCTCTCTAAAAATAGTGGAGGAAAAAAGCTCTTCGATATAAATATGTAACTAATATGTCAATTAGACAGCTCATAAGATATTCATAATATAATATGACAAGTTGCAATATGGTATAAAGTAGAGAGAGGGAGGTGAGAACATGGGAAGTAAATTCTGACTTCTAGCTTTTCAGCTGGAGGAAGAACAAACACATAGTCTGTGAAAAAATAACAATATGCATGCAACATTTAGATACTTTTAAATTATTTTAATTACTACCCAACAAATGTTGCCTACAGCTAACAGAGTGAAAATGATTAGAGGGAAGACTTTGATTTTTCAATAAGCTCCTCTCTAATGTGCGGAAATAAGAAAATGATAACACCTTGTTTGTATTGCAGGACCATGTACAGCTACAGCCTGGGTCTCATTATGCAAGAAACTGTTCAAATACAGGTAGAAAAATGGCATCTTCCCCCAAAGAGCTGCAAACTAATTCATACAGAGGAACAAACAGAGGCAACTCACGGTAACAAGGAACAGCTGAAGGAGAGTAATAGAATAAAAAGATTCTGCTTTTCTTTGCCCCATATGTATCCAATAGATAGAGCTGGAAGGAGAAAAGTATTTTGATTTCTCTGGGAACCTTGATGTTCCAATAGTTTGAGATTGTCTGTAAAAAAGATTGGAGCCAAAGTTGTTGGATACTTGAACGTTGGCCATGGCTCTAGCCATGACCCTGGTATCTCTGAGCTCTCCAATCACCATGACACTGTGCTCTGCCTGGTAGCCTGCCCTGGACTGCAGGCATTATAATCCCAAGGGTCCTTAATCTTCAGGCAGTTTGCCTAGCAAGATTTGTTGAAGCTGTGAGAGCTGGAAGTCCTGGTCCTCAAGAGACTACCAGCTGGGCTGCTCAGAAGCTGGGGCTGGCATAGCTCCAGGGGAAGCTTGCCTGTTTTCCAGAGGAATTTAATTGAATATTTGTCTGTATGAAATGTTTCTGTTCTGTACGTTGAGACATTACAAAGAAAAGAAATAGTCAGAGGGGTTTTCTCCACCAGATGTAGGAAGCAGGTACCTGGTTTTATTTTGGTATATTTAAATATGAATACATGCATATATGCTTTATGAGATAGAAAGGTAGGGGGACACAACTGGCCATTTTCCTGCCTCTTCTTTATTAGGCATTCTATAATATTATTGTATTTATTTGTATTGTAGCAGTGCTTAGGAATCCAGGACTTTATTGTGCTCATTGGTATCGAAACACAAAACAAAACAACCTAAATGCTTTTGTGAGATTCTTGTGGTTAGAAGTGAGTTGGAGGAGAGCTCTGAGGAAGGACAGTGTAAGTTCTCCACAGCATAGTTCAAGGGGATGCAAGTTTTCATCAGAGAGCACGTGTGATTGAAGGACAGCACAGAGCATGGAGCCTGGGAGCTCAAAGGTGGTGCAAGATGTGGGCTGGAGACACGGGGCAGCAGGGCTCCAGTGTAGGAGTGTTGAGGCCAGGAAGTTATATTGCTGTATACAGGGGTCAGACTGATTGAGCCGAGGTGATTTAGCAAATGACCTACAAGCAGTTGAGCTATCTGTTGCTGAGACCTTGCTGGAAAGTTACAGTTTGGGTCTTCAAGAGATTGGGTCTCCATAAGAATCAAGGTTCTGAAAAATAAAATCCTTGGCATATTATATTTGATATTTCCTAACTTTTGAGTGCTTGACTTTGAAATCTTGACAGTTTGGTTCTTTTATAGTAAATGTTCTGCATAATTAGACATTTTTAATTCTTTGGTTATAGTTCAATTAAAAAAAAAAACAACCACAAAAATCAACCCTTCCTCGCCTTTCCTTTTTGTGAACCATCTTGCTGGATTTATTATTTTGCAGTGTGTTCTTGGAGGCTGCAGAGGTTTCCAGAGCATTTCAATTGGAGATTTGAACATTAGTATGCTACAGCAAAACTGAGCCCAGGGAGATCCAACCCTAATCTCTGTCAATCTCCTGGAGCAGCCTATTTTCACTTTACTTTTGGAATGATCCCTCTCTTCGTGCCTCTTCCTTGCCTGCAGCCACTTCATTAGAAAGCCTGCAGAATGGAAGAGACAAATGTGTTTGGTGTTGATAGATGTCAAGACCAAAGGAAAGAGGCTGTTTGGCTGCCTCTTTGTGTGTGAGGGTGTTGCACTGAACAAGATGGACAAGGCATGGGGCATTAGGATCTGAAGTTGGTTTGGGCTGTGCAAGGAGTATCATTGTCTTTAAATTGATAGGGAGCTATTCCCTTCATTTCTTTTTTTGCTGAGCCTAGATCTGAGATTCTTATAACCAAGCAGACTGTGAAGAAAGTGCCCTCCTCCATCAAGATGGGGAATTATAGGTTGTTTTAACCGTAGCGCTCCACAATAAATATTACAGTTTTCTACTTGGCATTTTGAAGATACACAATCCATGTATGCTAAAATATCTGGCTGAGAGGCTGCCATGACTTAGAGCCAGTCTTTGGCAGGAACAATAGAACAGATTCACAAACAGGTGGTTCTCATCACTGGATGCATCATGCTCTGTGTGTGCATTTAGCCTTTTGCCGAACGCCCTGATCCTGCAGAGAACGGGGCTCTCTCCGGACACCCCTGTGGATGTGTTTGCTGGAGAAGGTAACTAAGTACTTCCTTCACCCAGGCATCTCGCTTGGTACCTGTACAAATATCTCCAGGCAATCAGGGAAACCAGTAGCACATAATCTGATATTGCTAAGGACAGCATTGCTGGTTTGTGTACATGAGAAAGGAAAATGTACTTAGAGTGAATGTGAGTGTTCTGCTCTTCATTCATGTGTGACCAAATTCTAATCTCGTTCAGTCTGCCATAAGTCCAAAGTAACCAACTGAAGTCAGTGCAGTTCCTGGGGATTTGTGCTACTGTAAATGAGAATGGAACAGAGAATATTTTCTCCCTCTCTCTCATAATAGTGAGAAGAAAAGCTGGAATGTCAGCCTGGCTATACTTATTTGCTTTGCTCACGTTGTCATAAAATGGACATTATTTAAACCTTTATTCTTTTTAATATTTGGAATATAAGAGAAGGAGAGCCTTGATGGTTTCTTATTTTGCAGGAATATAAACATTAAAAGTCATTTTTCTTTTACACATGAGTTAGGAAGCATAATTTACTTGAAAGGACCCTATTATATACTCAGTACTGTATTTGTTTATCTAATTGAATAGAAGAGCATTTACTGCAGTTTCAAAGTTAAGCCAATAAACATTTGTCTTTGTATTGCAGCAGCAATGTTTGACAATTGGATTGGGCAACACCCATTTTAGCTTGGGTTTATTTTATAGTATTGATGAAGCAAAACTCCCAAGTACATTTTCCCTCCCTTGCTTGCTCTGTGGCCACAAGTTGGATACTTGGCAGAAGATGCTGAAAGCCTTTCATGCAAGTTGCCTGTGTTACTTACGTCGTCCTTGTTGCCAACCCCACCGGGTCCCCTCACAACTTTACACTTTGCTTCACATATCCCTGGATATTTTCTGTGTGCAACAAGGCATAGAGAAATGGACACTAGGGTTTTAAAAGGACCTACATGTATAATTCCTCTTAAAATTGAGAGAAAAGCAGCAGAAAACAAACTGAACTGTCTTCTCTTATGTACCATGCTCACACCAATACATCTGTCCATCCACTTTGCCTACTTCAAATTTGGGAACACAATGTTTATAGGAGTGCTTAAAAAGCCTTTATTTTCACTGCCAGTTAGATGATGCTGTTGGCTTTCTTGGACATAAAAATATTTAAGATTACAGCTTTTTTTTTTTTTGGATTGTGCTGCCTGTATCAAATAGCTCCTGGAACATCTCTCCTAATCAGTTCCTTTTGGGAGCAGGATCATCGTGCTCGTTCTGAAGCTGTGCCAGTGCCTGCAGTGCATGAGGACTACAGATGAGATCTTTGTTACAGAAGCATGAGATCAATTCCCCATTCCGGGCCATGTAGTAAGTGCATTCCTGACTGAATGTTACATCGTTTTGATTTTCCTGGGACAGCATTGCACTTTGTCTCCTCACTGAAAGAGCTATGTTCATTAGATACAGGAAGTCCTGCTAAACATCCATAACGTTACATTAACAGCTGCTGGCAGGTCTTTGAATGGCCAATGATCAGGGGAAAGTTTGCAAGAGATTTGGTGCTTCTTTGCTATGATTGTTTTCTTCAGCATACTTCAGAATCTAAACTTCTATAAAAAAAAAGGGCAGTTAATCCTTAAGGTTGCGGGGAGAACTTTTAAAACGTGCACCAGATGGAAATCAATGCAGTAGTGTCTGCAAGCAGACAGATTTGCTGAGAATCAGTCTGAAGGCTGATACTACTTGGATTAAAGGAAAAAGAGCTGTGAAGCAGTCATGCAACTTAGATACCATCAGTACAGTACAGGGAATCTTCAGGTCTGCAGTGAGCCCTGTCTCGTTCTACATCATCAATTGGTTTCTTTTTGCCAGTGGCTCAAGAGAACCCCGATTTTCTCTCCTATTGATTTGTGCTCCCTCTCTTTTGTGTAGGCAACTTCCATTCCTTCCTTTGGCAATGCACACAGAGCGTTGACTCGGTAAGGGAGCTCACTGAAAAAAAAGATGTCCAATCTATAAAAAATAAATTTATATTTCTCCACTTGTTTTCTGCACTTCCCAAGCAGGGACAACAGAGTGCTAAATGAAAATCATTTTAAAAGCACCGGGTGGAAGAAAAACATTTTCTCAAGAAAAAAGAAAGAAAAAAACATGACTAATGAATGATGGGATGTTTGATTTGAACTGTTTTAATCTAAATGAAACTTGTGTTGGAGTTGATAAGCTTGGCGGCTGCTTTATGTATAGCGATGTCTTCAGGAATCTGTCCTTCTGGATGCCAGAAGGTTACTCTTTTGCCCCAGCTCAGGGTCTCTGACACCTCTCTGTGGGTGAGGTTTAGCAGGGTTTCTACTGATTATTCTCCAGCATAATCCATTGTTTGTATCACCAGTAGTGCTGCATGTCCAGCTCCAATCCAGTTTATGGGACAAACTCTCAGCTGATAATGTTGCTGGTTTTGGTAGAGGAAAATTAATCCTACATTCTCCAGGATATCATCTCTGAAATGGTAAAAAAAATCCCAAGGTGCTTTACAGCATTTGGGAGGAAAAGTACATATTAAATTACATCTTGTACCTTTGAATCCAGATGAATTCCCAATGTCACCAGTGAACAAGGGATTTGGTTTCAGGGAATTGGATATTCCGTGGGCCACAGAGGTGATGTGGGCCAAAAGCACGTGAAAGCACCTTCACTCCTGGTCCCTCCAATGCAGGAAAATGCCCATAACTCTAACAATGTGCTTGGAAGTGAGAGCTCTGCCAAATGCATAGTGCAGAGCTAGTAGCGTCTGGTGGGTAAAAGTAGTAAGTAGTTGATACCAGTATGGACATTGCCCACAGAGGGGAGCTGCCTTGAGAGATAACAAAGGTGAAACAGAGAAATCAAAGAAATGCCTGTCTGATGGGTGTAGATGTTTGCATGCAGCACCTTGCAGCACACCTAGGTGCCTGGCAGCTCTGCGTTGTTGATGTTCTTAGTAATGCACATGCAAGACCATACATGGTACCATTTGCTTTAATAGTAGTAATTAGTGGACCAGTAGAATAAACAAGGATTTTATGAAAATGAGAACTTATCCATTCATGGATGGCTCTGGGACAAAGATTGAATCCTATGCTCGCTACCAGTCAACGCTCCCCTCAAGGTGTACAGTGTCCAGTAAACTTTTCGCCAGATATTATTGCAAGATCCTTACAACAGACCATTTATTTTTGCACATTATCTACATTGCATAGGTAGCCTGGGACTCAAAAGCAGTTCCATGCTGACAGTAATACCTGCACTCCTCTAGTGCAGGCAGGCAGAAGAACAGGTCCCAGCTTCTGCTCACAACAAACCTGCAGTATCCATGCGTACTTTGCTTTTGCCTAATTCACCCATGGAGGGAGGTGCTGGATAGCATTGTAATAGCAAGAATTAGCAGTAGGAAGATACAGTGAACCAAGTTTAAATGAGAAATGATATGTCTTTGTGTTTCCAGCAGCGAGGATCATTCGCTACTGGAGCACAAGTTCCAAGGGAAACCATCTCCTGGTGACCAATAGTTAATGTGGTGGGTTTTGGTAGCTTGTAGTAAGTTGACAGTTTGCACCAAGTTTCAGTTGTTACGGGCTGTGTGACACAAGGCAAGTAGGAATTTATCTGGGAGAAATGCATAGCAGAAAACACATTGGTTTCAGTCCTCCACTACCTCCTGTCTCCTCTTCCCTGGTGTCCCTCCTATGTTCACAGCAGAGGGTCTCAGGAGGACAACTTGCAGCGGTGGTGTCTTTTGTGTCTGCAGCTCAGTGACAACAGGGTTGCTCCCTTGGTATGAGAGGTGATGTAGGGAAAAGAAGACTTACGTTTCATGTTTCTGCCTCTTTGCCCTTCCTCTTACCGTTTCTTCCCTTGATTTTGCAGAGTTAAGTGCTGTTGGGAGAAAAGAATGGGAGATCTGGCTTTAAAGGAGATGAATCCTAGAACAGGAGTCTTCAGGCTGTTATTTCTACCTGGTCACAGATAATAAAGTATGTCTCTGCTGTTATCAGATGCTACATCCAGACAAGACAAGATGCTTGAAGCCCTTAAGTGTTAGTATCTACTGCCAGCCAACAACATAAAATATGTAGCACTCAAGCCCCAAAGTCCTGGAGATTGGCCATGATATAATGAGGATTCAAAATAAATAAGCAGTTCAGTTTCCCTGTGTTATGAGACTTTAAGGCTTTTGTGTTTTTATGCACAAACTTGGAGGCTTGAAATGAATTATTTAGGTAAAAGATGGCTCTTATAATTACTATTTCTTGTCTTCGTATACTTAGGCTGTGGGGTAAAGAAACATCAGAAGGCGTGCGATGATATCCTTAAAACTGGTGACACTGGATGCTTTTGTACCAGAGAATGGGACTGTTGTGAGACTGAAGATGAAGTCCTGGTTTTAGTTGCAGAAGTAATTTTAACAAGCATCCACTTGTGTTTAATAAAACCAGATTTCCACCTTTCCAGCTGCCGTTTTAGTCATAGTAGCATATTTTGCAGTTCCCACTCAAGCCGAGTTGTATGCGGTAGTAATGGCAATGTTGTTGGAGCAGTGAGAGTCAAACCAAACACCATGGCAATGCTTCCCAGCTAGCAAACTGAGCAGGAAAGTGTTAAATCACCCCCAGCAATGCTGTAATGGGAGACCTCCAGTCATCTTAACCTCCTAAGTCACTTGCTAACCAAGTAGAGAAGTAGATCCTCCAAATTAGGTCATCTGTTTGCTTCATTCTGAAATATTTTTATTAAAATGAAAAGTGTTGTCTGTTTCTTCTCCCAGACAGAAAACAAACATTGGCATCTAGAGTGTTGGAAGACAAATACTTGGTGCTGGGCAACTTGATTAAAGTGTATTCCTTGTAATGAGCGGTGCCTCCCTTATCCTGCCATTGTGTTCAGACAAAAAAAAAAAAAGGAGGGCCTGCCCTTTCCCATTGTATAGTCACATTTTCCAAGTTCAGCCAAAATGGGTTTTATAAAAACCTTTTTTTAAAAAAAAAAAGATTCACTTTGTTTTTTAGTAAACCACTGAAGCAACTCTTGAACAAAATCAATCTTGTGCATCTTGTATATAGGAAAACTATTGAAGTTAGTGCTCTATCTAACCTACCAGAGAAGAAAGATAATATTGATAAAAATAGTAATGAGATAAATGTTGTCTGAGCTTTGCTTAAAGGTTTGCTACTAAAATTGAAGCTGAAGTTTGCCTAAAACACTGGGAAAGGTAGTAGAAGAAATGATTTGCAGCAGAAGTGTGTTTGTACTGTTATTTTTTTAACACTGCCATCACCAATATCAACATTTATATTTATCTACCAGCATACAGTAAACCAGCAATCCACTAAGATATTAACAGATATTATTATCTGTAATAGCCCAGTTCAGTCAGCTTTAATGTGAGAATCGCAGTCTTTGCATCATGTTTGCCATTACCCAGAGACAGTTGCTTGTGGGCATTCACCTGTGTGCAAACTGGGCAGGAAAAATTAAAATTGTGCATCATATGCTTACATTTTGGAAACATTAAAAAGAAACTGTAGTCAGTAGACAGATGCAGGTATCCTCAAAAAAAAAAAAAAACGTGAGGAAGGAGAAGAAGTCAGTGAACCAAAAAAAAAAAAAAAAAAAAAAGAGAAAATAACCAACAAAGAAAAGCTGAGTCTTAAGCTAAGCCATGTCCTCAGCTCTGTTTTGTGGCACCTCTGTTTGTTTTAAAGACTGCGTGGATTTTCCTTAGTGTCTTTATACACTGAGTTTTACTGTACTGGTTCCACCATCACCAGACTCGGTAACCAAGGATGTGCCCAGGGAAAAACAGACATGGTTAAAAAGATCTGTGTTGCCAGCCAGAATCTGGTTAGGTTAGTGTGGGCTTCTAGCAACCAAAATAAAACAGATTTGAAGGGCCAAGAATTTCAAGATAGAGAGGGCTGGAGGAATCCTAAATATGTTACACAAGTGGAAGCAACAGGACTTGGCAAAATCCTTGATCTAGTTAAAGAAGCAATGTGTCTCGCTAGCCAAACAACAGGGTGGTGTTTAGAGAGAGTGAGATGGCAAAACCCTTGGGCAGAGACAACAGAGGATATCCAGGAAGGGGTGTTTGAGACCTTGGTCTGGATGGAGATTAAAAGTTAGCTCTAATGAGGTACCCATTTGCTCAGATTTTTGGTTGAGTGTAAATATAAATTCTTGACCTAAAATTCTTCTTTAGTATGATCAAGGGATCTGTACTGACCAAATAAACCTGAGAAATCCAACAAAAACACAGCATTCTTGAGATACACGTAAATGTAAATGTATACCTCCATCCATACTTAGATACATATATGTGTTAAATAGAAATAGTTTTGACATAGTAGTTTAAATAATAGAGACAAATATTTCATACTGGAACAGTATTAAACAATTGCAATGAGGAATCTAATTTCCCCGTGCTTTACTTCTATTCCATATCGACACATTTGGGCTTGGGTTTTCTTCTTTTCCTTCCTTCTTTTAAGGATAATTACATTCCCCATAGCTGCTTCACTAATAGAAAGAAATTTATCTGTGGAACCTGCATCAGAGAAGCTTAACATATAAATGCTTGTGCCTGCTTGGCAAGAGAATTAGCAAAGCGATGTGGATATTTTTGTAGTCACCAGTTACTGATGTGTATTGATTGAGAGGAAAGAAGTGCTTGTACCAATTTCTCAGCACAGAAGAACGATGTGCTCAGTCCACGTGGCATTTCTGCTGTATGATTTTCTTTGGTTTTAGCACCAGGTTCAGTATAAAAGGTGGGTACTTTCAGTTAATTAAAATTACACATTTTATCCAGGAACACATCAATAGATAGGCGTGTAAGAGGTAGAGATTTTATCTGGCTCAAAGAGAACATGGGTTTGGTTGACTCTTACTCTTTGAATTTGTGTTTGTGGCTTATTACCATTGTAATCAACAACATATAAATCTCCTTCTAAGTGCGCGCTTGAACCTGACAGCTCTGAGGGAACGTTTTACAGCAGGACCCTCCATCTGAGCCCCCAGACTGCTTGGGGTCTTTTTTCTCCTTGCATTGGAGCTGTCAGAGCTGGCAGATTTAGCATTGGAGTGAGTCAGCAAGAAATAACCCTGCTTCACTCTGCTGGCGTCTGGCATCCAGAGCCTGGGCTGCCGTAGCAGAAGAGATGCACGTGTCCCTGCAGGGCCTGGAGCCCGACGGAGGGAGGAGACACGGCTTGTGCCAAAATATGCAAAGAATTGAAATGAAGGTTCTCCTAACCCTATACAACATGCATTTTTAAAAAATGCCTAGATCTCTCATCAAAGTAAAATGTAATTAGGGGTATTATTGCATGCCTTCTTAATTGGAACAGCTTGTGACAGAGAAGTATTTGGGAGGATTTCAACCTCACAACAAAGTGCAAGCGTTGTGCGTGCTCTGCTCGCTTGGAAATGCCGCCTGACGAATCCATGTGGGTGTGGAGCAAGGGACAGTGGGACTGCCTGGGTGCCCAAAGTGATACACGTGCAGAAAAGTTGGCTCAGAACTTACATTGTAGTCACCCTAAGACACAGTTAAGACCCCTCTGGACAGTTAAATGGGAGTATGTCAGCAGTAGTGAACACGTTACCAAGTCATGGATAATTGTAAGTGAAATCTTTTCTCCAGTAGTAAAAAGGAATGATCAAAATGATAGGACAAGGAGTAATGGTTTTAAGCTAGGAAAGGATAGATTTAGGCTGGATATTAGAAAAAAGTTCTTTAACATGAGGGTGATAGATCAGTGGAATGGGCTGCCCAGAGAGGTGGTGGATACCCCATCCCCGGAGTCATTCAAGGTCAGGCTTGATGGGGCTCTGAGCAACCTGCCCTAGGTAGAGATGTCCCTACTTGTGTAGGGAGACTGGACCAGATGACCTCTAGAGGTCCCTTCCAGCCTAAAACATTCTATTCTATGAAATTTTTGCTCTGGCTTGCTTGTCCCAAACTTGAAGACAATGGTGTTGACAAAAGAACGAACAAGTGTTAAGTCAGCCCAGAAAATTTATTCCCATGATACCCAGGCATGAAAGTGAGACACTAGCAAATTGATGGAAAGAATCCCCATAGACAGGGCGATGGAGAGAGACCAGCAACATAGACAGGATTCAGGCACAGTTAGGGAGGGACTGACACCAGGGAGGTAAAAGATGCCTTCGTTCTTCTGGTGCAATGGCTCTGCACTGGCATGGCCAGAGGATAATACCCCAGGGAGCTACTCACCCAGACAGTCTGGCTATAGGCCAGGTGTTAATTCCTCTGGGTTCCTCTGTGGGAGCAGGGAAAGTGAAGAGAAGTGTTAGAAATTGAAATAAGATGAAGATGTTCATGATGTCTCCCACAAAGTTTCTTCTTAGGCAGTATACTGCTCACACAGCCCTAGAGTAAATGTAGAAACAAGTTTGTTATATTTAATTTGTACTAATTTTCATATGATTAGTACAATATTCTTTTTTTCTTTAATACATTTCTTGGTAGGAGTGTAGCTGGGAAGATGTATTTTAATGCAGAGCATTGAGAAGAGCTGTTGCCTGACATGCAATAGTTAAGTTACAAAGTATCGGACATTGGAGTAATAAAAACCTACTTGCTTTGATCTTGTAGTTAAAAAATGATTAAAGTATAGAATTGCATGTGCCGACATTAGACCTCCACCCACAGAGAGATTTAAGGTTGTCGGGGGAAAAAGGAAAGTTGAAAGACAGCTTAAATATAATAATTCAGAAATGGAGCTGCTTTGTTTTTTCAAAGATGGTCAGAGTCAAAGAGATTTTTCGTACTCTATTTGTTATACTAGATCTAAGAACCTTATCCCAAGACATTTCCTCTTACATACAGTCAAAAGCTGAAAGTTGCTAAGAAGAGGTAGCATATCAGAGAGCTGCGTTTCCGTATTTTCTGCTGAATTGAACTCAATGAATTTACAGCCTTGAGGATTCCCCCTTCCCTTCTTGGTACCTCCACGCTGCTCAGGGGGACCCCTGCCCTCCCTCCTGCTTCTGTGCTGCAAATAGAAAAGACCGGAGTGTTCACTCATAGAGTTTGCAGGGATAAAAAACTTTCTTCTTTCAATTGTATGCATATTGTCCTCTCCCAGGCACACAAAATTACCTTGTGGAATTGCAGTTATGAACTTATTGCTGGTTTATCTAATTGTCAAAGAATACAGAGACTTGTTGAGTTGGGTTTCTGGCCCCTGCCAACAAACTGCTGGAGTGAAGGCACACCCTTACACCCACACACAATCCTGATTTTAGTCAGTAGGAAGCCTTTGGTTTTGCATAATCATTTTATAGCCAGTATAGAAGACTTAAGAATATGTATTAGCTGATGCCTGCAGGATTGCATCTGCCTAGCCAAGCTTCTTAATACTTTTGTAGCAATGGCTTTTCTAGTGTAAAGTCAATATTTGATCTTGCAGTATCCTTGGTTATATTGGATAATTTTGATTCTCTGTCCAATTACAGATCCTTAGCATTTTGTCAAACCTTCAATAAAAGGAAAGACTTTTATGATTGAAAAGCACAGTAGCGTTCATTGGAAATTACTCTGGAGATCAGACAGAACATTCGATCAAAGACAGTGAATTGGGTTTCAGTAGTGCTGCTGTCATTGCTGTAGACGTGATGATCCTCATCAGAACTTGCAATTTGACTGATGCTGATGTTGCTGTTCTCTGAGGATTAAGACCTAGGAAACACAAGAGGTAATCTCTGAGGCACGAGATAGACTAGGACAAGAAGACTTTAAGACTCAGGTTTCTGGAGTCAGCTTTCATTTACACAGGATCAACATTCTTTCCATTTGAATTGACTGCCATATTGGCAATGCCCCGCTGTTCTTCTACTGTATTCTTTACCAGATTCATTGCTAAACCACATGCTTCAGAAAACTTGTTCTCAGGGATCAGTAGGATTTTTGTAACTCACTGTTTAAATCCACATTGCCTTTCTCAATATCAAAATTTAAACACTCTGAGTCTGGCTGCTAGGGGGAAGCTCATTTTGTCCTTCCAACCAACAGGCATCCACCTGTCATTTGAAGAGGTCCCAAACTGCTGCAAGACAAGCTCCTGAGGCACCAGCACCAGTGTTGTCTTTTGGCAAAGCTACACTCAACTTCGTCATGTGGACAAGGAAACCTTCCAACCATGGAGAGCAACAACCCCGTGTTGTTTCCTGGAAGGACCGGTTTTGTCCTGATCATCTGCAAAGCACACCATGATCCACAGCGAGAAGCCACTTCAGATGAGAAAAATAGTGTTAAACTCTCATATTCTTCTGTGTGAAGGTTTTTTTCCTGGACAATTTCAAATTTTCATTCCTCCATGAGACAGAAGGCGCTCCCAAGGACTAAAACCTGGCATGATGAGACCAGGTTTTGACTCTTTGAAGTGCAAGTGTGTTCTCCAGCATCTCAGTCCCTTTGGAACATTATTCCTTAGGGACCTTGAGGGACTGGTTTAGGATATCGTTTAAGTTAGTCTTAATAATTGGAAGTAGAAGCATAGAAGTGTGATGTAATAGGGGATGTAGTAGAAGTGTATAACACATGGATTAGACTTAAATGGGGAAAAAAGTGACATTTCCATAGAAGAGCATGGCAAAGGAGGTTTCCATGTTTGGCCATCTTCATCTACACTGACAAACGTTATCTGGCTATAAGGATATGTCTGTTGGGAAATGGACATTCTCAGACAGAGTAAAAGAGGTGCCCAGCCAGATTTCTTGAGAACAGAACATCACATTCCTTCGAGATCTTCTGAAAATGGGTAACATGAAGTTTTGCTGCTTATTTCAGAGGGCTAAGATTTCACTTGGGGTTCTACCACAGCATGATGGGAATGAAAATGTTATAAATGGTCAAATTCTCTATGCCAAACAGAAATAACTAAGTCATTCAAGTTAAAATAGTACAGAACATATTGAATCTTACATCTATAGAAATAGACCCTCTACCTAATAGTAAATGACTATTTATAATTGCTTGTTGGGATGCCTGACATCAGATGGTTGTACTAGTAACATGAGAACGGTATCTGACAGGTTGGGAAAAACACATGGCAGGAGATGAGAATATTGATTTGTAGGCAAAATTTGGAAGGAGGGGGAGGGAGAGAATGGCCAAGAATGTGCTTTACTTTTTAAGAAAGTGACATTTCCTACCACCAAAACAAAAACCTGAGAAAGAAAGCACATTCCAAAATGATATCGTCACATTCTTTCTATACAGACAAACATGTGCCACTGTAGCTGCTGTTTCCTGTGTTTGTGATTTCCCTCAAAGAGTGTTTCAGCAAGAGATGTTTTCAAATAGGAAGAGAAATTCAGTTTCAATGTCCTTAGGAGCCTCTTGGAAAAGTCAGACCTTCTCTCTCAGGCCAAGACTGGCTTAAATAACAATGTCTGGGTTGGACAATACACCAGGTTGTATATTTGTAATGTAGGTGGAAAGCAGGTTTTCCTCTCTTGAATGACAATTTATAGATAATGTCCATGTATTCCGCGCGCTAGCTCTGATTTCTCTTGGATGCTTTAGCCTGGGCAATATACCCAACATGAGATATTTGGTTGTATCGTACTGAAACAGAACCTGCAAAATGTCTTGGTTTCCAGGTTTGCAAGCAGATAGGAGGCCTATGAGGCTTGAAAGGATTAGTGTTAAGGTGACTCACTGAGTCTAGCAAACCACTGCAATACCTGACCAGGGATGTGGTGATTCTCCATCATCAGGAGACTGGAGCAAGCCATAGTTTCTAAACCACCAACCACAAATTGAGACTATAGGGTTGTGCAGGAGCTTCTGCATGAATTTCACTGCACTGGGTTACACCAAAGGTCAGACTATCAGATCACGAGATCATGACGGCCTCTCTGACCTTAAAACCTGTATGTTACAAATCTGTGAATTGCAATCATTGTCTGGCTTTATTCTTGTGCTGCTAGAGAAGGCATTCTGGCAGAGATCAGCTCTTTGGCAGAGGTACAGCTTTGCCTGTGCTGTACCATTTAAGATATGGAGAAAGGGAAGAGAGGACAGATTCAGATTCATGTGGAAGCAGTCTGCAGGCTAGCAAATGTATCTGACAACAGCAGTGCAGGCAGAGTCTCACTGCAACTGCAAGGCAGATGACTTGCTGTTTTTCTGCTCTCTGCTGAATTCCATTCTGGTATAACTCAATGGTTTTCCACAAAGACACCCCTGCTGTGAATGAAGGGAGAAGAAATTCAGACCCAATGAACTAAGAAAAGCAAAGCCCAAGATTCCTATGCTTTTTCAGGGTGCAGACTGCAAAAGCATGGCTCTAGGTATGTTGGTGACAGTGTGTAATTCTGAATCCTGTAACTATGAATAGAACAGTGTGTTATTCAGAAACCCTGAATTTTATCATCAACTAAGTGATGAATTCCTGGGAGATTTCCTTAATTATTTCCCCATATTCCTACCTTCTCTCATTAGCATCCTAAAATCAGCATCCAGGCACTTCTACTCACCTCTCGTGTAAATTCTGGCACCCTAATTCCTTTCCCCTTTCCTTTCCTTTCCTTTCCTTTCCTTTCCTTTCCTTTCCTTTCCTTTCCTTTCCTTTCCTTTCCTTTCCTTTCCTTTCCTTTCCTTTCCTTTCCTTTTCCTTTCCTTTCCTCTTCTCTTCTTCTCTTTTTCATTCCTCTCTCTTCTTT
>VYZX01025910.1:40519-72329 GCA_013401335.1 Brachypteracias leptosomus
CCTTTCCTTTCCTTTCCTTTCCTTTCCTTTCCTTTCCTTTCCTTTCCTTTCCTTTCCACCTCACCTCTCACAGATTTCAAACACAGGTCTGAAGGGGCAGGATCTGCCTCCGTAAGTATGAAGAGGTCCTGTTCTCTGTCAGGGTTGCAGTGCAAGCAGTAATAAGAAATAATACTTCTTTTAAAAAGGACAGACATTTACCCAATCCTTCTCTTGCACCAGTAGCTCAATCCTCATACCAAGAGGTCCATTTTACACAAGTGATGTCAAATTTTGGCATCTTCACTTGTACCAGAGTCATTGTAAAATCTTGCTTGGCTTCAAGAAAACTCTTCAGGTGAGGAACCACCTAGCACAGCAGAAACCTGACAGTCCAGCAGGGAGAATTGCCACGACAAAACTGTCCTTCTCATAGCCTTTTCCAAACCATTCTCCTGCTGACTGCAATTTAACTCCAGGTCCTATTCTGCTCTTTATATAATGTGTGGTCCTCCTCCACCCTGCTGCCCCCATACTGGCCTTGAAGCTCTGAGGGAAGCATATGACTGATGTGTAACTCTTCCTCTCCCCAAAGCAAATGACAAGGTTATATGGCAGTTGCATGTTTCCTTTGTTATCCTTTTGTTTGAAGAAATAGGAGTTGCACCTGACTGTGTCTGCAGAGGCACTCAATTAAACAAAGATGTTTTATTTTAGTGACTGTTTAACGAAGAGGAAACCAATAGACAATTTTCTCTTCCTCTGGGCAAGGATAGCATTGACAAATGCTAAATTTAGTTGTGAACTATGCAACCTGCAAAAGGATTTCATCTAATTTATCAGGAAATTAATCCCCCTTCATTTCTAACAGCATGAACTTCAGGAATGTGAGCAGCTCACACTGCACTGGAAACCTGTGCTCCTAAATGCATGTGTTAAAAAAAAAAGAAAAAAAATACACAAAAAAACTCCACCCAAAACCAAATGGCTGGGAAAAAAACACCAACATTTTTAGGCATGCAGTTCTTCTATCTAGGTCTTAAATTGGGATACATTTGTTGACATAGGAAGGTGAGGTAGCTTTTTTGCTCCTGTTCCTCTCAGTGCTGAGATAGCCTTAGGCACTGATGGCTGAACTGGACTGGATGTGGGACAGTGCACAAGGAATGGCATTTTCAGAGGAGCTCCATCTCCAGGACTAAGTATTGGCCTCTGTTATGCCAGACAGGCCTCCTGAGCTGCAGGACTTGGATGTATTTAATGCTGCTGATGATTCATAAGACACTTGAGAAGATATATCCTCATATCCCAAAACAAGTTTCCAAGGCTGGGTAGTATAGCTGTAAACTGTGCTAATTAAAGGTAATTTTTTGTATGTGACAGGAACAGGCTGATAACATCAAACCCTAATGGAGAGAGATGGGAGAGTTTCCCTGAGCTACGTGCTTTGCTGCTGAGAAAGCAGAGCTTGGCAGATGGAGGAAGATGGAGCTGATTTCCAATTTAGCCTTCTATTAATGTTTTATGATTTTATATTTAGCAGAGTAGTTCACTTTTCTGTGATCTTTGCAGGACTCCTGTTTCCTTTCTGTGGACTGCTAAAAGGAACTCTGTAAAAAATACCTACATATACACGTACCAGAAGTCTCTCCTGTCCAAAAGAACAAGACAGTCCCAGCACAAATTCCACAACAACTGCCCTTCCTACCAAATGAGGCTCAACATCCTCACTCTGTCAAAACTTCCTCTGAATGCTGTGGCTTAGATCCAGATCTGGCTGGGTCCAGCTTTTCAGGTGCAGATGGGTAAGAGAAAGCAGAGAACACAAGTTGTTCTTCCTCTCTGGCTGGCTGAGAAAGGTCAAAAGATGCAGTGTGAGTCCTTTCCTCCTGGCTCTGCGTGGGCTCGAGCTATAGGCTGTAAGATTTTATCCAGTGCGTACTTGTGGCACATGGGGAGTGCTCTGGCATCAGGCCATGGAGACATATTGATGTCATCCCAGGATATCTCTCTAGAGAAATGCAGGAAAGTAAAATACATATCTACCCGCCCTGGGTATTAATGTTTATAAATATGTTAAGGGAGAGTGTCAGGAGAATGGAGCCAGGCTCTTCTCAGTGACATCCAATGATAGGACAAGGGGCAATGGGTGCAAGCTGGAACATAGGAGGTTCCACATAAATATGAGAAGAAACTTCTTCACAGTGAGGGTGGCAGACACTGGAACAGGCAGCCCAGGGAGGTTGTGGAGTCTCCTTCTCTGGAGACGTTTAAAGCCCACCTGGATGCGTTCCTGTGCAACTTTATCTAGGTGATCCTGCTCCAGCGGGGGGGTTGGACTAGATGATTTTCGAGGTCCCTTCCAATCCCTAACATTCTGTGATTCTGTGGGCACTAGAGGCCATCTGAGAGCTGGATGCAGATCCATTCTGCCAAAAAAAAGGTACACAAAATGCACAGCATGAACTGCCTTCTGCCTTTCTTTTCATTGATTATAATTTAAATGGATCACATAGACAGCTGGCTTGGCCTCAGCCATGTGAAGTTTAGGCAGATCAAGTTGGGCAAAAAGGATTCAGCTGAAAGGACCAAGATGGGGACAATAGGTGATTCCTCTCAGGGCGCATTTCATCCTATGCTTGATATAGTGTCAGTGTCTCAGGCTTAGATCCTGGGAGCATCCCCATTGTCTTCATACTGCCAGCCCATGTGTAGGTTGAGGGGCCATTGGGTGAAGAGTTAGTACATGCTTGCAAGTCAGTTGGGTTTTGGTTGTACCAACATGAATCTAGAGCAGCTCCTCTAAAGCCAACAGCAGGTGGTTTCTGTCTGACTCTCAGAAGCCACTGAATGAAACACTGTGAATTCAGGAGCCTCAATTAGCAGTTCCAGAAATGATGAAATCCTTGAAGTAGCGTGTCAGCTGAAAGCAAGCAGAGAGAAACCCAAAATATAAGTATATTCTGTAACAAATCAGTAAGAAAGACAGAATGGGGAGGGAATTTTGCCCAGCAGGGTCTCCCCAGCAGGAAGATAATCTTTATTTGAAGAAACAAGAGTTCATTGTGTCAATTGTGGCGCTTTTTCTTATCCTGTGCTGTTACACAAAGAGAAAAGAGGTGTCTGCAAGAAGACCTAATACGTTGGTGCTACCTGAGGTGTGACTGGGTGTAAAAACACAGTGGTTTGAGAGCTGGGGCAAAGCCCTGCTGGCGATTCCGCACTGCCTATCTCAGCGCCTCAGTCTGCCCGGGCCGGCTTCCTGCCGCTCGCCGCCATTATGTATCAGCAGGAAATTACACTTTTATGAGTGATTTACCTTTAAACAAACACCACTACACAAACAATATGGTATTGAATTCAGTGGTTTGCCTTTTAAGTATTACAGTGAAAGACTGTAACAGCTGTCTAAGCTGATAACTACTACCTAGGATAAGAATATTGTTGACTGAGTTATTAGGCAATTGTTTAACTAAATCTAGCTGCATCTCTCTCTTTTAACTGTGTGACATTTACAGTTTCTTTAAACAATATAGTTCCTTGAAACACACATATAACTGGTTCTTTGGGTGGGAACTTTATGGATAAAGAATTGTTTCGGAGATCAGATCACACTTCTAATTTACATTTTTGGGTTGTTTTGTTTTGTTTTGTTTTGTTTTTCTTTCTTTCTTTTTCTTAGCTAATTCCTGGAGGGAATAGTCTCCTAAAAGTGAATTTCCATGTGGCTTTCTAAGTTCAGCAGATAAGCCACAACCACAACTTGTGGCTAAAGATGACTAAACTGCACAGCTGGACAAATTCGGCAAAGGATTAAGGCAACATAATGAACCTACTGCCCATCTACTGCTGTGACTTTTGTAAGGTTTATCCTAAGATTTGTGTTCATTTTGCAAGGTGCTGAATGCCTGCAGCCTTGGAGGAGACTCTCAAGTTGTTGCACAATAGGACACAGAATGTGCGGAGGAGGTTGACCTTGCAAAATTCTTACTCTGTTTTTGAACAATTAGGACTAACTTCGAGCCCAGTTGAGACTTCCAGACTTTGAGGCTCCAGAGTTTGGACTGGATCCAAGGCCCAGTGAAGTCACCTGGAGATTTTCCATTGACTTCACTATGCTTTGGACCAGGCACTTTGAAAGGCTATTCCCATGAACTCAAATCCCTAAAACCAAACATGGCTTTACACAATTGAAAATCACCTGCTTTGTGTGTTTTCAAAGGCAGCTCCACCACTCAGCAGTACAATGTAGAATTGGATTGAAAGGGAGAAAATAGAGGTGGATGTGGAGTGACTCTTCAAAAAGTCTATGGCAATGTCCCAAAGCTGCAGCACTGAAAATGAGGATTTTTAATGCAGGCTTTTTTAAGATCATTCCTGAATTACATTTAAAGGAGAAAAAATCATGTTAATAGAGCAGAACTAGAGCTGTCTTCTTGTTTTAGGTTTTTTTTTTCTTTGTAAAGAGAAGTATCTTAATGCTTCAAGGCATTTCTGTTGCTGAGTCAATTCTACTACCATTTTAAAGCCAATTTCTTGATATCAGATCTGGTGGTAGTCTGGAATTGATCTATACCAACAGCCTGTTTTCATCAAATCACACCTGGAGTGATTTGCCCATTTCATGAAGACTCAGTGCTATGCTTCAGAGACAAGCCGTTCTCCTCAGCTTTGCATCTGGCAATGGTCTAGTTCCAAAGAGCCAGACTCATCCCTGAACTAATGTACAATCAACAAATAGAGGCAATCTCCTCTTTTGTCCCACCATCAGTTTTTCGAAAACACAGTTTCTCTTTGCCTAGAGGTGCTCTTCATAACAGAAACCCTGACTTTTTAGGTCAAGCTAATATCACTGCCTTTATGTTTTTTCTTTCAAACAAGGTCAGCTCTGAAAATTCTTTGACATTTGTGCACAAAATATGTGGGTCCTGATGTTAGTGCCCAAAAGCCTAGAGCAGTAGACCCTTCTTTTTTCATATTATGTGGATGAAAAGGAAGAAAAGAAAGCTTACAGAGGCTTTATATAGACTTATAAGCCTCATGATCTTCTTCTATTGCTTATTTCCTGCCCACATCTATGTTTTCAAAGGCTCCTTTCTTTGTTAGGGGGCTAATTATTTTGGCTGGTAGGCCAAAGCATAGATGCATATTGGATTAACAATGCCCATTAACTCTCCCTCAGCAGGTGGAAGGTTTGATTCTGATCCGTTTGATGCTGGTGTAAAAGAAGAGTCACATTCTGGATACACCACTGTACTGGGTAGGATAAGATCAGAAGCAGGCTCTATTGCTGTTATGCACAGCTCCCTGTAGCCATCCTTGAGAGAATCATAGAGACTTACAGTTGACTTTTCATCTCCTCATGTATTTAGAGGCACGAGAGCTATTGCCCACAGAGAAAATAAATGCTCTCTTTTCCAGCTGATTTCCCTTTCTTTGTTTTTTTTGTTTTGTTTTGAGTTTGTAACAAAGTGGGAAGAACTGCAGGTGATGATGAGTTTGAGATTCTTAAATACACAAAAATGGCAGACAGTCCTGCGTACAAATAAAACGGGGCACTTCTCTGTAAAACAACTTGTCAAAAGCACTGCCTCTTAATGCGGAACAATAAAATAATCTTTTCAACCAGTTTAATGGCCAGGATGAATGAAAGAATCTGTGTATGCTTTACAAATGGCCTGATTACTGCCAGCTCACATGCTTGCTCTGCAGTTGTAGTACATTAGAATTTGAAGTAGGATGTTGTTAGCAACTCTTTGCGTGGGGTGGAATTTGAATCAAAAGCTATAAATGACCTGTGACAGCAAAAATGAAAGTGCAATTGCTTTCTCACATGACCTGTTTCTTTTAGTGTCATTAAACTTAATCAATGATTAACCTTTGGTTTAACAATGCTTGTCATTTCATAGCAAATCAAGTAGAAAAAATGTTGTCTACCTGAATAATTCCCTAGAAAACGTCTCTGAGGTACATTAATAGTTTGAAAGGTGAGAGGCTGGCCTAAATTTGAAGTGCAAAATAGCTGAGTGCAATTGAGGGAATGAGAAACATCTGACTATCCATCTGACTTGTAGAAATTCTGCATACAAACCCAGATTTTAGGAAGATCTGGTGTCTCCTTGCACTAACAGGACAGTGTTCAGCTCACTAATAACACATGAGAAATAGTAATGAATGATTTCACAGAGCCTTCATCTCTTTTAGGGTTTTTTTTGCATAATAACTATGTAGTAAATATACACAAACAATGCGTCCTAATCCAAGATTGTCTGGATATGGTTGGTTTTTTGATCTTCACTGGGATCAAATGAGTTACGTTACTTTACACTGAATTAAGTCCTAGCTGGAATGAATTTCCTTTTGGCAACCAATTAGGATGTTTAAAGAATTTACTCTCATTTCTTGATCTCAAAAGTATTTGTGGACAGTTCACATGGACTCTGTATTACTGTGCCTAACTGCTATCAGCCTCTATAATGATCTCATTTGCATATGCTAACAAGGTATATTATAGGTATAGTGTTTTCACATGACTTTTATCCAATTAGCTCATTGTGCCCACCAGTCTTGTGTTCTCCCCCTCTGTCACCAAATTAATAAGAGTTGTGAATTGAAAATGGCTTCATTCATATGGTGTGTCTGTGCAGACAGACTTCACTCAGAAGAAATGCTTCTGCTGTTCACAATCTTTATTTATTCATTACACACATGGGGAGGATCTGCAGGGCTCCCAGATAAGCTGAGGAGCTTGAAGTGGTAGATGCTGACTGAATCCAGAATTTCACAAAAATCTGTGATAAGAAAATCAAATTCTCAGAATGGCTTCTGGTCTTCATCTGAGGGCACATGGAATGATCAACCTTTGCTTGCTTTCATTCATTTTATTCTTGAAAAGAAAAGTTGCTTGCAGTGAGGATCTCTTTCCTCTTTTTTTCTATATCCAAGTGGTCCAGTGCACTCTGTTTTGTATTACTAATTCAGTCCCAATGACCTGGAATTTATTCAGGTGATACACCCACGCTCACGTGCCCTTGTGAGCAAATTCATACCCAGCTACATGTATCTGAAAAGAAGAGGAACTGTGTGTAGATTTGCACCAGGAGGAAATCAATTTTTAAAAGTAAATTTTCTTCCTAAATATCGGCACAAAATATGTATGATCCTGCACAAGAGTCATGGTGACATCACTTCTCCATTAATATTGTTGCAATACGATGACCAGCTACTTGCCCAGCAGCCCTGTTCACAGCAGGTTCCCTCACCAGCACGCCTTGGAACTTGCACATTCTCATTTTCATGTGTGCCTGCTGTAGACCAGCTAGACTTCATTTCAGCCCACCCATCTTCCATTGCGACTGCTGCTGGCCAACATCAACCAGGAGTACTTTCATCATGGTCAGTGGAGTCAGAGCAGTGTTGGGGAAGTATAAAGGAGAGTAAGATGAGGCTTATTATTCTCAGTGATCTTTTGTGTCTTACCCTATTTTTAAACTAGGAATATTCCCAAGGAAAAAACACAGTGTTGGTTTTCTTTGTGAAGGAAGGTGAATGACACTGAGGGGTTCTCAGGACAGGCTGCTCTTGTCAGTGTGTTCAAATGATCTAAACCATCAAGAAGGGCACATGTTGAATGAAAACCCTATGCTTTGAAAGACCAATATGGAGACACTTTAGGATCATCTCATTTTATTGTCATGCAAGAACCCACTAACCTCATTACCTCAATGATAGCCTAATTAGCCAAAGGATAGTCAAAGGAGAGAAAAATCTGGGCAACAGCAAGACAATAGTGTGCAGGCAAGAGGGAAATGAGTTAAAAGAAGTGTGGGGAATATGTTTTTCAGTCACTCTGTTCAGTCCTCCTCCCTTCTTTCTCTTCCATGTCACTCCAAGGCAAGCAGCTGGCATCTGTAGCCTGTTGTGCTGATGGGTTGAGAGGAGCACATATTCCACTACGTGTCTGGCACACTTCAAAAGTAGCTGGTGACTGGTTGTTTATCTGCCAGCAGTGAGTGATTAGGGAGACCTGCTGTGGCCATGGGTGTCTTGCAGGACACCGGGTCAAAGAGACTGAGGGTACAAGGAAACCTCAGATGAATACCTCTCAAAGCACTGACCACAAACACTGCCACTTGGTAGACACAGCTTGCAGGGTCAGCAGGTTCTGTATCAGGACTTGTCAGGTTTATAGGAGTCCTAAGTTTCCATTTTTATTCCTAGGTGTGTGCACTGTGCATACACCTTGTAAGCAACAACACTTGCCCTAAATAACTTGCAGTTTAAGTAGGGAAGATCAGCAAAGGGTGGGAGGATGAAATTTCCCATTCCACAGAGAAGGAACTGAAACTTGGAGAAATAGCATTATTTGGCAACACATGAGAGTTGTGAGAGTGGTGAGAAGAAAATCCTATTATTTCAAGTCCTTATTGAGGGTCTTAGCTTCAAAATAATTATTAGCCTGTATGTCCTATAAGGCATACCTCTGAGTAAGCCACTTGACTCTTTTCTCCAATAAAGCAGGATGCTACTCACCTTGGGCATAGGTCAGATGCAAATGTTATTGGGATTTTGTGCTTCTCCCCCCAGTTTCCTCTAGAGCATCCCTGTCATCATCACTCCTCAACACAGCTGGGACACAGTTCTTACTGTTTGCAGGAGGCACAGCAGCCTCTTATCCCTTTCACTGGGCTGCTCCCTGCCCACCCAGCCTGGTGTAGGACAAGGAGAGAAAACAAGGCGTAGACAGGCAGATGGCAAATGACACCGAGAAGATCCTGATGCGGCCAGAGGGACATCCTTGCACAGAGCCTGTCCTTGGCAGGCAGCTTTGCCACTGTCCTTGCCATGCAGAGGGGAGCACAGCATGGCTCGGGGGCTCTCCAGAGCTGCTTACTGGTTTCTCTGGAATGGTACCAGCACAAAGTGCAGCAACACGCTGGTGATTCAGGCCCAGCATGAATGACGGGACTGGACTAGTAACTTTGCTGCGTGCCAAGAGGGACCTTGCCAGAAATTTCCCCGCCAGGCGCGTGCTTGCACCATGTTCAGCTTTATGGACACCTTTCCAAAACAAATATATCCGTTTAGAATGAAATTCAGCTCTTTGTGAAGCCGTGTCAGGCTCTGCTGAGAGGGGCTGTTTATTGAAAGTCACCAGCTCTCCAGTGTTGGGCTCTCCAGCATAAAATGAAATCTCTGCATTTCTCATCACAAATTAAGAGCCTTCTTGAACTTACACTCAGGACTTAAACTTGTGGTGATCCTCAGTGGAGGCTGAGGCAGAATATCTTTCTCCCTTTCACCCAGGATTGGGTATTGTTTCTTATTATATGACTTATGCACTTCCACTAATGTGGCCCTGGTGAGTTGATCTGGTCATTGGTCACTAAACCCACCTCTGGCCTCAGTTTCCCATCAGACAATCCCAATGGCAGCTTCTGCCCAACCATTAGGATGTGATAAAAGGCTCATAGGCTCTGGCAGGACCTCAGCCAGAATGAAGTTACTGGAAACCAAACAACCTTCTTCTGACCCATCCTCACACCATCCTGCACTGACACTGCTCCCAGATGACCCAGAAAGTGAAGGAGGGGTTTGAACTTCAATGACTAAAGCAGCACAGGCTGGTGGGTGTCCATGGTCTTCATGCAGGACTGAAGTGCCCAGGTGATGAAGACTAGCTCTCTGGCTCTACCCTGGACAAAAACAAGGAGACCCCTGTGGCAGCACACCCTCCTGAGCAAGAGCCAGGGGAAACCTCCTGCAGCAGAGGAATGAACCCAAATGTGTGAACAGAGGTTAAATGAGTGGAAGTGAATGGAAGAGGTGAGGATGTTTGGTCAGTGTAGACTGCCTTTCTTGACAGTGGGACCAACTATGTGCATCACACATGGTACCTCAATCTTTGGTCAGTTCTTATACAACATTAATTTGTTACAAATTGCTATTGTATACCCTGATATTGCAGCAGCCCTGTCAGCAGCAGGGATCAGTTTAAATGATTTAACTGATTTCATCAGGTGTGATGGCCACCATCAGCCTGAGCCCTAGCCTGGAGATCTAGGAAAACTAGTATCTTCACCAGGTGCTTTAGTTAGACAAAGCTTCCTACAGACAAAGCTGGAGTTAGAGTGTGAGGAAAGAAAAGGAAATGAAAAGCTGGCGTAGCCTCAGCTTGGAAAACCTGACACTCAGACAGCAGTCCCCAGGGAAAATATCCTCATTTAGGGGAGCAGGAGGAATTGCTGAGGATTGCTTTGTGCAGAGCTGGGAATGTGGCCAGGCCAGTGGCCAGGCCATGGTGAGATGGGCAGGCCATGCAGAGGTGGGGGCTCCATGTGGACGTCGGATGTGGCCTCTGGGTCTTGGCATCCTGGAAGAACAAGTCTGGTTGATCCAAGCAGAGGGAAGTGGTGTGGGGGGATTTACTTCAGACTTGCTTTCTCCCTCACAGAAGTAAACTATTCAACCCTCTGCGTCCCAGCCCCCCGGGGGACATGCCACCCAGCTCGAGAATAGGCGTATTAATAAACCAACAATATCTGTGTCTGCATCTAGATCTAATCTATGGCTGCTAAGTGAGATTCACTCTTTCCCACCCCCAGCAGCATCTTGGCAGTAGTTTTTGAGCTCAGTTCTCCACCTGTAGTAGTTTGAACATCCCATATGGTGGTGTTCATTCAGTGCTTGTTACTCCTCTGCTGTTCCTGTTGGCTGGCATTGGGGAAGTTCAGGTGACCTCTGTCCCTTCAGGAAAGCAGTGCCTCTCCTGCTTTCAGTGGCTAATTCAGCCAAGGTGATTCTGGCTTCCTGGGTTGACAAACCCTCACTGGATTTTCTCAGCTAAGCTGCAGTCCTTAGTTGCTTCACTAAAACCTGTCCATTTGCTACCAATGTTTCCTCCTGAGGTTCCTGTCAGGTTCGCCATGGTCCAACAGGCTGATTTCTGTGGAGTTCCCCAGAGAGACCTTGATGGCACACATGGCCAAGCAGAGTCCCTGCTTTCCCAAGGTGCCTTCCTGCCACCTCTCTTCCTTTGTTTGGTCTGAGCTCCAACTTCACACAACAGTGTTTAGTACCTTCAGATTCATTATTTAGCTGCGTTTTGGCCAAAACACTCTAAATATTAATGCAAACAAGGCCTGTCTCTTTTAACTGTTTCCCTCTGCTTGCTGATAGAAACAAGAGGAGAGTTCTTCCCTGGGGACAGTCTGCCCATCTGGAGCATTCAAGCTTTCAGGGGCTGCTTTTCATCCTCTTCCCTGGCACTTGTTCTTGCAGGGCTGGGCTGCATGTTCACAGGTATGTGACATTACTGATAATACCACAACGAGCTGGCATTCATCAAGCATCTTGGATGAAGGCTGTCTTTAAAAAGGCAGGTAGGGGCCTGCGCTCTGGGAAAAATGACCAGGTTTTCTAATCACTCATATGGAGTTATCTGGACACATGGCTACCTTTCATCACTTAGGCTGATGCCAAGAAAGGGATTATAAAGCCAACATGCCTGTTGAAATGTCTGTGTGTACTAAGCTGTCATGGACTTGTTTTGGGTCAAACTAACATGTGTACTTGATTTCTTTGTTTTTAATTTTCCCTGTTTCTTTTTTTTTACTGTCCTCATTTTCCTGTGAGATTGTGAATAAAGAAGACACAACTTATCCACAGAAAATATAAGTAAAATTGCCACTAACCCACACTGCTTCTTGCAAGCCGTGCATATCCCAAAACATACTGTAATGGTAGAAATAAGTACAAATATCTAGGAAATTTTTCTTGTAAGAACTAAACATTTTAGGAAATAAAAGCACAACTACAGCTTCCTTATCACCACTATCTGTACCACAAACATAAAACCAGAAGAGTAGCCCTACCAGGTCATGCCAAGGTCCATCTAGCCCGGCATCCAGTTTTGGGCTGTAATCATAAGCAGATGCCTTAGGAAGAGTAAGAAAAGGACAAACCTGCACAGTACCTTCCTCTGACACAACTCCAGCACCCAGCTATTCTCAGGTCAGGGACTCCCTGAGCTAGGTGTGGTTTCTCTATGTTAAGTAGCTTCAGTGCTTTTCTCTGCTGCCAAAGGTTAGGTCTGGGTCAGCCTCTAGACAAATGACAGATACTCTCTACTAACCCCTCTCCCTTCCCAAGGGGAAAAAAAAGGGAATAAGAGAGAGAGCCTTGTGGATTGGAAAAGACCACTTAAAAAGCCTTGATGCAAATAATAATAAAATGAAATATATACAAATATATACAAAACCAGTGCCAAACCCAACTGCCCTGATGGCAATTATGTCACTGTCACCACTGATGTTGTGGAGCAGGCACTGGGGAAGTCCCAGACTGGACTGGTGGATGGGAACCAGATTCAGGAGCTGAATTTGGGAACTGGATTCAGGAACACACAGATCGGGATTGAAGGCAGAATAGACCAAGCCCTCCTGTGATGCTAGCCATTGAAGAAAAGGCTTGGCCCTTGTGATCCCTCAGCTTTATACTGAATATGACATACAGGGTGGAATCCCTCGTTGGTCAGTTTACCTGTCCACTTCCTCCCCACACATATGCTTCTTACTTGCTCATCTCCAGCATGGTACATAAGATTTAGCAGTGACCTAGGTCTCCATAGGAGTAAGTGTAAGCAAGAGCCTTTCTGCACACCAATCCTTGGTAGTAACTCTAAACATGGAGTGTTAGCACCACTAGAAGCAGGCACTGTCTGCAAAAACGTGCTGTTAACTTAAGAAAGTGCTGTTACTTAGAAGAGACTCAGCTGAAAAGTAAAATCACTGAACAGAATTAGTTCTGTTTTAACTCAATCCAGGACGTCTACTGTGAACTTGTCCAGTCACAGCTTGAACCCTTTTATCATCCGCAACATCCTTTGGCAAGCAGTTCCATAGACCTACTATATATTGCCTGCAAAACCACCACTTCTTACTTGTTTTGAACTCAGTTCATGTACAGCAAAAAACAATGGACAATCCATCTCTATCCACATTTTCTGTGATTATATTAAGTGATCGTGCAAATTAACACCAATGGCATTATGGCATTATTCAGATTTGGCTTTACATCATTCATAGAGCTATGCTGACATATTCCAGGCTAGCAAATGCTCATCTTCTGCAGAACTTTCTTGGAAAAGGCACAAACCCCTTAATAGCTAGTAAAAGAATGCATTCAAAAGATTTTCTGGCCTATACAAATAACTCTGACCAGTTAGGACAAGATGAAGGGCTTGGTTTTCCATTGCATGACACTAATGGAGTTACACTTGGAGAAACTGTGTGTAAAGCTCTACGGGTTGGAAATGAAGTAATTTCCATTAAAATCCTACATACCAAAGGAGAAGTATGGTGCAGCACTGGACAATGTAGTGTTCAAAAATGTGCTCCAAGAAACAGAGAAGAAAGAATATATTCATTTCAAAATGTCATTGTTCTAGGATGTAGCATTAGTCCTTCAGTTTTTCCTGATGGCGATGAGTGATAGGACTCTGCTTTGCTCCCCAGTGAGACAGTGGTGTGCACCACCCCCCAGCAGACATGGCTTTTCATTTATCATTGTGCAGCATTTTGGTCCCATTCTTGTCTGCTTCCCTCCACTACTGCCATTTGTGTCATTCCAAACGAGGCATTTTTAACTGGGATGCTAATGAGAAGCAGCAAAGCACTGGGGCCCTCAGAGAAGGGAACCAGCATCCTCTGTGACTCCAAGGGGAGATCTGCAAAGAATTGCAAAGATGATGCCAAGCCAGCTGGAGCTGGGAGAGTCACTATGGCAAGGGAAGAACAAGAAAGGGAGGAGAAAAGGAGAGAGCTTGCCACCTTTCCCTGCAGGACTCCTGCAAAGTGCTGATAATGTGTGTTTTATTAATTCCTTGCCTTTGTTCTTTAACCATCTCTTGAGAGACATTTCAAAGAAAGGGAGGCAAGGAAGAGACTAAAAGTCTCCTTTTATATTGAGGAATGCAGGCTCCACCCTTGCTCCCAGCTCCATCCTTTTTGTGCTTCTGCAGCTGGAGAGTCTCCCTTGGGGCTCTAACTTAAACCTGAGGTTGGTCCTAAGCCAAGTGGTCCAAGGATCAGGGGAGCCATTTTCTTCCCTGAGCACAGGGCTGGCCTTTCATTACAGTGCATGGAGCTGGGGGCAGTGACAAAGATCCTTCTGAAAAGAAGTAGACTCTATTCCTTGTGCCATAGGGGAGCTGTAAAGATGTAGGGGTGACTGGAAACAACCAGATAAATGTCATCTCCTCGTGTGGTGCTGCTGTGCAGAACGTCCTGAGCACACACAGGTGGAGCTGTGTCCTGGATCTATTTCTGTGCACAAAATCACAGGGCTACCACGGGAACGCTCTGTCCTGTTTTCAAGTCTGCACTTCAAAAAAGATGTTGACAGGTTGGAAAGGCATCAGGGAAAGGTACATGAGCAACCTGAGATATGGTAAACTTTACGGTAGGAGACTCAGAACTCAATGGAATTCATCTGTTTGAAAGAAGGATAAGGGGTGACTTGCTTGTGGTCTACAAGTATGAGCATGGGGAAAATGCAACAGATGTTTCAAGCAGAAAATAAGCCCATAATAAAATCCAGTGGTTGGTTGTTGATGCTACACATCCAGAACAGAAGTCAAGTAAAAAAAAATAGAAAGTAATTAACCACTACTTACTAGAGTAAAGTTTGATTCTCGGTTTCTCTTTATATCAAGGGTGGATGACTTCCCAAAATTTCCTCTGCAACATCTGAAGATGGAGAAGAGCTTATGGGAGATGATTTTATGTCAGGGTTATACAGCAGCTCAGATGATCACCATGAAAGCTCCTGTGAAAAAGCTGAGTGCCCAGCAGGTCCCATGCCAATCCCCTTTAGTCCTTACTCTGACAACGCCTGTGTGACCCTGGGTACACTGGGAAATCCCTATGGTCCGTATTCACATTGTGTTTCATACTCCAGAGAGATGAATGAGAGAACTGTTTCCATACTGAGTAATCAGAATTAAATCTCACTGAGATTACAGCATTCAACATTAGGGTCTCAGAAACCGAGATAAAGAACAATAATAATTTTAAAATGGCCCCTTTTTTCACACAATAGATCTACTATCAAAAGTAACCAGTCTGCTAGCAATGATATTAAAATATATTGCTACTTTGACAAAATGTTTATTACTTTTGGTTATAGTGGGTACCCTTGCTCAAAACCAGTGAGACCTGGCCTAGTGGTGGAGGGGAATATTAGAAATACGTTGTGTCTGGTCACTGGAGCTCTGGGGAGATTCACTGAGCTACCTGGAGGCTTTGCTGCTGTTTGGATTCAGATCTCCAAAACTCTATTTTTTTAAGAAAAAAAGACTTAATGTGTGTGAGTTCACACCTGTGTGTCTGAGAAGGAAGAAAGAAACTCCCTTTGGGTGTTTGACTTAAAATGGTTCCCAGGTGGCTGTTCACACATCCATTCTGCAGTGACCTCTGCTGGCAAGGGCAGCACCCGTAACCTTCCTCCCACACCCTCCATGTTAAAGACATCTGCAAACATATTTTATTAGCACCTTTATCTGAACCTATCACGTTACCCTCGGTGTCGTTAGCACAGGGCAGCACAGTTGAGGTCAGGGAGCTGTCATACAGATGCAGAAAGTGCCATGGGGCATGTGAAGGTGGTAGTTAAACAGAGATAGTCAAATCTGATTAATAGCAACGATAAAGGAATGTCAACATACGCCAGTCTCAATGATTCAAAAAGAAGGTAGCTGGAAATTAGCAATTGTTACAGGTAGCTTAAGGATATTGTTATTTTTTTTACCTTTTGAAACCTCCCTACGGGCATGTGTCTGCCAGTGAAATCATTGAGATATTTCTCTGGTGCGTAAGGAATTGCTATCACACAGCAACTCATAAAAGATGCCCCTTGCTCTTCTGGAGGGATCTGGGCTTTTAATGGCAGAGAGTCTCTGTTGCTATAAATCAGATTAGTGCAATTTACTTCACTGCTCACTTACCCCAACAGAGAATCTGGCTCTAAATCTTTATATTGCAGTTGTCCAAGAGCACCTACCAGCACTGGGTTAGTTTTTGGCCCTTAGACAAATCCCCAGTGTTCGCTGTTGCAACTTGCCTTCTTAGATCTGATTCTTTTTATATATAGCTTGTTTTTCTTTCTGCAATCACCGTTTCTTTGCCCTTTCAGACGTGCTTTGCTTGCAGCCCTACCTGTAGTCAATAAAGCTGTATTTCCACACAGAATGCAGAGAGGAGCAATGGTTTTAGGTACTGTCCTCAACTTGAATGCAGGTGGAGATGTTGAAGACTCAGCTGCCTGCCTGCCCTGATCTCTCCCCTCCTCACCGTCACTGTCTAAATATGCACGACTAGTTCTAACTATGAACAGGAACTCTGAGCCAGGGCTCAAACAGAGCAGAGAGCAAAATTAGCTTACAAATTAAGATGCAATGTGTAACCTCAGTTTAGGCTGTGTGTTGGTGCTCTCTGAGAGTAGCCAGGGACTGGTGTCTGTGGAAGAGGATAATAACAGGGCAGCAAATAGTGGTAATTTTCCAGACTGCTCTGCTAGCCACCAGTGAGTAATCTGACCCAGGTGTGGCAACTGGTAATGTCTAAGATGTTGATGAAAAATAACCCATTTTCCAATGCTTATGTAATGCAAGCGACACCCTCAGCTTTTGGAGACATCTTTATCAAGAAGCAGGAGGCTGCAAGCCTCAGAGGGCTTCCCCTCCCTTGGCCAGCTTTTCCTCATCTCTTTGGGGTCGCAGCAGAAGATGGAGGCAAGATGCATTCCCTCTCCTGCACCAGATGAGGCTCATGTGTAGTGGTGTTCCCTGAGCAAACTACAGGGCCAAGGGCTGGAAGACAATATGAAGGAAGAGGGAGCCCATATGACTTCACCAGGGCTTGGCCAGGGTGGTGGAAAGCACCAGGAGATAGCTAGGTTCACATCTTCTGGAGGTCCTCCCATGGTAAATTCTTCAGGAAAACTCAGTTTTGCTTCTCCATGGCAGAAGGCCCTGTCACCTCCAAACTAGTCCATGGAGAAGCAGCACATCAAAGTGTGAGCACTGCAATTGCCCTATTATATAGTTCCTTGGACATTTTGGTCAAGCCACCATACCCCCTGTACTGGGAACAGGCCACCAGCCCAGCAGCCTTGCCACCTTCTCCCCTCCTAGGTGACCCACACTACATTATCTGTATAACTGACAGTTTTGGTTAGTTAATGTGTCTCTTTGGGGGCTCAGAAAAGACTCATAACTCTCCAGGTCTCTTCCTGTGAACTCCTGGGGCTTAATGAACATACTCTGTTGCAGCCAATGTGCAGGGGAGTCTCATAAATCTTGTTCAGCCCTATTGTAAGTTGTTCCATGCATATTATCACGTTCGACATCTCTAGTTATAGTAATCACTTTAAAAAATGTATTTCTGCGATGTCAGTAATTAATCAAATGCCTTTGTTGCATTAGCCATAATAATATATTTGGTTTCGTATTCTTAGCTCTTCCTCTTTATAAACCTCTCTCATGATGAGTGTTTCCTCCTCAGCACTCAGTCACTCCAGATGCTTTAACATTGCTGATAAGGTGTTTCATGGAAAGGCTACGAAATATTTTTTTCTCATATCAGGCTGGGATCTGAAAGAGTTGGGATCAGCATCAGGTGCAAATATTGGCTCTGCTCTTTGAGCCCTGTGGCTCCTGACTGACTCTGGAGAGCTTTAGCTGGTGCTCAGTCTCCACACCCTCTGCAGTGCAGAGCTTCCTCTGCAGCTCCCATCCCAACCCAGCACTTGTTCCATACCTCATGTGAGGCCTCTTGTTGGTTGCTAGCAATAGAATCAGTCCCTATAGGCAGGGAAAACTCCTGACAGTCTGCAAAGGAAAAAATAATGATTGAACCCACAGTGTGGATTTTGGTACAAGTGGAAGAAAAAAAAAAAAAGGACGTTCAAACCCAACACTGAATCTGTATTAATTAGAGAGTAACAAAGGTGAAGATACATCTGCAATACATGTCATTACATATTTCCCACACTGAGAGCTGGTGTGTTGGGACTCATCTGCCACAGCAATGTTCACTGAAATGCACACCAAGCTGGCTGGCAAAGCCTGGTTATTCAGCATCTCTAACTTTGTAATTCGTGCCACCTTCACTGTACACTTCAGAGTCATGCTGCACAACAGGGACTTTCTTTCCTTCTCCTTTTCTTTTTCCCTTGAGATAATGACTTTTTTTAAAAATTTTTAAATCAAGCAAAATAAATTAACTCTGACATACTTCTGGGAATAAAATAATTGTATAAAGTCATTGGCAAACAATCTCTGCCCAAACACGTATGCAGAAAGCAAGTTCTCACAATTATGGTTAATGCAAAATGAAGTCAGATTCTAGAGGCCTCCAGCGTGGTTTCTAGCATGATAATGATGAGAAGAGAAGATTAGGCTTATCTCAGACAAAGCTTGTAGTGCCTAGATTTTTAGTAATTCAAAAACAGCCGCACTGCTCCAATGCACTTAAACTGCTCATCTGCAGCAAGATGCTCACAAATACTGTAGCTTTGCAACATGGGGCAAAGGAGGCCTTTTCTGCACAGTTTTGCACCCCAACACAGCAGGATGCTGAAGCAAGGGTATAATTTCCAGCATGTGGAGCAGCTCCACGGGAAGCTTCTCTGCTGGGAAGCGCCGTGTGCCTAGAGGTGCACAGGTGCTGCTCATTACCTGGGTGCTCAAGTGGTTTGGGTTTCTGGGGTTTTTTTTGAATGAGGCCTTATCTGAACCTCTTGCAGCTCTGCTTCTGCCATGGGAAGGCTGGGAAGTCTCGGAGAAGAGTCTGACAGGAGCCTGGAGCAACACTCGCCCCCTCTTTTGTTTGGTGAGGGACTGCAGTGCAAAACCCAGAGCTGTTATGCCCTGGTAGAAGGTGAAGCCGGCAGAAACTGTTTAAGTGCTGGGCATGGCATGTATCCAAAATCCCTTACACATCCATATGCCCACCCTGTGTGGCACAGTTTGGAGACATGACCTTTCTCAGAAGAAATGGATCTGAGTGGGATTTCCTGTGCCCCAATGAGGTCTTGCCAGAGTGATGAAGCTAGTGCTGGTCTGGCCATAATCCAGGCCAGAGTCTGAAGTGGCCCAGGGTCCTTCTTAGCTCCTGTTCTTGTCATCACTTTTCCTTTGCAGCTACATCAGGACCCTTGGTCTCATAGTACCAAGTTCCCCAGCTCTGGTAATTGTGTCCAAAAACTTATGCGTCTTTAACTTGATCCCAATGAAGCTCTGCCCCCACCGGCGGAGACAATCCTCTCTTCTAGATAACATGAATAACACATGACAGCGGGACATGAAGAAATACGGCCTCCAAGCAGCCATGGTGTGAATTAGACTGGCTGGAAGAGAGCCAGGCTGCAGGAACAGCCGTGCTGAGTCAGACCGAGGGGTCACCCAGACCATATCCTGCCCCTGACCAGCCCATAGTGGATGCTCAGCAGCAGAGCAGAAGAGCAGGGCAAGTACAGCAATATTTCCTCCACTTCATCCTTCCAGTTTCTGGCAATCTGGAGTTTAGGGACTTCCTGAGCCAGGGCTGTATCTTCATTTCTACAGTCTAGGAGCCTTTGATGGACTTCTCTTTCAAGAATTTTCTAATTGCTTTTTGAACCCGTTTATACTTTTGGCCTTCACAATATCCTGTGGCAACGGCTCTCACAATGTGGTGATGCATTAGGTGTGTTTGCTTTAAACCTGACACTTAATCACATAAAGGCTCCCCAGCCCTTGCAGTATGAGAGACACATTTTTATCACATTCTCCAGGCCATTCCTGATTCCACATACCTCTCTCATCTGCTGTCCCAGTGGTCTCTTTTCCAGCTTAACAGTTCCAAACCATATGATACTTCTTTATTTTGAAGGCTTCCCATAGCTTTGATCATCCCTGTTGATCTTCTATGAACCTTTCTAGTCCTACTCTTTTCCACAGGCAGAGCAAGCAGCCTTGCCTGCAGTGGTGGAGAGGGCACACACCATCAGTGTGCACAGCAACACAGGGATGAGGAATCTTTTTATTTTCTTGGTTTCTTTCCTAATAGTTCCTGATGTTTGGTTTTTCTTTCTGAGTGCTGCTGGACCCTAGTTTATGGACTTAACAGCACTATCTACAGTGATTGCAGGGTATCTTTCCTGAGTGGTAATAGCTACTGTAATGTCCATTACTGTATAGATATTGTCAGGGTGGGGTTTTCTGCATGTAAGCATGACTTTGCTTTTGTTATTATGAAAATTTTATTTGCTATTTTATCATTTACTAATGTGAGATCACATTGACTGGTCGAGTGAGATTTTCTGCAACTTCACAGTGAGCATTACTTATTTTACTCTTCACAGTTAGCATTAGCTTTTTGTAACCTGGGCAAGATTAATACTGGGCTAATGCTTAAAGTCTCATCTCTAAGGGTAGTAGTGCACACAAGCCATCAAGCTTTGGGGTTTGTGCCTATATGATGCTCTTCTCTAGACCAAAGATGTGTTGCACATCTCAAAAGGAGAGATGACACTAACAGACTTGCTCATTTCTTGAATGACAGACAACAATTCTTACCTCATCATGCTACAGGGAGTGCAGAGCTGAAACGCTTGATTAGTGAGGTGAGTGTAATGCACACGCTTGGGGCTATTCCAGGCACTGGAGCTAATCCAGGCTGTGGAGTACAGTGATGGGCCTGGAGCTACACAGGCTGCAGATTGGGTTCCAGATTGAAATTAAGCTATTGATTTTCCTTATGAAGCTTTAACTATCCCAGGACAGTTACGTTTTGAAGGCACACCTCTTCTGATGCTGGTCTGTGACAGTGGCTAAAAATGTGCAGGCATACCCTTGAATCCCACAGGTTGCTTGTTGGTTCTGTCTCATCCCATGAGCTGAGATCTTTCTCTACACAATTTGACTCTGTGAATCCTAGGAGTCCTGTGGAGGCCCCACTGACTGACTGCTATGCTGGGAAGCAGGGACACAGTGAGGCTGGGGATGTTTTTTGAGGGTTACATTTGGTCGTGGTTGGCCATTGCAGAGTGGGAAGAAGAAGCCAGCTTTCGTCGTGACAGGTGCTGGAGAGGCAGAGCCAGGATAGGTTGTTTCCGATGGGAGCTCATGGTATGAAATAAATAAGGGGAAAGTGAGAGTGAAAGACACATTGTATAAGATGTACAACTGGCGAGATGCCAGCATAAATATTCATTGAGTATGTTAATTAGCAACTATTGCTGTTACTCATTAACTAATTTATTCAACAAATAGCATTCAGGCCACTCTAGAACACTGCATACTGTTACTGCTAAAAGGGATATCAGTTTCCCTGGCTGTCACCTGGAGACATTGATACTCCCCCATCTTTGCAAGTACTTTGATATGTGGAGATGAAAACTGCTGCGGGGGGCCAATGGAGCACAGCATCTCGCTTATCGAGTGGGAGAAGTCCAATCTTATTCCCAGCAACATGCATAAGAGATTTAATTCATTAGTGCATCCTCAATTGGAGAAGAATGGCAGGTCTATGACAAGACTCGTTTGGAAGACAGGAATAGTGTGTAGCTTGTGGAGACTCTGCAAAGGAATGGATGGGCTCCTCTGTAAACTGACTTATTTTAAAAGAGAGGAATCAAAGGTGGAATAAAGAGTCATCACAGGGGGTTTTCACTGACAAGGACCTGCCTGTCAGCTGGCAGCAAGGAGTTGCAGAAGAAGCTGGCATTACTGAGTGAGGGGATGACAAAACAGCAAATGGAATTCGCTGTTGGAAAGTGCAAAGAAATGCACTTAAGAAAAAACAATCTGAATATTACGTATATAATGAGGGTTTCTAATATACCTATTGCCAGTCAGGAGCAGGAAACTAGAGACACTGAGAACAGTCCTATGAAACTATCATACCATCAGTGTGATCAAAAAGACCAATGGGATGTCAGTAATTACTGCAAAAAGAACACAGAAAAAGAAAATATTAATTAATATTCATTAAATACAAATACTTTCAAGTGGTCTGGTCCCTCCATCTCAGAAGCACAGAGTAGAACTAGACTAGATCTCTAATTGTTTTAGAAGAGGGCATGATAGTTATGGAGGAATAACTTCTACACAGAGACTGAACATGTACACTGGAATCTTCCTCACGGAAAACAGCAATGATGAAAGGCAACATCTGAGAAAAATGTTTTAAATCCCAAATGGCAGAGAAAAGGTAAATAAAGACAGCTGTTCTTACAATAGAAGAACTGGGAGACATGCAAAGAAACGATCAAGCAGCAAATTCAAACAAGAAGAAATACTGTTTTGTACCACATCTAATGTATTTGTGGAACTCCTTGCCCAGGGTGTTATGGAAGCCAAGAATATAACTGGTTTCAGAAAAGGAATAGAAACATTCATGGTGAAAAAATCCTTTAGTGCTATTGAGTGCAAAGGCTCAGGAAGTTGTTGATTGCCAAAAGCTGGGAGGAGGCTATACCCACAAGAGTTTTACTGTATCGTGCCCTCTCTACATACCTGCTGCAGGTCACCGTCAGAAACAGGGTCATGGGACACCTGGACTCATGGGTGACCTCGTGTAAGTATTTTTATGCTGATGCTCTGCAGTGAGAATTGAGATCTCTTTGAGGTCCATTCCTCCTCATCTTCTCTAATTAGACATTGGAGAAGAGCCAAAAGATGAAATAACCTGATCGATTGATTAATTGATTGATCTATCAGTCTGTCTATCTATGTATCCATGTAACATGTGCCATTTAACAATGGCTTAAGCTTTATGGTGTTAGGGTTAGGGTTGCAGTACTTAAGACAAATGTACCTTGACATGCAATTGAGCCAACAGTGGTTTGCTGTCCTGTACAGTAGATGTGGGCTGCACCATGATACTGACAACTCACCCAGATAAAGTAGTGGCTGACCCTATGGCCTGCTCCCACAGCACTGCCTCTGTAGCAAGATAGTCAGGCAGCAACGACTGACTAGTAAGTTCAGGTATGGCAGTAGCATCCCTGCCTACACTAGCACACTGTAAGAGCATCCCTGACATGAATTTGGCCCCATTCTAACTCTGTTCCTGGACACAGCACTTAGACCAGCCCAGGAACCATTCCCAGTAAGTGGTTGCCATGTGAACACTTTTAAGTAGGCAGTTTGCTAGCGCAGACACTGCCTTTTCCATGCCAACTGGCCACAGTGCCCAGGAACACTGCTGGGCATGTTTAATTTACCAGTGTACATGTAGCTCTTGTGTCCGGATCCAATTACAGGATTAGGCCCAAACGGACAGGGGAGACGAATTTGTGAATCAAAGCAGTGCAAATTTGTTGCTTATGAAGGGCAGCATTTTCACATGAAGCCCAAGGAAGAGAGACTACTCAAAGGAAAACTCAAAGATTCTTATCTCGGCTGTAAGAAATGTGTGCATTTTGGAACTACATCACTAGTGTTAGTAGGATGCTGAGCTGGAAGGTAAAGGAGCTGGAACAGAGGCTCAAGGACTCTGAACCTCAAGGGGGAATGTCCTGGAGGAAAATCCTAACAAAAAAAATAAAGGAAATAAAGGAGTCAATGAAAACATAGCTGACATTTAAACAGTACCTGAGACAATAACCTGCTAGAAGAGCTTCTTAGAACCAGTTCTAAGATGTATTTTAAATAAAATACAAAGTGAAGTAGCAATTAACTAAAAAGACAATCCAAGTCCAGCCCCTACAACAAGTTGCAATGTGTAGAGAAATATGTGTGAAATTCTTTGATGGGGGTTTAAAGTATGAGATAAAAGTGGTGTTGAGAAAGCAGTATTCTTCTCCTATCTGGTCCATCATCACCAGAGACTGTAAGTTGGTCGTGGTAGCTGCCTAGCATTTGGTACTGCTGACTCTTAAGATGGTTGAGACTGAGGGAGAAAAAGTAAATGCATGCTGTTCTCAAAGTGTTGGTTGCATTTTATTAAAGCATGAAAAATATCAGTCAGCTGACATTACTCATGCTCGAGCTGACAAAAAGCACTGCATGAAAAGATAATAGCTGGCCCTCTTCCTGTACTAGCAGGTTGCGATGACATAACCTTAGACTTTCAGAGGAGTGTGGAGCTTTTCTTCCTAATCTGCACCATGCTCTATCTTTGGAGCAGGGTAAATCAGCACTCAGCTTCACGCATACAGCTGTCATGTTTTCTGCTGTGGGGCAATGAGGGCAGTGGGATGGATGCAGCACGCTGGTTCATGTGGCAAAGGAGGCACCACGTGTGGTGGGGAAGAGCCAGGAGACCAGGGAGGACTCTGTGTAGCACAGGAGCAGAAGCGAAGGTGCGGAAGCTGGGCCAGCAACACTCAGGCTTTGCCTGAAGAGATCCTCTGGGCTTCACTTCAGGAGAGCTCCTCCTTGCTTTCCTATTTTAATTTGCTCACAAAGTGTTTTCTCACAGGTTCTTTTTTATTATTATTATTTTTGGCAATATTTTCCAGGTTTATTTTGAATTTGGTGCAATGGTTTACACCCAGCAGGGCTCTTTTTACAATGAGTCTTCTCTCTTTGGATAAAGTCCTCATGGGAGAAGAAGATTTTAAAGTAGCCCAAGGAGGAGAAAAAAAAAAAAAAGATTGTTTTCTTTCAAAGGAGAGCAACATGTATCTACAAATCAAAAAGATTTGTGCAGCCTACGCTTAAAAACCCTGGAGAGTCCCTCGCAGGAGGATATCACCTCAGGGAGAGTCCATCCCTCCCTCCCTCCAACCCCCGTAGGTGCTGGCTCCGGGTGGAGATGAAGTTTATCTCTGCATTCAAATAGCTGCAAGCCCTGTCTCCAAATCTACCCAGCCTCTCTCACCTCCTGTAGGAAAATGCCCCCCAGCTCAACTCCCCAGATGTGGGCACTGGCTTCCCCCACAGAGGGGAAGGGAGATGGCAAACCCCCCAGGGCAAGCAAGTGTCTGAAGAGTACACATCATAGAATAGAACCATAGAATCAAGGTTGGAAAAGACCTCTGAGATCATCAAGTCCAACTGTCAACCCAACACTACCATGACCACTAAACCATGTCCCGAAATCATCCAAGCCAAGGCCTCCATCCATCATGTGATCAATGTGGTGAAGTCTCACTACTGGATTTGGAGAAAGAAGAGAGGTGGGCAGTTCAGATCTGAGGGGTTGCCAGGGAGATCTGTGGAAGGTCAGGCCCATCCACAGGGGTTAGATATCCCAAACCTCCCACCTTCTCTTCAGCAGACAGACTAGAGACAGCACACCAGATGTGGTGGGACTCCAGTCTTTTTTGGATAAGCTTTGGAAGGCTGTCCTGGGGACAGAGCCACTCAGTGGCCCTGCCTCAGCCCATCCAGCCTGGCATCCCATAGGAGCACTATCTGCAGGCAGTGTCTTCACTAGGTCCAGAAGGAAATAGTTGGAAGCCATGTCTCTTCCCTTGGGAAAATCCCATCAAGGCATTACTTTTGCAGATGAAGCCGTGTTTGTAACAGAGGTGAGAGAAGTGGATGCTCTTACCATCCTCCTGAGGGAGATGTATTTCAAATAATGGCAAATACTGTAATTTCTAGGTGATATCTGTCTCTACTGCATGTCCTTCCTCTGTGCAGTTACTGGAATAAGGCACATCCTTTAGTAGCACTGAATATAAAAAGCAGCCCCATTTTCAATCAGAGAAAGACAATGATGTGGCTGTCTGTTTTGTCTAGTCTAATATACGAAGACTTTTTAATGTCCTACAAGGAACATCTCTTTAAAACAGCCTGTCAGCTCTGCACTTTAATCCATTAGGCTACAAAATACAGAAGAATGAACAGAAAAATATCTCATTTTTAAACCACTGTTGCTTAACCTGTTTTGGTGTTTACATATAGCAGCAGACAAACAATGGGCTTGCTCATTGCCACTTTTACTTTCCTCACAGCTTTGTTGGGACCTGATTGCCCATCAACAATGCGCTGGGGGAAATAATGTCATTTCATATGACTTAGCTACAAGGCACATCTTGGATTTCCAAATGCTGACATGCATTGTTCCATTCACAGTAAATGGTGTCCCACTCCCTTTTGAATAGGGACAAATATTTTTACATATGCAGGTCATCAGATAGCTCAAGCCCGTTCTATTTTGACTGGGTACTGAAGGACCATACTCAGAAACCAGTCACATGGATTCCCCCTCCTGCCTCATTGTCCACACTTCTTGACAATCAGTCAGTTGTCCTTCTTGGCTTTTTTTGCTTGGAGCAGCTGAGTAAAGCCACATGCTCTCTGGATAATCAAACAGCTGATCCTTGAAGCGTGCATTGCCAGTCGTGACTCAGTAGATATGGAGACACTGTCGCTAGCTAGCCTTATGATATACTCCTCGTGGCTACTGAATAGGCAGTTGCACAAAGGGATGAGGAAAGACATTCAGAGCACATGCACAAACCAAAAGTATGGCATGGCAGAGCATATCTTTGTTTATAAGGGACACATAGCCTTTAGACAGGTCTTCATTTGTTGCACCTGGATGTCACAGCCATGAATGCAGTAGGCCTGCACCTACGCACTTCACCCACAGATCCAGCTCTTCTACATCCTCTCTTTCAAACGCTTATCTTTTGCAGAGGAAACTTGCTGGAGATCCATTGCCCAGACTAAGGACAGAAGACACGCACAGAGACCCCATTCTTCCCTTTAATGAGATGCCATCTCCATTTAACTAGTTTCTGGCAGAATTCTCAAGCGTTGCAGATCTCACATTCCAATTACATCAGTCGGTATTTTGCTCTTTGGCAAAGGCCACCAACTTCAGCAGCTTGCTGCATTCACTAACAGTAGCAGAGATTACCTACAAAACAGGGCGACAGGCCTAAATAAGCAAGTTACACGCAAGGAGCCAGATCCTTGGCCCAGCTGGGGCTGCTTTGCCCAGCTCCGGCAGCACAAAGCTGTCACCAAGCCAGCCCAAACAGCTGTTGGAGGATTCCCTTGGCGCAAAAGAATTCCTGAATGGCAAAGAGCCACTAAAGCAACTCCTACACAGTCTCACTCACTGGTCCCCAGAAATCCCTGACAGCTGGGACAGCACAATGGGGCCAGAAGCACCTGTTACCATTCAGAGCGGCCCAAAGGCAGCTCTATAGGGCAGTGAATGGCAAAATGAGCACCCAGCATCTCTGGGAGCACACAGAGCTCTGCCTTTATCACCTCCCATCCACAGCCGGAGGTGCACCGTGGGAAGAGTTTTTCAAGGCACTGCAATGGTAGAGGCAGAAGCTCAAGGAACTCCATCCGTGCCCGTGCTTTCTGATGTTTGTATTTGTGGAGATGTGGAGTGAGGGAAGAAGGGAGTCTGGAGCTCTGCAAGGGGAAGAGCCTAGAAGCAGAGGCAGGTTTCACAGCTTGGCGCCTCTCAGTATGGACCCACTGGAAACCTCAGATGTGAGCCTCCTTCCAGAAACTTGGAGCCATCTATTCTGAAGCAAATATTGTAGCTTGGCACCTTATTTCGTTTGGCATTTCAGGGAAAACCTGGAGTTATGTCTCAGCTTGCAGTCCCAGCCAGGCCTACCAGAAACTTTCCCTCCATCTTGCTTGCCCTCATGGCCAGCTGGCCCTTACCAATTCCCTGTTGTCACTGACCCCAATGAGCTATCTCACTCCCAGACCAATACAACTCCATTCTTATTCAGTGCCTACCTGCCACAAAGTTCCTCACTGATGCTCTTAGGCATTCTCCTCTACTCAGATTTTGAGTCTGATGCCTGAACTTCATTAGTCCTTTGGCACATGGGAACTGTTGAGTCCCTTAGAAACATAGAGATATCCCAGGAGAGGATGCTAGTTCCTCCAAATGGCCATAAAAGGCTCTGTGTTGGGGTATGCTTCTAGAGAAGTTGTAAAGCAGAATGAAGATCCTGATTTATGCTCAGGTTTGGGGACTAATGTTTAGGCCAATTTATCTTTTTTCCTCAGGATTAAATTATGAATTACTTTCAAAAATAAAATCCTGTATAAATGGTGTATAGTGAAAAACAAAGGAATAATTTGTTATTTTTATTTCAACATACACGCACTGAATTCCAAATAAATAAATAAAAAATTTACATCTCTGTTCATAATCTTTTCTTAGTGCTTCTCATGGGATGCATCCCCAGCCCTAGACAGACTTCACTCAAATGACAGTATCAGCAGCAAGATTTCATGCAGCATCTGAATGGAGCATTGTCTCTGTGCTGTGCTCTTAACACGCTCTTGCTCTTATTAATTGGGTACTTAATAAGAATTTGTGAAGAATCCACCTTTCATATACTGCCAATGTGAAGGGGATTAATATTGAAGAGATCTAACAAAGGACACAAAGACAGGCCCTGACCCGGAGACCTCCTAATCAAGGATTTAGACAATGCACAACAGGTGAATACCCTGGTAGGATAAATGGAGGCAGGAAGGGGGAATGGAAGACAAGAGCATTTGCTAAGCTAATAATCACAGTGATCTCAAGAGTCACAGGTGGTCACTGGCTGAACCCAGGATTCAACGGCCAAAAAAGTTTAGTCCAAAAGCTTGCAAGATGAATGTGCTCTATGTGAGCAAAGTTCAAAGCATTTTAAAGCCACTGGGAAAGACTCCCATTAATGAGGCTTGAGGAGCTGAAATATTTACCTCTTGATTTTAATCATTATTGGATGCAAAATTTGTGGATGCAATAAAGACAGTGGTTTTATGGCATGTTCTAATCCTTCAATAACTATTCTCAGCAAATACTTCTGTGTTCCTCAGGTGATAAATTACCTGTCTCTTTACCTCTGAACCACACAGGCTTCTGCCCTTCTGGACCTCACTTTTATTAGCAACACCTTCTGACATCAACAAGCCACAGGCACCAGCTATCTTTCATCTCAAGTGATATTGCTTCCTGATGTATTATCTGAATTCAGAGCAATACTTTTCAACCTATACCTGTTGGGTTTTTTTCTGAACTGAAGTTCAGTGGTGTGCTTAAAAACTCGTCTAACCCTTCCAAGCACAACAGCTGGTCTAATAAAAGCTATTCCTTTGCCCTTCAAATTTTGACCTTTCAAACTATTAATTGCAGTTTTTCACCTTTCTGGAAAACTTTTTCCAAATGCAAAGCAAGCCTAGTGTTTTAATTCATCAAGTTGATGATTTTCCACTGTGGCTCAGAAGAGAGTCAATCAGAATAATGCAGCTGGGATCAGGTAAGCAAGTCAGGGAGAGATCAGAAAAGGTGGGGAAAGAGAAACAATATTTTATTTAAGACGAAAAAAATTGCTGTAAGTTGCTGATGAAAATCTGCTCATTTCACAAGGATATGTCACCAGCATGTTGCAAGATGAGATATGAAATGATAGTTGTGACTAGCACACCTCCGGTTTTGCAGCCAAAGAAGAGTTTGCAAGCATCTGTGTTTTGGACAAGTTCTGTACTCCTTCAATATATGCCAGAGGGGCATTGCTGCCACAGAAAAAAATCTGGAAAAAAAAAAGTCCTCAAGAATTGTGTGTAATACTGCAGTAGATGTGGCAAAAGTAACCAACAGAAATAGCCAAATGCAAAGCCAGTGGAAACTTCTCTGCAACCAGAGAGTTGCTGGTACAGCCACATCAGGCAGTGCAGAGAGACGTCCCTGCCTCACACAGGTCTTACAAACAACACCCCTCACTTTGCTCTTCTGGGATAGCACATTTGCCTCTGGGCTGAGGGTGGAGGTGAAACAAGTCACACTGCCAAAAGCGCAGTTTTCCTGATATAAGCTGCATTCACAATAAAGTGTTTTGCTGGTGGAGAATAGTGTTAAAGCTTTATTGGCAGAGGAGAGGGATGTGGACCTGATCCGAGAGAAGCTGGCAGGTTTGCATACTGTGTATTATCCCTTTCCAACCTTCTCTTCTGAATAAAAAATGGTGTGGAATCTAATTTCCTCTCTGAATAAAACATGAATATAGATAAGACAAAGTAAGGACCCAAAGACCACAGCAGCATACTTTCTTGTTCTTCTTACTATTCAACATCATGGCAGCTCACATATAGAGCAGCTCTAGAAACCATCTGTCATTGAGCAGCTCTTTATTCAAATGAAATCAACTGTGAAGTAATCATGGTTCTCATTTTTATTATCTCTCCTTACAGTGAACTTGATTAAAATCCAGCGCACGGTATGCAAACAGGCTGTTGTAAATTTGTACTCTGACAAAAGGGGGAAGAAAGTGATCTGCCCACGTGCCTAGAACTTTGTCATTATACATGGGGACACAAAAAGGAAGGGGCATACTGGGTTGCATAAACAAGTTTGTCCGGACACAAACTGTCCTAGCCCTATACAAAGGCCACGTCTGCTGCGTGACACCATCAGAGGGGCAGAGGAGAAGCTAATTTTACTAGCACGTATAAAAGGCCTGGGCATGTTCTGAATAAACTAGATAGCCTGGCTTCAGCAGCACGTGCTTTAAAGTCTTTTGCCCAGGAGGATGATCTGAGCTTCTGAGGAATGAACTCAAAACAGACGTGATTCTCCTTTCACTTCTGGTGGTGTAAATGGGGAGTGATTCCATTGTATGGCTGGTATGAATGAGACTGGGAAACAGTCCCAATCAGTCAATCATTCCCTGCTTTGTCTATTCATTAAACCCCTCTTCTCCTCTGCACAGATGGCCAATGTACTATTGTACTCTAAGAACTGGCCAAGTTAAAAAAACAACAAAAAGGAATATGCCTGACAAGTCAGCAATAAATGTTTGTTTTTCAAGAAAAAGGGGCATATCAGCCTGCTTCTACAGATAAGGCGTAAGCTGTACATATACATATGTATGTAAGTAGATACAGATATATAGAGATACATATACGCAGAAGATATATATAACGTATATACACACAAACATATGTGTGTACGTGTATATGTATCTCACTTCAACGCCCACAGATTTCCCAGCTCAAGGCAAAAGGTGTGATTTTTAAAAATCATGGCAGCCAGTGCAGTGTTAACAAACCTATCTCTGTGCCTTGGGAAAGGCAGGACCAGAGAGCGGGGCTGTGAGCAACATGAATTTGGTAGAGTTGTCATTTTGCAGCTGTGCCACCTAACGCCAGGAGCACGCCCAGGAACACAGCCATGAGGTACGCAGGCTGTGCCACGGCTCCTGGCACTGCTGGCTGCAGGCAGCAAGCCCTGCACTGGAAAGGTGGACGATGAAAGAGAAGTATAAGGGGATGTGCAAACAGGGATGCCATGTAATTCCTACCAGTCTCCTGGGGCATGGCCAGGGAAGGGATGGTGTCTGTCACCTAGCAGTCCCCAGTCACTCTGTGTGACCCATGAGACTGGGGCTGTGCAAGACAGGGCACTAAACCCAGCTCTCCTTAGCCCTAGAGTGCTCAAGTATCAAATCTCTGTACCTTCTTCTAGCAAAATCCTACAAAATAATTACCTGGGACTAGTATTGACACAGGCCTCAGTTCACCCCGAGGATGACTTTTCCACATTTCCCTGGGAAATGCTAGAAAATTCAATCCCTGCTGGAATCTTAGAGCTCTGGCTAGGGACAGGGACCCAGAACACATCTGGCAGTTACAACATTCACTTTCTGCACACTTGTGTTTGCCAAAGTGTTTTACAGTATTCCCATCATAGACAGCACTGAAAGGGTGATCTGAGTCACTCTCTGAGTGCTATAGAAACATAGAAACGTTTAGGTTGGAAAAGACCTTTAAGATCATTAAGTTCAACTGTTAACCCAGCACTTGCAAGCCCTCCATTAAACCATGACCCTAAGCACCACACCTTTAAAATCCCAACAG
>VYZX01025910.1:72370-343240 GCA_013401335.1 Brachypteracias leptosomus
GGGGAGCCTGTTCCAATGCTTGACAACCCTTTCAGTGAAGAATATTTTCCTAATATCCAACCTAAACCAGCCCTGGAGCAACTTAAGGCCATTTCCCCTTGCCCTATCACTTGTTAGCTGGGAGAAGAGACCAACCCTCACCTCACTACCAACTCCTTGCAGGTAGTTGTAGAGAGCAATAAGGTCTCCAGACTAAATAACCCTAGTTCCCTCACCTGCTTTTCTTAACGCTTGATCTCTAGACCCTTCACCATACCTTCTTTGGACACACTCCAGCACCTCAATGTCTTTCTTGTAGTGAGGGGTCCAAAACTGAACCCAGTATTTGAGATGTGGCCTCACCAGTGCCAAATTCAGGGACACAATCACTTTCCTAGCCCTGCTGGCCACACTATTTCTCGTGCAAGTCAGGATGCTATTGACCTTCTTGGCCACCTGGGCAAACGCTGGCTCATATTCAGCCAGCTGTCGACCAGAAGCCCCAGGTCCTTTTCCACCAGGCAGCTTTCCAGCCACTCTTCCCTGAGTCTGTAGCTTTCCTCCCTCTTTACAGGGCCCTTGAAGCCCTGTAGACATAATTCATGGAGGGTGGATTTCAGGGCGTTATCATACTCGAAGAAATATCAGACCTGATAAAGACTGGATAGCTTCATGTCAGCTAAAGAGTTTTGAAGCCATTTTGGCCTGGAACCTCTGAAATATTCTTTGTGAAAAATAAGCACAGGGAGCATTGCTTACAGATAACAGGATGTTCATGGTAGCTCTGGTACATGTCATTGTTTCCTGCATAAAAAAAATGTTGCTATAATTCTTCAATGAGGAAAATGATTCCAGTAAAGAGAAAAGAAGGGAAAATCTGAGAGAGCATGAGGCACCTCTGAGTATACAGGATGCAGCTGCAAAAAGAACAAAATGTCTGTTTAGTCTGTGATAGGTAGGAACTCAAATATGCAGCACCCAAGAAATAAAGGGTTTCACCCAGGCAATAAACAGAAATGGTGATTACTTTGGAGCTGCATACAAATGCAGAGATTCCTTGGCCCTGATTTCATACCTTTTCCTGAGGCATGCTCTGCTGGTATATAAAAACAGCATCTTCCCATGTCCCTCAGGGATTTATATTTCTGTTAGTCACTCGAGGTGGGGCTGTGGGCAGGGTCAAGCAATCCACCTAGAGGTGAAAATGTGGGAGCAGCTCTCCCTCCCGCTGCTTTTCTGCGGGTTTCATTTGCTGTGTTTCTGATAATGAAAACCAAGCCAAAACAAGAATGCAGCATCTGAAATGTTTAGAAAACACAGGGCCCCGCTTAGATGAAAGCAAACTGTGCTCCCTCATCAGGTGGATGGAAGTCTGTGCCCTCCTGTGTTTATCTGCTCCCTGCTAACCTCAGTTCACCTTCACGGCATCCAGGGAATCTTTGCTACAGGGCTCATGTATCAAAGGCTTCAGCTTCTGAGCGTCTCATTGCCCTGTGCTTCATCAGATTAGGTTGTTGCACATCCTTCCATTGATCAGGTGGGCTTTGGATGTGGGTCCTTTGTGCCTTTTCCAACCAGGACGTTGTGACTTTTCTCAGAACTGCTATCTTATTTGGGACAGGTATAGCCTACCCCTCATATAGCCTTGGATTCTTTAAAAATACTTGCACTTGGAAACAAGTCCCAAGAACCTCCCCACCAGCCTTAGTTAATCCAGACAGAGAGAGGCAGGAGAAGAGGGGTGTTGAGCTGTGTGGAGCTGGAGACAGTCAGGAACCAGAGGAAAGGAGGCTTTGGGGTTCTCCTCAGACTCTAAACAAGTAACTCATTCTGCTGCTGAATGCCAGGGACTTTTTAACAAATAATCTAAAGGGTGATCTAAGGGCAAAATTACAGGAGGTTTGGATTTGTCCAAGGTACAGACCATCCCTGACCGGGTCAGACAGCTCTCGGAATGCAGGACGTACACAGCCAGCCCACAGCACTTGGGAGGTGCCTTAATGTTGAACGGTTGTAAGACATCTCTAAAAAATAAAGGTATAAAGCCTGGTTTCTTGCTTTCAGTACATATAATCTGGATACCTTTATTGCTTGTGTAAACGAGTGACCCACAGGGCTGGCATGAGGGGAGCACAGCTTTAGGAAGCTCTTTGAAGGCCATCAACACTAGCAAAGAACTTTTTTACTTCTGACCTGAAATGTTCTCTGCTGTCCTAGAGGCTTCTCTCCAGCAGACATCACCATTTATAGTGAACTGAACAGCAGTTTTACACTGTGCAAACCTGAATATCCCAAGGAAATTAAACATAAACCTGTAAATTAAAATGACTTTTGAACTTCAACTTGTGGAATTCACCTTTACACTGTATTTTTTTTTTAAATCAAACTCAATGCTCCTTTTGCTTCAGGCTATGCATCTCCTTAATACACATTTTAAAGCTCAATCTCACATTCTTAATTTTCTTGAGTAATTATATGCATAAAGTCACCATCTCTCCATAGTTTAGCACTGCAGTAATTATGATTATTTACAAGATTAACTGAAGATGACCTGAAAAAGGCTTACATGCCCCAAACCTTATCTTTGTTTTTCCACCCTTATCAGTTGGCTTAATAAAAAGATACTATCTTACCTTCCAAACAACTGCCTTGTTTATATCATTAGATCATCATGACTTTAGCAACTCTCATATCTTGTCTTCACCTTTGGATAGAGAGACATTACTTATGTTAGTTCCTATAGCTTCTATACTAAAGCGTTTTCTCTGTCTTTCTTCATGTGACTCTGGCTGTACAAGCAACTAATTTGAGCAGCTTTAGAGAGAATCAGAGAACAACTTAGGTTAGAAGGACCTCTCAGTGTCACCTGATCCAACACCCACTCACAGCAGAGCCAACTTCAAAGTCAGGTGCAACTTCAAAGTTATATCAGGTTGCTCAGGGTCAAAGACAGCTAAGTGTGGAGTATCTCGAAGGATGGAGACTCCACAACAGTTGATGATCTGAAGCAGTCATTGCTCTCTTGAAGTTGTGTGATATTTAAATACGTCCCACCATGCAGGTATTTAGCAGTGAGTTAATGGGAGTTCATGTACTGGGCAATACAGTGCTAGTCCTTGGTCCTTCTGAGATGCTGCTGTTGTACATGCGCTCCTTCTTGTTCCTCATGAAAAAACCATTACCCTCAGCACTGGAGTGACCAGTAAGGGCAATATGAGTTGCTGGTACTTTCATCTTCATCTTTGTTTCTCTTGGTTTCAGGAAATATTTCCTGCCAGTTTGTCTGGGTATTTAGCATATTTCGATATTCTTTTTACCCAGAAAAAAAAGAAACCCCCAAAACCCTCAAACACTGGAGCTATAATTAAAAAACCTTATAAACATCAAAATGAACCTGAGGCAAAATCATAGAGAAAAAAAACCAGTGTGCTTAATCCAAAGACTGTTTGCCTGCCTTTGCTTGCCTCCAATTTTACCTGATCTTCATTGACCTGAAGAGAGTTTTCAGCCATTCCACTGGCATTCTGCACATTTGTATTTAGAGCATTATCTGAGGTTCTGTGGACTCTGAGCTTTTTTTGCTCATCCACAATTGCTTTGTTTTGGTTTGAGACATCACTGTGACGTTACTTGTGGGTGCTACAGTGTCAAATGAGTGGATAAGAAGCAGAAATGATGGAAGAGATCAGGAGCAGTGTGGCAGAGAGATGATTTTGGCCAGAGGAAGGAGTTTACACATGATTTATAGGGGGGAAAGTGTGAAGCACTTAAGGGTGTGTCTTGTTCTAGAAGATCACTATTAAAGCAAATCCATATTTGTAAGTGGAAGTAACCAGATACATGTAAAAGAGCACAGTTTGCTCTTTGTAACATTAATGCCATTAATAGTAAAATGAAAGCATATGTATTGTTCATAATGCTTGCCAGTATTTCAGTGTATTGATTTAGGTCTACATAATATACTTCAGGAATAAAAAAAGTTTGTGTTAAGTCAGGGTAAGAAATCTTTTGACAACATTTCTGATAGATTGTTGATTTCACTTAAATTAGTTTGGAGTTTGCTGCAACAATTCTTCTGCTAGAACCTTCCAGATTTTCAGCCAGAAGCCTGTATTTCAAATAAAGCATTGACATTTTCCACTGAATACTGTGTTAAAAGCAATTCCTTTTCCACTTTTGTCAAATATTTCCAACAAAATATTACCATTTTCTCTGCTGACTTTTATTTGGCCCTGTCTTTTCAAGAAACGAAGCCCATTTTAAGGGATTTGAATAAGAATCTAATACAATTGCAATCGCTTTACTCCCACTCAGCTGTCCTAATTCCTGTAGTCCAGATCTCTGGCCCTTCCTGATGAGTTGACTGTAACATGACTCATCTCCTTCTTGACCTACCCAGCTGTTCTTATTTCATTTCCCTTTGCTGGGTCAAAGACAATCAGATCATTTATTTCAACCTTTCCAAAATGAAGAAAAACTAACATTTTTAAAGGGCAACATATCATGACCAATGACACAATTATACATACTCTCATGCACAGATATGTTGACCTGGATTTTGAGTAGGACTCAGTTATTTGATGTTGATTGATAACATTTGTAGGTATTTGGATTAAGACAAAACCAGAATAAGCGTGACACATCTTGCTGATTTTGTAAGGTCAAGGAAAAATTTCCTCTGTGTAGCATTACACTGGGGCTCAGTGTAATACAGTGACTTTTCATCTTCCTTTGAAAGACTAATTAGCAGCCACATCTAAAAATGAGTAACTGGCCCTACTGAGCCAAAGGTCTAGCTTTTTACTGCAGTTACTTTATACATCACCACAGAAATATCAATATAGCTTAAGGCCAGCCATTCGGGTTTCTGTCTACCTGCAGCTTCTTGTCATGTTCTCTTTTTACCAGGTCTCTTGGAGGAATTTATTATGGTAGGCATCATCTTTGTCTTGGGTGAAACATCATGAAGCAAAGATAACAGGATGGGAGAGTTAAGCTGGGCAGGAAAGAAGGATTAATGAGGGGAATTGAAACACACTGGAAAGAGGAGATGATTTGTTTCAATAGGTTGGCCAAGGCAGGCAACATTTTTTTTTTTGTTTTTCTGTGGCTCAGTGTCAAAAACTCCATTATCAACGAGCAGACAGGAGAAGAAACAATTTGCAAAACATGAACACCTCAGCTTTATGTGTCTGGTATAGATCTTCCTGAACTTTTTCCATCTATGTTGTTTTCCTCTTCAATAATAAAAAAACAACCTAATGAAAGAGAAGTAGCCTAAGACAACAAGATCAGTGTGATATATCTACCAGTCCTTTCTTTGAAAGCAGAAACCTCTGCTTACTTGTTCTAGCACTTAAAAAAGGAAAACAAAAAAAAAAGACAGACCTTGCTCTTATGTGAAGTAAGTAGGAGGCCAGCTCTTGCTTGCCTTACTTCCATGAAGAGGCCAGCTGAACTTGCACATTTGCTGTGAACTTAAAGTGAGTGAAGCTCTGGAATGTACTCCTGATTTGCAAAGGGAAGTCAATCCCCAAAGGAACCTTCACTTGGATCCAGGTGCCCCTAGTGTGTAAATACAGATGCAAAAGTGGTGGTAAGCAAGTCTCTTCTATTGTGTAAATTAGCTAGTTCTAAGGTGGGGATTTAAGAGGAACTTTGTCCTGCAGCGGATAAAAGTGAGTTCTTCAGTACAAAAAAGAGTCAAGGAAAGAATGTGCAGCTAATCCAGATGAAAGACCTACAGGCAGTCTTTAAAAACGTGTTAGTACAACTGCCTGGGAAGTTTCCAAATGGATGCCACATCTTGAACATCTTTCACAGCTTCATATCTGCCTTCGGTATGGAAATGAGAGAAGGGAAATGCTGATAGGAGAGTGGAGAGGAGTAAGTTGGGTACTTCAAAATGCAGTTGCTGTTCTCTGGTGTTTGTTCCCCCTTCCCGTAAGCCCCCCACAACAGTTTCCCATTTCTACAGAGATGAATCTGTGCCCTGCCAATTGTCTACCTCTAAAGGGCAGGACCAGTGACAGGTTTGCAGTCCTAGATCTCTTTTGAGATGTGAGTTCTCAGCATCAAGGTCAAAAGCAGGGGTCATGATCCCTTGCCTGCTTATCTTTCACAGTGCTCCTGGCTACATGTACTTCTTTTTAGACATGGCAGATGGTGAAATACTAAAAGTACAAAGGATTACCCAATCTATTCAATAACTGAACTATTTGTGTATTATTGTTATTTTGGAGCTAGGGCAGCCTAGTGACACCCTCACTATGTCTTTCATTTTAAGATGCCCTAAGTTATGTGAGTTTGGAAGGCTAACAAGAAAAAAGTGGATTTTGCCCTGTTTCAAAAGGCTGCAAAACATCCTCCAAATGCCTTTTCTGCAAATTTTAACATAAACAAAATCTATGACTGTTTACCACAAAGGCTATATTATTGCTAGTTTGAAATGAGCTGTAGGTGTCCAGATTATTCATTACTAATAATGTATCAGCCCATATTTTCTTTAGGTATAAACTCTGAAACCTGAACAAGATCCTAAAATTTTACTTGAGACTAAAACTTTAGTAGAGCCCTTCACAACCTAGAGTTGCCAAAAAAACTGCTCTGAGGATTTATTCTTGTACATGTTGTGTGAGCAGAGGGGATTAGAAAGTGAAAGGGGAAGACTTGTCTGTCCCATCTGTTAGAGTGCTGATAACCTTTTCTTTCCATATTTTAAAGTTTCTCAGTGATACCTGAACATAGAGTTTATTGTTGAACTCTGAATCTGAGAACAGAGGAGTTTTTTAAATCAAACCATAAAATGCTTTTACTAATTTCATGTATTTTCTAGAAGCCTTTAACAACTACTGCAGGAGGATGTAGACTGAGCTGCTACTGTGTTGGTATCAGTTATGATCTATCATAGGGGTATGGTTCTGAAACTCCTAAATCCTTTCAAACCACTCACAAATAGAATCATAGAAATGATGTCAAGATGCTTTCCATTTTCACACAAGGGCTGTGATGGAGGAGTGTGCACATGAGGATGAGCTGCCAGGCTAGAGTTTGCCCTCTATGGCACAGTTCATCCTGTCATTACAAAAAAAGGAAAAGACAGGGGGAAAAGCAGCTGGACTCCCATTTTATAGAGTTGCAGCCATGCTGATTCCAGGCTGTTGTGCCCTCAGGATGAAGACAACATACCACTCTTAGCAGAAAAATGAGAGTAATGTCTCGGCAGCCACGTGAAGATCCACAACCACTGCTGGAGCAAACAGTCAACTGCAGCAGGCACCAGCCATGAGTATGGGGTGGAGGACAGAGATATGCACTAGCAAGGGGCTGAAGTGGGGGCTGCTGGCCCCAAGGCCTTGGCCATACTTCTTCTCTTCCTCAGTCTGCAGAGAGTGCGCTGCACTCCCAAGGAAAGTTGGATAGGAAGCTGCCACTCACAGGTGTTTTGTGGATGTCGCAGAGTTGATGGCAATGTTGGAGCATGGTTCAGTTTTCTTGCTGACAAAGATACAGCATTGGCAGCTGATGGAAAGGGAGAGAGCATTTGGAATACCCACAGCCAAGCCCTGTTCTTACAGACACCAGGGTAAATATGAAATTACTCCACAACTGGGTGAAGTTTTGACACCATTTATAACACTTTGGTCCCTGTTAGGAACCATCTAGTGCAACAATGTATTTTGAGCAATATCCAGTACCTAGACACAACTTAGAACAAGAGGGAATGGCCTCAAGTTGCATGAGGGGAGGTTTAGATTGGTCGTTAGGAAAAATTTCTTCACAGAAAGGGTTGTAAAGCACTGGAATAGGCTGCCCAGGGAAGCATTGGGTTTACCATCTCTGGAGGTATTTAAAAGCCATGTAGATGTGGTGCTGAGGGACATGGTTAGTAGTGACCTGGCAGTGCTGGGTCAACAGTTGGACTTGATGATCTTAAAGGTCTCTTCCAACCAAAATGTTTCTATGATTCTATGACACAGGCAAATCTGAAGGTTTTTCTTTTTTTTTCCTCCAGATAACAGAAAGCTTTGATTGCCATTAAGGAGGACATGAAACGACAGTAACACCAGCAGAGTGAAAGGTGGCAATTTCTTGAGCAATGGAAAAGACACCAGGAGAATACTGTTCTGTGGATAGTTGTTTCATAATATAGACCACACAAAAGGCTTCGGACCTACCTTCAGTTGTCAAATTAAGTTTGCTGTTAGCAGAAAGCCGCAGCAAATCTAAGACCATAATTTTGTGCTCGTGCAACATTATAAGCTCTCACCTGAGCAATCAAAAATTTGCTTCTGAATACCCACAAAATTACGCAATGCAGGTATTTTTTAGCATGCAAAGCTAGGCACACTCAACTGGATGCTGTGCTGTACAACCTTAGGGGCATAAACATGGATTGTTTTGTTAAACTCAACAGAAGATACTGAAGTTCTGGTTACTTCCTACAGCCTTCTAGAAATGTCTCCATCACATAGAATGTGAAAGAACTGAAGCCCCTCAGGCCAGTGTTTTTCAAAATGTAGTCTTATCCATATGAACCATATATTCCTACACACACTAAACTTCTAGAGGGTAAAAATAAAGTATTGGGGGGTTTTGCATCCCAGACCAGAATCAGACCCAATATATTTAAATAACCCTGGCTTTAACTTAAAGGTCAAAGGAAAATGAGTAATGAACTAATTCTTGAACAATGCGAAATTCAGAAATGTTGCTGGTGTGCAATGTATGTGGCTGTTATCCTCCTTGTGCTATTGGAGTTCATAAATACAATGTAAAGGAAATGTCCTTTCATCTAATATTAACAATCAGAATCTGAAAAAAAGACCATTGACCTTAACATGAACAGAATTCAAATGAGTAATAATTTCCTCCTATTTTAAAAAAGCTTTCAATAAATTTATTGTTTTTAGTTTTCACTGGGCTTGGCTGGTGTGCTGGGAACACTGCTATTTGCTTATCAAGCTTCTGCCCATATATATTCTGAGTTAATGAAAAGCACTCCAGCCTGGTGCTGGCTGTGATAGGGCTGTGCTCATACATGCACTGTTGAAGGGTGGGTGGAATATTCAGTATTTTCTCATGCACTATATTTCATTGTGGATTTTTTCTGTGTGGGTGAGGGGGGAAGTGGATTACAAAATTAGGACTTTATTTTAGCTGCAGTGTAATTGCTTCAGCCTCCTTTAGATGTTTTGAGTAACTTTAGAAGTAACAATGCACAAAAGCACAGGAAGCAATATGAGAAGCAAGCCCTTACCCAGCCTAGTTAAAATACTTTGGCTACAGTTTACAGAGTTGGATGCACAACATTAGGCACCAAGACTCTGTACTTGGATCCCTAGAGAGGCTCCTTCCACACCCACAGGTCCCATTGCCTGGGTTCTGGCACCAGTTCTGCGGGAATAAACCCAGAAGACTGAAAACATAGAAAAAGCAGTCCAAAGGATTGGTTTCTGCCATATATGTCTTACATTTTGATGTGTCCAGGTCTGGCCACTGCTGCTGCCTATGTTGTCCCTTGGCCTGGTCCTGGCTGGCAGCACTTAGGACCTGGAGTGGTTCTACAGGTGAGCAGGAGTTGCCCATGTAAATGATATTGACCTAGCCCACAAGAGTACCTCAGCCAAAACAAGATCACAATTTTTCCCATAGTGAGAGGAAAGCAGGGCCTCTAATTTATCTCTTTCCTTCTAGGAAATGATTTCAAGGGTAGAAATTGCATATCCTTGGGCACAAACCAAATCTAGCTCTGTTCTTTCCGGTGCTGTGGGCAAGTCACTGCCTATCCCAGGGACGGAGTTTTGTTCTGGCTTAACCTCACTAATTTAGTCATTGGAGTGCTGTGGAGAGGCTCTGCATAACTGATGAATTTGGGTTATTTTCATGAAACTGCTGCATCACTGAATGCTGTGGTTGAGCCTGTTGCAGCCTGGAAGTATCCTTGACACTTTCACTCTTTCTGCCCTATCACTATGAAATGCTACACAGCAAGGAAAATAAGCTGTTACTATGGGCTCGCCTTCGACACCAGAATTTCAGAGGATGAATCTGGGCTGGAATCTGAAACTTTTCAATCTGAAGAGAAAGGGAGAATCATCAGACAGGGAAACAAAGAACCCAGGATGTTCTCACCTTAAAAAATGTAAAGAGGGAGAGGAAAATGGGGCAGAAGAGAGAAGCAGAAGGGCACACTTTTATAGCAAGGGAGCTATTTTCACAGCTGAGGATCAGAGAAGCTGGCTGCATAGGGTGGAGAAAGTGAGTTCCCCTGATCCATGGAAGAAGCCATGAGCTACACTGAGGGCCATCTCAGGATCACTGATAAAAACCTATGGAAGGCTTCAAGAGTGGTGAACTTTGGCACAGAGCTCCATCCATACTGCTCTTCTACCATTTCACCTCCATCTGTATTTCTTGCACTGGTGAAGGTGAAGGCTGACTCCATTTAGCACCCTTTGTAAAGCCTGGAGTATTCTGCACTTTGACACTTCTCTGAAGGAGTATGCTGTAACCTACAGCACCTGCAAGGCTGGAGGTAGGGGAGTGTTTGATCCAGCAACCGACTGACCACACAAGGAACAGGACAGCTGAACTCTGAGGGCCCATTTCTAGGAAGAAGAGATGATAAAAATGTGTTAAGTATGGAAGAAGCACCTAGTAAAGGGATAGCTTTAAAATGATTTGACTCAGGAATATGGAGACACTTGAGTTCAGTAATATGGAACCCCAAAACAGCAGCAGTTCCATGGGGAGCTATGAGAGTTTTTTGACTCGTTTGGTGTAATTGTGATGAACTCAGTGCTTTCCACCCATAACTCCACCACGTATGACAGCTTGTGCAAAGGCTGGGTTTCACACAGGCAGAAGACCAAGCTAAACCCAGATGTATTTATTTGTGCTGCAGCGGCACCTAAGGGCAGCCAAGAGCCTGACTCAGTCTGTGATAGGTACAAGCATCTCACTAAAGCAGAAAGTTCCCTTGCCTCTAAGACAAGTAGATAAAACAAAGAAGTGGGAACAAGTGGTGGCTGAGCTGAGCAAGGTGACACATGGGAAGTGGAAATGTATGTTTATTTGCTTACTTTAGTAACTAGGTTTTTTTCTGACTTGCATTTTTACACTCGTACTCCTGCCCAAAGCTCTCCATGGCTACCAGCCTACTTTGGCTTGTTTTGCAGACTATGAATCAGATGTTACTTGGGAAATATCACAGGAGATAATCATTTTCCTGTGGTGAAATGATTATTTGGGTGATCCAGCCTTTCAGAAGATGCATCTCCTCTAAAAACTTCAACAAAACAGGGAATATTTAGTGTGTGGATTGAAAAGACATTGGGGAGTGATCTCTTTTCTGACATCTGAGAAACGTTCAGCTGGACAGTAAAAGGCTTCCCCACCATCTTCTATTGCTGTAACCTGTTCTTTCCATGAAAGACGTGTGAGGTGGGACTAGTTTTGATGTAATCAATGCAGTTCCCCAAAACCCAGTTGAATGACTCTGATTAGCACCAGCCAAAGATCTGGGCTGTGGACTTTCGGGGGAGCCGTCTTGTCTCAGAGCTATTGTTAATGCTTCCTGTTTATTGCAGTTCAGCACAAAGCCTCACGGGCCCTGTCCATGTAACAAGACAGCCAGAGGAGTTGAACCACTTTTTAATAAAGGTCTCTTGCCAGCTTTTGCATGTTTCCCATATCAATGGGAAGAACTGAAACACCTCCAATGTGTCCCTTCCTTCCAGATATTCAAGTATGTTTGAGCATTTTGCAGAGTGATTTTGAAGCAGCCATATCTTTCTGGATATGGTTTTTATCATGAAGACTAACTCTGGGAACTTAACTATTTCTGTTGCTAAAGGCAGATCTAGGGTAGTGGGTGGGTAATTTATCAATACATCACGGAAAGAAATCTGGACAACCTGAGATAGAAAAGATGCATGAGTCTCAAAGGACAGAACCACAGCCAGGAGTAGAGTCGAGCACAAACCTGAAGCAGGGAAGGAGCCAGACAAAGCTGGAGGAGTGAGAAGGACACAGTGCAGGGAACAGGGCTCTGATGGATAGCCGCGCTTAATCATACTTGAATTAGTGATACCTCAGGGCCCACAGGGAACACTTTTCCTTCCTTCACCCTATTAGAGAGACATTTCCAAAGGTACATGAGACAGCTGACTGCCCCATGCCCATGATTACTCATCAGGAACTCCCTGAACTACCATTGCCTTTTAGTGGCACCGAACATCATTTGGCCTTGAAAATAAATGTAGTCTAGGACCAGGTTCCAGTTTGTGATGAAAATTGCTCTTGCTAATGGGCCAAAATGAAATTGAACAGGTGCCTGAGACAGAAAATGAGAAAACCCCATTATTAGCACTAGACGGTGCAGTAGTGCTAGTAGGAATGGGTTTATAAGACAAGTCATGAACTGCACCACCACTCCCCTTAGCCTCTTGGCAAAGCCGTAGCACACATCCTGATTACTGAGCTGTGGGAAGTGAGCAAGGCACATGGGGATGTGAATTGCCCAGTCAAGGTATGTCTCTAGCCATAATACTGAACCTGTGACATGGACACGGACAGCAAGTACATGACCTGAAGAAAATGCAACACAAGTCTCTTAAATGAGGAGCTACACAAAGAAGGGGAGCAGAGCCTGCTTGTTCGCCCTGCGTTCTAATCCAGGAGCTGGGCTTGTCATATTAAGATGGCAGGGAAGGGCTCTGAACAAATGAAAGGAGGCACACCTCAGACTGTGTAGATGTGCTGTAGAACTTCTTGATGTGATATATTGTTGGTGTGAAAGTCTTAAACAGGTGCAAGATGAAATTGCACAACACTTCACAGTTGCACAACATGACACAGAAATCTGCTGAAGATTACTGAATAGGTAGAGACTACCCACATTTAGAATTATCTCTGAAATACAAATGGCTGAGGGCTGGGTTACCCCAGGGGATCTCATAGTTACTTGACACGTTCCTACAGTCTAACTTAGGTATCTACTGTAGGTCACTGTTGGAAACAGTATTTCAGACAATATATGAATCTAATCCAGTATGGCCTTTCTAATAGTTAAGTGCAATTCAACATTATTATGCAACAGTTATATAGCGGCTCCAGTTTGACACTAAAAAGCTGTGGCCTCCCTGAACACCTTCAAATTCTAGGCAACATCAGCAAGACCAAACTGAGGGAAGCTAGAGGTAATTAATTTTAATTTTGTCATCCTGATGATAAAATAAGCTGGGGTGCCACAGCACTTTCTTTTAGCATTTGACTTAAAAGTGCATGGGGATTGGCATGTTTTGATGAATTTAATTTATTTTGGATTTGATGGGCTTCATTCTTTGGAGAGTTAACCTACAGCTAACACATCAGAGGAGAAACTGATTTGGGTACGAACCCAGTTTCCAAAAAAGAAGGTTCAGGACCGCAAGTTCTCACCCCTGCTATAGAAACCCCCCAGATTGTCACAATGGCTTGTAATAGAGCCATCTACTGACTTGCAGCTATTACTGCATTGGTATTGCCTGTCTGCTTCTCAAGAGGGTCCTCAGAGCCAGGCTGCATCCTGCCTGTGCTAACGATCCAAATACTGACTCGGTGGAGAGAGCAGGCTTTTAATAGCAAAGCGCCTGCGAGTAACACAGTCGTAGGAATGGAAGCAGAGACGATTCCTTGGCCTGGAACAGAAGGTTGGCTATCGTGGAGGCCAGATAGTGTGATAGCTCTGAACACTAGATGAAGAGCACAGCCGCGAGAATGGTGTTATTTGATGAGAGCTCGGAGCAGATGGGCAGTGTGGTTAATTAAAGGGCTAGGGATAATGTTTCCTAAATTAAAAAAAAAGGAAAGTAGTTGGAAAACATTTTAAGAAATGATAATCTGCATGTACAGAATCTCTCAGAAGGGCAGAAATGAGATAGTGGAAATTTATAAAAGTAAAAAAAAAAAATCCATTTTCTTGTAGTAGTATATTTCTCCCAAATGAGGTAAGTACTTTTAAATAGATTGTGATAAGATTATGTAGATGATTGGATGGCAAGGTTACCAGCAATGGCAAGGGAACAGAATAAGTAACGTAGGAGGACTGAGTATTCCTATGTGCCTTATCTCCATTAGTGTGAGGAAAACTGATCCACAGTACATCAACTACAGATCTAGCCCAGGGAATTTGTTAGCCCAGAGATCTTAAGAGTCTCTTGAAGATCTCCTATGTAGACTCTGAAAAGGGAACCACAGAACATCTGATCTGGAATTTTGACTGTTGCTGTTGAGCTTTTACACTGCGGTGGTCCTGTGGGGTTTCAGCTCATCATGATTCAGAGACTCTCAGTGTTGTGCTAACAGCTCTCCTGGTTGTTCCTGCTACTGAAACTTAATTTACTTCTCAGTCAGATAAAGGGGGCAAGCAGAGGTGGAGAGAATGTTTGTTAAAGGAGCTTCTTTTGATGTCATATTTTCACATGTATAATCTATGATTCAGATAACCCATATCTATCCTTTTAAAAGTACCCTATCTCAAAAATTAATTTTCCCTCAGATACTTCTTGTCTGACTCACTCTCTCATTTATGGAGTAGTTGCATAGCACACAAATTGCTCAGGTCGTGGTGAAAACTACCTCCTGAAGAAGTCTGGGGTGAGGAACAGGCCAGACATGAATAATGTTGGGATAATATAAAAGAAGCAGCAGTTGATGTGAGAAGTGGAGGCTGGTGGGATGTCAAGGAGGAAGGCTCTAGATTAAATTTCCCCTTATATTTAACCATCACTGTTCCTGAAATCATGTGTTTCTCAGCTAAAAACCAGACTGTACATGTAAAAACACAGTAGATTAAAGCAAAGCATAATAAAGAGAAATACCAGAGACTTAGATTTTTCCATCTGTAAGATGATGATAATATCTATCTATCTATGAAAAGAGCTAAAAGTGAATGTTGTCCACAGTGTTGCTGGTAATGGTTAGGGAGAACTGAATTATAGTGGCTGATGTAGGTCTGCCTTTGAACAAAAGCATTACAAAGAGTGTTGAAGAGATCTGAAGGCTAACAATGTATTAATAGAGTTGTTAGAAGAAATGAAAAGGAAATTGAAGTATGAGTAATGCAAACAAATTTCTATGAAATAACAAAACCCCCGTTATAACCATTCTTCTTACCCACTTCGGCACTTAACATGCCAATTATGTTTTCTATGTAGGCAGTCAAACATTTTTAAATTAACACAGAAGACATTTTATAAGCAAAATTTCATTTGATCAGATGTTTCAAGTTGGTAAAAATATTTTTCGTGTACTGTATGATTGGTCTGTGGTACTTACTGTACCAGACATTCTTGAATTGAAACCTTGGCCTGATTAAGACAATTAGACATGTTTGAGTAAGAGGATGGTCAGTTAGACCGGACCATGAATAATTGAAGGAAATTTGTGATTTAAATGACAATTTTGTACAAAGACTGAAGTGTTGTGATTTTCTAACTGGAATTTTGGCTCCATTGAAAATGTTTGGGGTTTTACACTTCACTTGCAGCCCATGTGCTTAATTAGACTTCATCTGAAGCCTTCTGTTGACCTAAAATTTGGGTTTAAATCTGTGGACATGGTATTATTTATGTGACCTTTCAAAACTTAGTTTTAACAGGTCTTGGAAGGACAATCTGTGATAAGTTCTGTAGTATAATGGTGGTTAATTTAAAACTTGATAAGTTTGACTTGGTCTACTGGGAAGTGCTTTATACTTTTCTAATTCATGGGAATGATATGACATTTCTTAGCACCTTCTCTGTTTCATTAAATGATGAGTTTAATTGTACATCACTGAGCTCTTGGAGAAAAATTATCTTACATACCCCAGAAGAAATCACTTCTTATTATGCCAGCTGCAGCTGCAGTAGATAGCAAAGCTATTATCAGGTTATAGCTGTCTTGCACTCCTCCTTAGTCTTTAGGGCAAACACTGAAACATGCTGTATCTATGGAGAAAAAGTAAATTGTAAATTGCAATGAGTGTAAACAATCTTTCCAGAAGAAATGTAGAAGTCAGGAGATCCCAAGTTCATCTGCAATGAACTCTGTCACAAAGAAGTGAATACAAAAAATAATAAAATCTGGTTTGGGATTGGGTTTTTTACCTGAAATGAGCAGATGGATAAGTAAAAGAGATAGTGTTCAGTTCTAAGCAGAAAGACCAAGTGCAGAAGGAGATTTCTAATAATGCCTTACATTCTGATATGTTCTAACTTTGCTGTCTTCTACAAGTTTACACAGTTTCGCTTGGAGCAACTGACTTCTCATCCCATAACCCAAAGTAAGAAAACTGAGTGAAGTGATAGAAGGTCTTTCATTACTTGACTCTTCCTGATATGAACATGAAACAAATATCAGATTCCTCATCAGTCCCTATTTCAGCTGCTGCCCAGAAGGTGTTGTTCTTTTTAGAATTTATAGAAGATGACAGGTTGACCCATGGAGGCAATCATACACTCTGTAGTAAAATCATGAAATGTATTTTGTGTGCACATTGTAAGTGGATATGGGTCAAGTGGTCTCCCTGTAATGTGAACGCTAGCAAGCTCGCCCTGTGGCAAGAATGGGAATAATGTGGCTTATAGCACCTCATGTCATTCATTTCAGCAGGGAGATCAAGTGTGCAGTCAACAGAGGCTTCTCCCAGCTCAAAATACCTATGTGCATAAACACACACACACCCCAGCTAGAGCTGTATTGCATATGGACATAGGCAACTATATTAATGGGAAAAAAAATCCACATTATATAAGGACCAGCTTGGTGTACTCTTACAAGGCACAAAGGGGCTTGTTTAATTATAAGAGTGACAGAGCACCATGAAAAGCACCCATGAAGACTTCTTTTAGTCTTGATATCTATTAAACTAAAGGACATACAACCCTGCAAACATTAACAAAAACAGATGAGACCAGCTCTAAAGCCTCCTCTCTCTATCAGCCAAAAGAGACTCAGTGGCAGTATCCACACACACTAAGCAAGCATTTGCTGGGGCTAGCATCCATACAGCATCCTTTGGAAGGAACAGGAAAATAAAAATCCAAAACATTTTTCCCCATGGAACTGCATAATCACCTATCTTTCTTTTCTTTTGTCTCAGTAAGAGCCACATCCAATAAGCTGTACAAGTATTTGTTTATCTTCAAGTGTGTAAGTAGTACAAATGGAGTGAATGAGATTACTCACATGCTTAGAGTTAAACATGTGCTTTGCTGGATCAGAGCCACAGACAACAACAACTCATTGGGCTGAGCTGTAAACATGGGCTACATAAAAATCTCAATTCTTTGCCCAAATGCTGGATCCCTTCTGTAGTGAACCTGTCTGGTTGTCAATTTCAGTGTATTATTTCACCTTGTGATTGAGTTTTTTGCTCTGTTATTCATGGCAGGTAAGACCCAATGAGCTTCTAACACACACAATATGTTGCACCTTCAGACAAAAGATAATAAACAGTCATTAAAGAGCACTTTCACTGTGTTTTAAGCCTCTTTGGCCCTTCTCTCACAGCTTTAGCAAATAAGTGACAGTCATTAAACTCAAAATAATGAGAGAATGCTTTATTCACTTGTAAGCAGAGATCATCTTAATGTTGTCAGAGACAGCAGAGAACTATTCTCCACAGTTTAGAAGTGCTCTTATCCAGACTCAACATTAATGATAAAAAGACCTAACAGACTGCCAAGCCTTCTAAGTGCAGAGCATGCACCACCATACACAAGTATTTTTGGAAAATGATATGGAAGTTTTGGCATGCCCTTTCAATAAGAGTTCTTTTTCAGCCAGCTTGCAGCAAAACATCACATTTTTCAAGTGGTGAAAAAACTAATTTAACAATGGAGGGAACAATAGATATCCCTCTGGTAAAAAGATGGCTTCCTATGTGGAAGGGAAAACATCAAGTTCAGAGAGTAATGACACTAATGATCATGAACCACCAGAAAAAATGAGTCACCCAATACATTAAAAAAGTATTCTCTGCATGACAGCACTTTACTTAGGCTGACCCATCTGTTACCCATCTTTCTTTTTAATTAGCCACACTGCTCTGTGTGTCTGTGTTAGGCACTATTAGAAATGTGAATGAATCTGAGTTGTTCTAAATTTCTGAGCAGCAATATCAAGCATGGAACATTCGTCAGTGCTCACAAATGACGTGGGTAGTGACTGTGTGCCCGTGTATGGCATCTTACAGTAGCTCCTGTAGCCTGTTCTGCAGGGTGGTAGGCACCACAGGGCTTGTGAAGGGAACCTTGTCCCCTGCTTACTGCGTGTGAATCCTGCTCAGGTGTATGATGTCAATGGAGCTATATATGCTCTCTGCAGAACAACTAGATCAGGTCCCACCTAGACACTGTCTACGTATCAGCAATTAATGATACACTGTTTTTGATAAAACACTTAACTCAGTTGACGTAAATTTGTTAAATGTTTCCATTGATCTAAAGCTACATTTCTCAAAAAAAAGATACACACCTGAGATCGAGTACAGAGGACTAATCTCAGCAAATGTTAACTTACTGAAATCAACACATTCTTTGAAACAGCATTAAAAACCTAAAATGGAGATTAAGTATCCATTCTCCTCAAAAGTGCAGTGTAATTGAAGGAAGAAACAGAACTCAGTACAACCACCTCCTTGTTAGCTGAGTCCTACCAAAAGGAACCATCTCTGGCTCAGGAAGAGCCTGATCCATCATAGACAAGAGGGGAATAGAACAAGCTCCAGGGGAGGATCACTGCATGCTCGCTCTGTTTCTCAACCTTTCCTAACCATTGTCTACTCACTACCACAGGAGGAGGACCCCAGGCAAGACAGAGCTTTGGCTGGGCATGGTAAGACTGTATTCATGTTTTTTCTGGAATGGCTATTTTAATTGGTCTAGAAGCAGATGTCCTGTAAGAGCCAGGAAGCAAGGAAAAAGACCTATGAAGCCCCAGGGAGATTTAGGTCAATTTAGTTCATCAGGAGTAACTACAGAAATTTAACTTGGAAAATAAGTGTTTGTGTGACCCCTTCAGTGGTCACGGCAAAATTAGTAAAGTACATCTGTTTATACCTATGCTGCTGTTGGGTGAATCTACGTGCTCCACAATATTATGGGCTGTTGGTGATGACCATCAAGAAACATGTATTTAGTCTTGCTCAATACTTTTCCTTTAGCACAGGCCATTTTCTTAAGGGCCAGGGAATCTTCAGGTAAACTGAGGCCAGAGGAAAGCAGCATGCGATCCTGTGTAGCCTCTCCTCAGTGGAGATATCATTCAGGTCAGCCAGGAATATAGTAATGCTGGTTGTTCTAGCTTAGGTAGAGAAACTAAGTTTGGGAAAAGTACCTGTGGAACAATTCTGGCTTCACGTTTGCTGGTTCATTCTGATGACCAAAGCATATTTCAAGGTTCACACATTTTCTTCCTGTCTGCCATGACCTGAACTGTTACAGATGACGAGATGAGAGAACAGAAAGCAGATTAATGGGCAGTAAAATGGGGGTAGCTGTTGGAAGAGACATGGGGCTGTTGTGGAGGGAAGGGATCAACAGAAATACCTAATAGGGTGGAGAGGATGGTTGGGTGTAAAAGGTGTGTAACAGATGGAGAAAAAGATTTCAGAACTAGGGGCTGGGGTGCACAAAACCCTATACTTCCTATACAGGACCCAGAAGGAACAAGGTCCATGGAGCAGTACTGATGTCTTACAAAATCATAGAATCATTATGGTTGGAAACGACCTCTAGGATCATCAAGTCCAACCTTCATCCCAACATCTCCCTGACCACTAGACCATAACCTCAAGTGCTACATCTACTCGTTTTTTAAACACCTCCAGGGATGATGACTCCACCACCTCCTGGGCAGCCTGTTCCAGTGCCCAACCACTCTCTCAGTAAAGAATTTCTTCCTAATATCCAAACTAAACCTCCCCTGACACAACTTGAGGCCATTTCCTCTCCTCCTATCATTAGAGATTTGGGAGAAGAGACCAACACCAGCCTCACTACAGCCTCCTTTTAAGTAGTTGTAGAGAGCAATAAGGTCTCCTCTCAGTCTCCTCTTCTCTAGACTAAACAACTCCAGTTCCCTCAGTCACTCTCCATAAGGTGTGTTNAGACAATCTCTGACCACCACATCACCCACCAGTCCTTCTCTGTTTGTAAACAAGTCCAGCAGGGCGCCTCCCCTGGTGGGCTCACTTACCAGCTGAGTCAGGAAGGTCTCTTCCACTCGCTCTAGGAACCTCCTGGACTGTTTCCTCTCTGCTGTGTTATATTTGCAGCAGATGTCTGGTAAGTTGAGGTCCCCCACAAGAACAAGGGCTTGCGATTTTGTGGCTTCTGCCAGTTGTCTATAGAACAATTCATCAACCTCTTCATCCTTACCTTAGATTGATGTCTGTGAGGTGTTTGTATTCAGGTGAGACAAGGGTGACACTCTGTATGCTCATACATCTTCAGCACTGTGAACAAATGTGTGGAGCCTTTCCCCCTTGCACTTGACACATGGATTGGAAGGGAACCTACTACACCAACAAAGGTAGTTCAGTTTTGATGCTTTGGAGGAATCCTCTGCCAGCTGACTGCAAACACAACCCACTGCTCTACTGGTGGCTCCAGGCAGAGGCCTGAAGGCAAAACCTTGCCTTCTTACCAGATCTGCTGGCCCAGGGGGTGGAGGTGATCTGACACCCTTGGTCTCCACAGGCCCCCCACAGCCATGGGGAAAGGGGAGGGTGTGCAGAGCTGGGGCCACCTTGCCTGCCCCAGCAGCCCCCACCACAGGCCTCGCTGCCCAGTCAACACACAGGCCGCATCCCGTGACAGTGATGAAGCTCTTGGCAGGTAACAAAGGCACTGGAGTTATTACTTCCCCTTTGCATAAACATGCACAATTAAGGGCAATTATCTGTGGCGTGCAGCACAGGAGACAATGTTTAATTAATGTCTAAGGAAGGCACGTTCTTCCCCTGGAGACATCCAGGCCTCTCTCAGTCAGGTCAGCCAGGGCTGTTCTCCCTCATCTTGCCACGGGGAGATGGACATGGCGCCATGAGCTGCTCACTGCAGAGCTGGGGGTCATTACTGGTGTACTGCAGGGCCTGGGCATCCCTCTCAGCCCAGCCCTCTCACACTTGGGGAGTTTAGGTGCCATCAGTATGAGATGGCCACTTCATGGCGTGTTTGGTTTTGGGTTTTTTTTTTCAAATCACACCTTTCTGATGAGAGCACCAGAATTCTGCCCAGGTGCTCATGCAGGTGCTTGTCCCAGTGGGCAGGGCAGGAGGTGAGTAGGAGCAACATCAGCATGGATAGAGTAGGCACACTGCTTGTGCTTAAAGGGAGCCAGAAACATTCAAGGCAAGCCCTGGCCATGAATGCAGAGAAAAGGCTGAGAAAAGCTCTAGCTTCTCTCCTGCAGACCTGCTGGATGGCACTGCTGCTCTGAAACACAGCACTCCTTCACCAGCTGTAACGAGGTGCAGACAAGTAGCAGGGCACTTTATAAGTAGGAAACATAATAAATATCTGTAAAGGATGTTGAAAATGGACACAGATTGCAGAGCCATCTAGGCTCTGGTGTAATATGACGATGTTGAGCAACCCCTCATAACCAATTGGCCTGTTAATAAGCTGGCTGGCAGCATTGCTGCAGATGCTGGCAGGCCCTGACACCAACCTGCACTGCAGAACGTTTGCAAATGCACAACAGAGATGTCTGGTTTGAGTTGTGTCACACTTACACTTAGTAGCTTAAAAATGGACCTTCCACCCTCTTGAGATGTGCGATTAGGTACAGATCAGTACTACAGCCTTGGCAGCCCCTCTCCATTTGGAACAATTAACTGAGAAAACAAGACAGAAAATCAATACTGTTGAGGACTAATGAGCCAAAGCATGTACTTCAAGAGAAAATGTTTGCAGTTTTTCTTTAACATGTGATGGAGCCTTATGTAAAATAGCTACAATAGGGATGAGTGGCAGAACGACATTCATTCTGTGCTATCCCCACTATCACAACAAAAGGTAACACAATCAAGTGTGTGATGGTCTGCTGCAAACCAACCAGCTTGGACACTGCACGTTTTTTAAGTTGCTGTTGGAGTTAATAAGTGAGTTCGGCCTATTCACCCCTTTTTTTCCTAGGTTTCTTCTCGAGGAGGTTGTAAATATTTTGTGATTATTTCTGTCTGCTGCATTTTGGCTGTGATATGAACTTTTCCAACTGGTAGAAGAGGCAGAGTGCATCATCCCTCTGCTCCTTTTGCATGTATCAGCATGTCTGCCTGGGAGAGCTGCACGTACAGCTCTGCTGCCAGGGGAGAGTCAGGACTTGTTGCACGGGTTTGGTACACAACAGCACACACACACACACGTATTTTTTTAACCAATTACATAAGAAGTCCTGCTTGATCCTTGCGTCACTGACCCTCCTCCTGAGATCCTTGCAATGCTGGAAGCAGACAGACGATGGCTCTCCAGCATCGCCTTTCCTCTCCTGCTGCTGCCACGAACACACCTCTGCAGGAGCAGCTCCTTCCCAGAGCTCTGACCTCCTCACCTCCAGTTTCCCTTTACTAACGGCCGTTTTGCACCCGTTCTCCCTTGAAACAACATTGTGCATGGATCTAAATTGCTTCTCTCCATCTTCGGCATTGGGTGCCTGTGTTATGTACAGATAGAGTCATATTTCCTTCATTGCACCAGTCTGTATGAGGCTCAGAGCTTCCCCTTAGAAGACAAACTTTCCTCCCCTTTGATTGCTGCAGCTTTCCCAGTGCAGTTCATGTGTCTTCAGCAGGGACTGTTGTATACCACAGGGATGACATTTTACTGTCACTTTGTACAACAATTAATATAACTCCTGACACTGCTTAAGACCACGTTTTCCTTTTACACAGCTACATCACATTGGCAGCATATAATCATCCCATAATCACCTCATATGCACAGGTCTTTCTCTGCTTCACTCAATTCTGGCAGACGAGTTCCCAGCTTATAGAAAAAGGTTTTGACATCAGTTCGTTATTGCAAGACCCTGAACATTGTACTACTGAATCTCATCTTATTTTTATTAATACTCCAGTCCTCAGGCTCACTCAGGTTTACTCAGACTGCATCCCCAGTTCTTTTCTCTATGGGCGATGCCTCCTACCTTTGTGTCATCAACAGATGCCATTAATAAGACTCTTAATATTTATTTCAGATCACGAATCCAAACATTAATCATTACCACCTCTGATGATCTCCATTAACAACTGTTCTCTGACGTGGTATTTCCCAGATGAGTATCAGCCATTGCCACATCCCCTGTCTAAACCACAGCATCCCCTTAGACAACTCCATATCCACCATACAGTACCCTACTGTTACACTTTCTTGTGGCTTGCTCTCAAATGAAATGAAGTCCAAACAGATGTGACCTGTCACTCCACTTTTATCAGGTGAATTGGGCAGGACTCAGCAAATCCAGTCTCCACTTTAGCATCTTTCATTGTTCATTTTCTTGAAATCCCAGAAGGAGCATTCACAAGAGACCCCTGTGAATTGCTGGGATTATCCAGGATTAAGCTGCTCGCAGAGTGAAGTTGTCCCCTGCTGTTCTTGGCTAGGTGGTAGAAAAGGATGAACTCCACTAGTGCCAATAGAGGAGAGTGTGCTCACACCCAGGTATCCAAGACTGGCACTCAACCCCACCATTAGACTTTTTTGATTTATTTGATGCTCCCTAAGAGGGCAGCTGGAAAACGAGCAGCATCCTTCCTCTGTTGTGGTGCATGTGCAGCATGCACATGCTGCAGGACAGCATCCCTGACACCTCTCTGTGCTGGGAGCAGGGGCCTTGGCTGCGGGAAGGTAATACCTGCTGGATGTCCTATGGAGTGCCAGGCCTGTTGCCAGTTTAAAAGTGGCCAGCCACACTCCAGGAAAACATTTTGCTTTCTGTGCAATTTCTCCTGTTAGCATAGTTGCCCTCCAAGCAGCACAGGTCAGAGCTCTGAAGGGCTTTGCCAGGGAAGGGGTGGTGATGTGGGCAGCCCCTCCCTCCCAGCTCCCTCCCTCTCTCCGGAGAGCCAAGGAATGCAGCAACCAGTAGCTAATGTACTGGGCCCTGTGCTGTCCTCACTGTCAGGGAAATCTCTTGGCTCCGGTACAACAGCCAGCTCATAGCTGGAGCTTTAGGAGTGATTACAGTGTTGTGCACTAGTAACAGCACTCGGGTCCTGCTTTGATAGCGAGGCAGGGGAAAGCAAGGCACGGTGACTTGCTCCAGGATGTCATGCAAAGACAAGAATCCAAGCTAAAGCCATTGCTCCCTACAGGAAGGGTGGGAAGGGCACACTTCCTTCTTCACCTTCTCCTTGCAACATGAGGCCACCCAAGAGCTTCACTGTGAGACATGGTTGGGTTGACTGCAGCTGAGTCACCCCAGCTGGGAGCTGGGCTGTGGCACACACACATCCTGGCACGTTGCAGGCATACAAAGAAAGGAGTTGGCTTAAAGTTTAAGCTGTTGCTGTTATTTTAGGCCAGTGTGCTTGAATCAAACTGGAAGGTTCTGCTTTGGGGTTTTCTAGACAGTAGGGAGCACACTTCCTTTATTTTTCAACAGCTCTGCTGGATGTATCCAATAAAATCCTCTGCATTTCAAAAGAGACTATAAATGAAATCCTTGCGATGTGGCTGCGCCAGCTAAACAGGGAGCTCACTACGTGAAAAAAACTTTATAGCTGCACTTCTGGTGGGGACTGGCTTACACAAATTTGCGGCAAACCCTGCACCATGGCCCAGGGACATGATTCTGATCCCCACGCTCTGGGGCCATCATTTAATTAAATATTGCACAGCTTAAAATCTTTATAGGATTTAATTTGTAGAATATGTAGAAATTTCTAGCCTAATGTACTTATGATTCAAATATATGCAGTTAATTGATGTTTCCTGTGGCTTCCAGATGGTCTAAAAGGAACATTTTATATTGCCCTGATTACTAGCACAAGAAAGAGATTTTAGGAAGGAAATGGAGCACTTCAACCTGAGACAAGTTTTTGCAATAAAGCCTTCAAGCAGACAGGGAGGTCACAGGGAAGAGGAAGGGACTGTCTGGGTGTTCTGCTCTGTCATCAGGATGTGTTCTTGCCTTTGCCCCTTTCCTTAATGAATTTTAGAATTGGGAAAGACAGAGTCAGTGATAATTGATTTTATGTGGTTTTACCTGATAGGAGGGGAAAACAATGGCTGCAGTGACTGAACTGCATACATAGAAATTATGGGCAACTTTGGCATCCAGTTCTCAATAAAGAAAAGAAACATGGTGGAGGTGGCATTGATCCCACTGCTGTCTACCATGGAGACAGCAGGAGTCTGGTCCATGCCTCCTGAATGTAGTGTGGTCATGAGGAAATGCAGGGCCTGCTCTGGAGCATCTCTGGAGCCACAAAGTTTTGTCCTTTTGGCTGATACAGGTACAAGTTTGGTAATACCACCTTAGGAGGAGGATCCTTCCAGAGACTATGCTCAGGGTGCCTCTGGCTGTGCTGTATTTTTGGGATATTGCAGCAGGTAGTGGTAGGTGGTCTGTGACTTGAGGGGTATATTTCTCAGCCATCAATGCCCCTGGGGTTGCCACTAGTGTTTTTTAGGATGAGGATTGTTACTTTACAGTCCTTGATTTGTCCCTTCCTATTGTATGTGGCAGGCAACAGATCTATCCCTCCATCACTTGGGCAGGAACCATTGCAATGACAGAAGTCCTCTGCTAAGCAAAGTTTTTCTTCCTGAAATTACCAGCAACACAAGGAGCTGCCAATGGACAGGTACCACCCCACATCACCAACCCCAACATCCAACCCACAGTAGTTTCCTCAACTTGTCTTCAGAGATGTTCTTTCTTTCCTCCTGCTTCCAGCCAGCCTGTGAGCTCATGGGCAGACTCCATAATCTCAACTAAAGTGATTAACTACCAGTGACTTCTTCGCCTTCTCCTGAGAGCTCAGTTGGCTCCTTACGGACAACACACAATGTGAAAACAGATCCACTCAAGCTGATGTGTGCATCGCTCACAGGCCTTGCCTTGCATGGCTGGTTGTAGTAACCTGGTTTTCTCCAACCTCTGATAACCTTGTCCAGATAAGGTTTGCGAAAGGCAGGACCTTGGAAAGACCTTCCTCTCCAGGATAATTTTATGCCTTGCTCTATTTTTCTTCAAATTTGCTCCTTTCCACTTCCTTTCTCCTCCATTACTAGCAACCCCTGCCCATTCTCATTTCTTCAGAGATATTTTAGGGCCAGCTCTAAAGAACACACAATTACCTGGAAAGGCTCTTGTTGCCGTGTTTGGGGGAGGAATGAGAAGCTAACACTGGAATTAGTGCCTCTAAGATCAAAATCAGATCTTGAAAACACTTTTTGCTTGCTCCTCATCTCTGGAGGTGACTGTTCTCCAAAGACAGCATTGGTTTTGACATTAACATTTTGAAGATGCCTAAAACTCATTCTCTGGTATACTTAAAGACATCTCAGTCTTATCATAAAATCATAGAATCCTTTAGGTTGGAAAAGACCTTCAAGATCATCAAGTCCAACTGTAAACATAACACTGCCAAGCCCACCACTAAACCACATCCTTAAACACCACATCTACATGTTTTTTAAATACCACCAAGGATAGTGACTCAGCCACTTCCCTGGGCAGCCTGTTCCAATGCTTGATAACCCTTTTAGTGAAGAAATTTATTCTAATATCCAACCTAAACCTCCCCTGGTGGAGGTTCCCTTGACTTGAGGACACTTCCTCTTGTCCTATTGATTCTTACTTGGGAGAAAAGACCTCCACCTTGCTACAACCTCATTACAGGTAGTTGCAGCGAACAATAAGGTCTCAGCTACTCCTCATAAGACTTGTGCACTAGACCCTTTACCAGCTTCATTGCCCTTCTTCAGACACTCTCCAGCACCTCAAATTCTTTCTTGTATTGAGGTGCCCAAAAATGAACCCAATATTTGAGGTGCAGCCTCACCAGTGCCAGGTACAGAGGGACAATCACTGCCCTAGCCCTGCTGGCCACACTCTTCCTCATACAGGCCAGGATGCTATGGACCTTCTTGGCCACCTGGGTACACTGCTGGCTCATGTTCAGCCAGCTATTGACCCCCAGGTCCTTTTCTGCCAGGCAGCTCTCCAGCCACTCTTCCCCAAGCCTGTAGAGCTGCATGGAGTTGTTGTGACCCAGGTGCAGGACCCAGCACTAGTCTTGACAGGACTGATCAGATTGCTGTCTCCCCCTTATCTGGGCCTTATGTTTTTAAACTGAGGTGATATCAGTTACTCCTCACTAATACACCAACTTAGTGAGCAAGTAACCACGATGGACCTGGCTTTTTAAACAATGAAACGATTGTCTTTAGGTCTAAGTGAATACAGCAGGTTTGGTGCAAGTTCCATCCATCAGAGAGAGGATCCAGTCAACCCAGTTTGATATCACTCCTAAAGACACAACAAAGGGAAAAGTTTCAATATTCTTAGAAAATTATTTGAAAATTCATTCACATGAATGAATGCTCTAGATGTACTCCATGTCCTAGAAGTACTTGATTACCTATCTGAGGAACAGAAATAGCGCTACCTGACCTACCTTCCCTATTAAGCAATTCAGTTTAAAGCTTGTGCCTGGGGTGTTAGGTAGTTTCACTGCACACACACTTGTAAAAGGTAAAATCATGTTTGGGAAACAGGGTCACGAAGTGTAATTCAAGCAACGAACCCCAGGAAATGCCAGCTAGATCACAGGTCCCCTTAGACAGAAAGAGTCCCAGTTCTTCCCCAGGCAATGGGTTTGCTGCGAGTATTTCACACTGCGCTGTGCACAATGAATCACACAGCTTCTGTGCTCATCCGCACCCTGGGTCACCCAGTGGGGATTCCTTCACTGCAGCCATTCAAGGCGAGATGCTATAATAAACCTTGCTAATAATACTTCCCAGCTCCGCTGCAACTTTGTCTGCAAGCACTTTGCAGAGAACAAGAAAACCATTAGTCTAGAGAAGGATGAAAAAAGTTTGGACGAGACAGTTTGCTCAGCTCTTGTATGCCTTTGCTTCTATCAAACCACCTTAAGGGGTTTTGTGGGTTTTTTTGATAGTACAGTCTAATAAGAGCCTTTGGGAAAAACAAAAGATTGTATTCAATAGGCAAAAAATCCTATTTCTCCAGGGCATTCCTCATCTTGGCTGGACTATTTTGTAGGGCTTGAAACAGAGAAAAGAATACACTCTTTAAAGCTCGCAAACATGTATGTATTTCCCTGGTGATGCACACAGGGACAGGAGACGTTAGCATCTAAAAGCAGAGGTGTTTTTGCTGTGTTACCTATCGGGGCTCTGGTTGTCTCCTGATATTTCAATTAGTTCTGTTAGTAGGGACAGAATGGAATTGAGGTTAGAAGGCATACCCGGTGGGAGCAAAGGTTTGCTGTCTCTCCAGATCAGTTATTAAATGAGCCCTTTGGCAGCAGCCCATTTATTCAGCTTTCACTCTTGCTTTTGACTGGTGACCTGCTGGGAAGCAGGGTGAGGACCCCTAACTTGTAATGTGGCAGCGAGCCGTGTATGCCCCTTTAGTCCTGCCTGGCTGAGTGGGAGTTATGAAACGGATCTCCATTAAGATGTCTCTAATTGAATTGGTCCGTAAGAGGAAGTCAAGTTCTTTGCTGAAGCCTTTAGCCTCAGATTTCTTTGCTCCTTGCCCTCAATTCCCCCAGTTCCCCAGCTCCAGGAGAGAGGCAGAGCATGGAGGTCAATAGCTGCCTACGCAATCCCCTGCCCTGCAGCTCCCCGGCCCTCGGCAGCTCCTGCCATGGAGGAGTCTCCTCCAGCTCACTGCTCTGGAGAGAGGCCTGTCTGGCAGAGCAGCTAAAGAGGAGAAGAAAAGGGGGACTTTTTTCTCCACCAGTGTTAGCATATTGGCCAAGATGCTGCATCTGCCCAACCAGGTAGAGCTAGGGGGGAGCTTTGCCCCAGTATTAATGGATCTTGCCTCTTATGTGACTTCTTTTCACTGAGATTCTTGGGAACGTTGTCTTCTAGAGCACCTTGCAACCCTTTCCCTTTGTCCCCAGATGCCTTTTATGCCAATGTAAATCTGGACCCAGTGCATTTACTTCAAAGGAAGCATTGAGTCAGCAGGTTTGCCCCAGAACAGAAACAGGCTCACACAAATTTGGGGATGGGTGAAGTCCCTGTGCCTTAAAGAGCTGCAGCAGAAAGGCTGGTCCAGATTATCTGTCCTTTCCAGCCAGCTCTGAGGAAATGGGGAACAGCTTCATCCTTTAGGGATGACAAAACCACTCAGCATGGGATTGACCACAGAGGATGAGAAGTAGGTAAAAGCAGCTATTATGGCAATCCCCAAAATAGAGTCTGAGGGGAGGGCACGTGGCCAGATGCTGCCAAGCCCTGCCTGGGCTGGGCCCAGAGCTGCAGCCAGTTGCTGTAGCCCAGAATAGAGCAGACGTACTGGAGCTGCTACAGGGCTGCTTGGGAAGGGCAGGACAAAACTCTTCTTGCCACCATCAGCCATAGCCCAGGGAAAGGGAGGAGACTGGGAGTAAGGCACTATACGCACTGGACAATAAGGATCACAGAGCTCAGAGAGTCCAACAGAGACTAAACTGGCCCAAGGTTGTGAGGCTGGAGACAATGGGATCCCTTCCTATTGTAAAGGAAACTTCCCCTGGTTTCATTTTTATGATGAGACATAAATTTTGCTAAGTACCAGCCACCTTGCAGTTAGTCTATTGTCCCTCCCCACACCAAGCTGGACACTTTACTGAGCAGCTGGGGGCCACATGGCCCCGTGGGCTTGTGCTAGTAAAACACTTTCATATATTACCTTCAGATCCTTCACGGACAGGAGATATCACTGATGGGGGTCAGCCAGTTGCACCATGCCTCCTTTGCCTGCTTGGATTAATAGCACTTTCCTTCCTCTTCATCATTTTTTGGCAAATAAAAGCACTAAGAGAACATGCTCCAGATTGCCTGGACTAGGACATAGCACAACATGTGTTTTATTAAAAAAAAGCCTATTACCCCTTCCCTGGCTCTGTCCTCAGCCTTTTTTAGAGTAAGGACACTTTATTTGTGAGGTTGCCTTTGTGTTGGGACTAATGTAATATTATTGTTATCACACTAATTTTTCTTCCTCTTGCTTTCTAACACTGCAATATGGAGTGGCACTGATCTCTGATTTTCTGTGCACACACCATTTTTAAAATCAAATTAGAATGGATTTCCCCAGAAGCTGTTCCTCTCTGCCACATGTAATAATGACGTGAACTGCTCTGATTAAATAATCCTGCTGTTGGGCAACTTTTCCAAAGGGGCTCCTTCTAGCTTGAAACGTACATGCACTTGAACTTGGTCCAAAGAAGACAGTCCCAACCCTCTGGGTTCAGCTGCCTTCTCCTGCTTGACTTGTATGAGCAGATCCCAGATGGAACTTGGGTCCTTGCATAACACAGCAGCAGCTGCTGCTGGCCTACAGCACCTCATCACACCACTCGTCATGAAGATCATGTTCCCACCAGCCAAACCTTGCTGCACAGGGTCAAGCGTGGCCCCTCTGGTGGGTTGTTGGTAGAGGGAAGAGCAGGGACTGCTGCTGCTGTGTCTGTGGATTCTGAAAGTAGGAGCTGGTACTTGATGAGACAAAGGGCTGGGAAGTGAACACAGGAATGGTTTGGGATGAAGCCCATCTCTTTCTGTGAGCTGGATGGGACTCTCACTCCTGTTACTGAGTATCACCGATGGCATGTGTTTCTTCAGAAGTGTATGCTAATCAGAGCTTTTAAGTCATCAGCAGCTCAGTTTTATTATAGCTAGTCATGGTGGGCACCAAACTGACTGTCTGGCTCTGCAAGACGGTCCCAGCCATGACAACTCTGCATTATCAAGGAGTAAAATGTGGCTGCAGCTAAAAGCTCTTTGGTGGGCTTTTTTTCATTCAAGTTGAAATGAGTTAGGGCTGAGGCGACATCGTTTTATTTAATCCTCATTATTAGTCTCTGAAATTTTCTTTAATTAAAGCCAGATCCTGATGCTGTTACTCCTGTTAAATCGACCCAGAATCAGAGCAGTGACACAGGGAGTAAGGAGTGACACAGCTTGAACCTGGCCCGTAGATTGTGAATTCCTCAGGGTTGTGAGTCTCGTATCATTCGCCTGTGAAGTGTCGTGGTGCTGTATAAACAATAAACAAACAAAATTTTTCATCTTCCTTTTAAATTTTTATTGTCTTACAGACTTGGATGAAGCAGCATTTCCCTGTATAATAAGAGCAGTAATGTCCCAGGCTCTCTAGGAGTTACACAGACAATATTATACACCTGATTTAGCTAATTAACAAAGGAGAAGCCAAGTTGTGAATGCAGTGTTTGCTTCCCACTGGCTTCTTACATGCTGTGCCTATCAAAAGAGAACAGCAAACATGTGTAGAGAAATTAAAGAAGCCTCTTTGATTGTGTGGACTTTCTAGTAAGTGGCACTTTGCATTTTGTAGATCAAGGTCTGGAAATAACACTGACAGTAATTATGCACATGTGGCATGTCACCTTGATGCACTGGTATGGAATTGAACTGGAGAACAAATTTACATAACTAATCACTGACAAACAAGATAAAGTGATTGCTATTAGCAAGTTAACTTTTCTCTACAATTACCACCCTGCGCTATGTGAGATACCCCACCTAGTATCTCTGTGAAGAACAAGGTGGGCCTGCTGTGCGTCAGATATCACCACACTGCTTTTTTTCATGGCAAATCACAGAATATCCTGTTAACTTACTTTTCATCCTTGGCTGTGAAATTTGGGATCATCCCATGGGAAGAAGCAGTGACAACAAGGCTCTCTCCCTCTGGCATACGTGTGGATGGAGATTATGCACAAATATAGATTGCAAAGCTTGGTGGATGGTATTAAAAACTGGGCTTATTCAGAACACGACACATGGGGGGCCCAAAAGAACAGGTGATGACAAGTTTTACATGGGTTTTGAAATTGGATTACTTCATTCTTTTCAGGTTCCAAGGGGACATGTTTCCATGCTTTGCCCTACAGCTAGTAAGCCTGGAAACACTCTGTCTTTAGCCCTGAAATTTTCCAGTTGGTAACTGGAATCCTGTTGAGGTGCTGGCACTAAACGCTATGAATCTTGTAATTAAACCAGGCATTCCTTGCAGGAGTGTGCTCCTCCTTGCCAGCTGAGTGGCTCTTGTCTCTGGCAAACATACATTTCTCATTGAGAAGAAAGTGGCTTAAGTTGCTGCATCTAGAAGTGAGTGTGTGTGACTCCTTAGATCACCGATGGGATCAGCAGACCAAGAGGTCACAAAAGTTTAGCCTCAGGTCAATGACACCCTTTTCTCTGATTCACAGAAGGATCAATGACGCTGTTTCCTGGCATGAAACAGTTGGAAATAGTGCAAGGTGCTGCCCAAGTTTCCCAGCTGCATGGCAAGGTCTGAAGAGGCACATCTTGTTCAAGAGCTTTCCTGCTTTGCACTGCTGGGGCTGGGAGATTTTGCTCTGCAAAGCCTCTCATGTAAGGGCTAGAGGAGAAGTGACTGTAAAGATATGCTGAGGATAAACAGAAGCAACTTCATGGAGTCTTTCTGAGCCTTTTTTTGTTTGTCTGTTTTTATTTATAGCTCCGCTTAGAGAAATAGGACTTTCAAATGCATTCTTTGAAAATAAAGAGTCGAGCCAAAAATATTTGATTAGCTACACCATCATTTTTCTTCCTTATATCTGGAGCAGTCCTTAAAGAAAGGAAGGCAACTGTGCACAATTAGCAGACACTATGCCAGATAATTGAAAAACAAGAATGGAGTGAAAGAATAAATAGCGAAGATGGAGAAAAGGTCCTCCTTGACACATAAAGCCACATAGAGGAACCAGAAGATAAGGTTAGGATAACACAGCCCCACTGTGGCTTCAGTTAGTGGCAGTTGGGCCTGGGGATTGTGTTTGCAAAATGTGTTCCTCAGGGTAGCATGGTTCATCTCACCTTTGTGTCTGTTCAAAAGTTCATTCTTCTCTGAGCCAGAGTCCTGTTGGCAAAGCTCCTCTTGTCTGGAGACTGCAGAAGAGTACCTGGGTAAAAGGCAGGTGAGTTGGCAAGCTGGGAAGTCTGTCTTGCCCTGCATGTAGCAGTGCTGGACAATGACTGCAAAAGCATTCACGTGCTTGAGGTGGCCTCTTGTGCTGCATGAGAGGCAGATGCCCTGCTCAGGGAGCTTCTTGTGCATGAGAGTTGGAAAGTAAACCCTAAGAGACATTAAGACAGTAAGGGAAGGCCCTGCCTTAGTCACATGTGACCCCACTGACTGAGAGTTTTTCTTGCACTGGTGTGCAGAAGATCAGGGAGTGTGTCCTGTTTGGCATGCAGAGATGCTCTCCTGATCCTGTATGGTGTGGATGAACTGGAAGCAAAGGGGATCCAGCAGCTCATGTCCACATGGCAACTGCAAGGCAGGAGGTACTAGGCAGGCTGAAGCATCACAGTGCAGAAGAGAAGCAGAATGGTCAAGTGTTTTCTAGGGAAAATTTCTAGGGAAAAGACAGGAAATCTCCCTCAGGAAGTAGCGGAAAGTTTTGTTCAGTAATTTTCAAGAGTTCAGGATCAGTTTGTGTGGGATGATCACTACATTACATTACTGTAATTGAGGATTTTCTGAGGGTTGGACTCTTGCTGGACTGGAGGCAGTGGGTATAAGAGGCAGCAAAAGGGAAGAGCTCTTCTCTGGACAACTGTAGTCCATTTTTCTGATGATTTCAGAGATGGGAGAGCTCTTGAGAGTTAAGGAAGTATCATTAACTTTTGATGGGTTTTGATGATCATTGCTGTGGGGAAAAGCTGTATTTGTCAGTAGTAAGAAAGGGATGACTTGGGTTTATATCAAGTTTATGTCAGGAAACATTTTGTCTTTATTGTACAGGGAAGAGAAGAAATGGGGTCTATATGGAAGACATACATCGATGGTGATTTAAGTGATTCTCTCTGGAAATGACCCCACCCCCCTGTCTTCTTAAGTGAGCCACTTCACAAAGCAGAAAAGAAGGCAGGAAACAGATAGCAGAATAGAAAGTCAGTGTGACATCTGTCTTGCCTGTATGCTTATGTTTCGCTTTCTGATCTGTGAGTTTTTCAGGCACAAAATGACTAAATTTCAACAAGTTCAAATCATGCCTCGGATCATCCTATACAGCAAGTTGTTTACCCACTATATTTCAGGCAAGTAATTTCAATATTGACAGATTGGCTAAAGCCCAAATTTGATATGCTGCTATTAGCATATTTTTACTGTTTCTGTGCTTACAAAGGAACCAGAATGTTCCCTGGCAGTCAAGGCTAATAAGTATGCAAATCGTGATCTGTGCTTATAGGCACGCTCATTTTTGGTACATGAATCAGTATGCCAATTTGGCACTCCCCCTTCTGATCAGAGATAAACAGAGCTACAGGGATTAGGGTGACAGATAATTTCTCCTGAAAACCGTCTGGGTTTTGAAACATGCAGAATTGTGTTTGATCCCTTACCCTGCACAGTGGATTTGCTGTAGGAGAAGCTACTGACAGAAGGGCTAGCACACAGATCTCTGTGCCAGAATATGTGAACCCATGAGGCTTTCTACTTTCTTAAGGTCACTTTTAAGTTTATATCTTCAAGAGCCAAGAAACAGCTTTGTATCTAATGATTTTAGGTCTGAAAGAAATTTACAGGACTAAGAATCTGTATGAACCAAGAGCATGTGAAACAGGATCTTAGCATCATCAGTGATCATGGGTAGCATACGCATATTTCTCACACTCACATATTCCCTATCTGTGCACTCTTTTCAGCCATGACATTCTCAGTATGATATATCACACTTCCTTAGTAGCTCACATCTCTTGGGTATTCCCTCCAGACTACTCTTCCTTGTATTGATGAGCTCTGCCACACAAATCTGTGTGACTGGAGCATCGCTTTGTCAGAGAAGGGAAATAACTTCACCATTCCTGTTCCTTCAGTGCTGCTTTTTAACCATGGGACTACTATTCCCCTCCTTCAAAAGAGTGCTTTGAGAGTGGACATCTGAAAACCAGCAAGGCATTTAGACATTACAGCAGTGGAGGTCACTGGCGTGCATAAACAGACAAAATTATACTGAAGGATACTCATCAAAAGAAAAACTTAAGACTCCTTTCATGTTGCAGGTATTTCTTTCTCTCAGTCTCAGCCAGTCCATCATGCCTCACTAGCCCTTTGTTTTCTGCACCAGACTTCTCTCTACTTACAGTAATAGCTGCTGTTTAAGTCCCACAGTACTACTCTTTTATCTCAACTAATGCTCCTCTGAGATCATCAGCAAAAGGGCTGCTAAACTTCATCCCTCTTGAATGTAAACGGGAGTCTCTCCTCTGTTTGAATACCGATGTGTTTGTTCTAAAGTCAGGCCACGTAGTGGATGATTTGGGAGCTTCTTTGTGTGTTGTTGCTGATAATTCCTTTTATAATTCTTGTTATTGTCTTCTCACCTGGGGAGGTTGAATGTGCAGCTTGTTTTCCATTGCCCATTTTTGCCTAGAGAAATAAAGTGAGCTTACTTTGTTCTTTTTTTTCCCTGGCTTTCTTGGATTAGATGCAAGCCTTCCTCACTGCCTTTGGAAACCCTCTGAACTCACTGGAGAATCTTACCCTGTAGAACAACCTGTATTGTAACATATGAAAAAAAGCAAAAATAACTGGTGCACAGGATACCCTGAACTTGCATGCACCCTGGGGGAATGCCAGCTCAGATGACACATCTTTAAAAGCCTAATATATATTTCTAGATGCTAGGGTCTTGCTGAACATCTGGCAAGGGCATGTGCCATATCGAGACCATGTGGGACCTCACAGGACCTTAATTGTCTAGCATGATTTGTTCAATTGGTGAAGGTCTAATCTTGGATTTAGAAGTCCTGATCTCAGTTTTCTGCTGTGTGACAGATGTACTGGGCCTAATCATTTAATCTCTGTGGGTTCCATTTCCCCTCTCTTAGAGGGGTGCATTTTGTACTTGCTGTGAGAATAGGTAAAGAAATGAAAGCACTCAGATATGACAAGGCAAAAAAGGTACCTTATGTTGGACAAAGTTTGAAGGAAAGAAATTAAAACTCAAGAGAAATGTGAAAGTAGAGTTCTTAGCAAAGATGGTGAAGTGATCATTGAGATTTAAAAAAAAAGAGAGAGAAGCTTTTGTAAAAATAAAACATGCAAAACAATGCCCACAGCTGCACAAAAACCCCAGTAAGAGTGGAATTCTAGCTGAATATCCAGATTTATCCCATGTCTCTTATATACATGGACTCCCTGTTTGGTCATAATATTAATAAATGGCCTTATAAAGAAGTTTTTCTGCTCATCATGCTTTTAACAAATGTACACAGGAAAATTTACAGCAGACTACCCAGATGTCTCCCAAGACAAAATGATCACATCTTGGCTGGTCTCAGGATGTTAAGACCTGATAGAACGTGCTCAGTGGCACAGAGCCCAAATGTATCCTTGACTACATGTCAACTGCATTTAGAGAGCGGCCTTCAGAGCAGCCCTAAGCCAGAAGTCCTTCATATTCAACCCATTCTGCACCCAGTCACCCCTGTAAATATGGCTGACCATGGCTGCTCAGTCATAATCTGAGCTCTCCAGACACTGTGCTCACCTGCAGTCATGTCTACAGATTTGGCATACAGAGTCTTGTTTTGGGACCATCTTACCAGGCATTATAGGCATATTCTTTGGCTCTAAGTCCTATGGAAATATTTCCAGTGGGCTCCAGAAGGCTCTGGTTCAGAATGCTAACGCCTTCTGTAGCAGGTTACATTGGGAGCAGCAAAGAAACACACATCTACATCTATCTTTTACAGAGATGATGGGAAGTGTGGAATCTGCACTGCTGGAAGGAAGAAGAAAGAAGGGGTTAGGCATCCACACTAAGATTTAAAAATGGAGGCAACACACTTGCTGAAGACTCCTTACTTACAGAATATACACCACACACAAGGCCATTGGTTTTCCAAGTGATAATCCAAATCATGAGGTAAGTGCCAAGGCTTCTGATGAGAAATTGTATTCAATACTAATGGCAAGTAACATTTTATTAGAGTGGAGCTTCTGTTTCTGCCAAAGGTCTAACTAACCAGACAATTCATGGGCTCAATATCCATAACAAAATAACCCCTGTGCAAGCTAAGGACTAAATTAAAAGGTCATGCTCTACTGCTCTGGTTTTACATAGTCTCTCAGATGTCTATTAGTATCTGAGATTCCTGTACAGAAACCAACAGTGTAATGGGGATGTTCTCATTCTTGCAGTGTCTTTCCAAGGACAGCAGATAATGTGACAAGAGACATTATTTAATGTGTTACACAGAGAGAGGGAGCAGAAGTATCCCAGAGAAGGATCTTGGTTTCCTTTTAACAACAATGTACCTGACATAGCAATGAAGCTAAGACAATCTTGTTTCTGGGGGATGTGGTGAGGTAATTAAGTTTTGCAGGAAAACCATCCTAGATAGATCTTCTGCTTGCCTATGTTCCTGATGGAAGGAACATGATAGTCCTGACAGTGCTTCAGAATCAGAATTTGCAAATGCTTCCTGCAGTTATTCTGTTTGCTACATAATGACAAAGGCTTGGCCTGGTGATTAAAATCAATAACTTAGGAATAAAAGAGCACAGAAATATACTAAGGTGTATATCTTAAAGCTTGTTGCTTTTTAAAGGATTGATATTGGGTCAACTCCTTGGAAAAGTGCCTAACTTTGCATCATGTATCAGGATCTACACTCAAATCTCTAGTTTAGTCTCTTAAAAATACTATCATTTTATGGATGTTAAGAAGACCTCATATAACTGCATGACTAGCTTATGCTAATATGAAGAAAATCGGATCTTCTAAAACTCATTCCTCATGGATTTAGAACCATCCATTACTGTAGCTGAAGGGACCATTTTGGTGATCTAAACTGGTGGCCTTCCTAACAGAGGTGAAAGAACCAATCTCATAACCCCTTTTGAAAGTCCATCACTGCTATTTGTGTTCTATGTTTGAAAGACATGCAACTTAGACTTCAATATATCAAATAAACGAAGATCCATCATATCCCTGGAGGAGTTATTTGAACAGTTAATTAGCCTGACAGTTTCCATGTCTCATTAGGAGAGTGATCTGGTCCTGTTTCAGTTTCCAACAACTGGCTCCCAATATGCAGTTCTCAAAGGCTGCCTGACACTTTGCCAGGTAGACCTTTGTAAACTGTGATCAAGCAAACTTTTAACTTGAGGTAGAGGTAAACTAAAAATATCTTGGGTCTCTTGGAGACATTAAGTATATTACATTGAGAGATATTTCTAAATTTTTAGTCCCCCTGGAGATGTTTTCTCCCCTCTTCTCAATTTTTCAACTAATTTTGTGAAATGTAGAAAACAGGATGGAACCTAAATATTCCAAAAAGGGCCTCATGAGAGCCATTTACAGAACTGAAGTTGTCCCCTTACTCTTCTATGAAATCTTATTTCTTTTCAATACTACATCTGTATTTAAACTCATGGCCAAAGCATTGCACTTGGAGTACCTCTAGGCATCTATCACTGCTCCTAAACTAATGTGAGGCAATCTACATTCCAGCATATATGACTTGCAGCTGGCAAAGTGAGTGGAAGGCAGGCAGAGGAATTGTATTAGCTTGATGGTAGCAGGTCCTAGTTATTATCATCTTATTATTGGGTTAATATGTTGTTGAATATGCATGTGTTGTTGGGGGTTTGGTGGTTTTTTTTAAATTTTATTTTATCGCACAAACATTTTACAGCTCTTTTCAACCCTTGGCAAGGGAAAGATTCTCCTCCCTTAAACAAAATCTTTGTGAGCATCATCATTCTCTTCACCATTGTTTTGAGGTCTCTGTGATACGGAGTCCCTCACAAGGACTTTTTTGGATGCTCTGCACTCTCTGTCTGGACAAGACTGACATTCTCAGCATTATTAGAATGGCTAGAAAACATGCTTATAGCTGGAAACATTGGTAAATAAGCTATAATTACAATGTGACTTACATCCCAACTTTTGTCTAGCAAGTCTGTTTAGTTGCGAGCAAAGTAGTAACTACATTAAATAAGGAGTCTTTTTGCCCCAAAGAAAAAGGTTAATTTTTCACAGTTTGTCTGTAGCAGAGGCTAAGGATGTTCCCCATCCCAGTCCTCCATCTGTACACACACTGTGGGATATTGCTATGCAAAGAATTCCTGGTTCAGCAACATATTCCAACACACTCAGCTTTGAAGATGCTTGAGGAAGTATTTGCTGTAGCAACAGAAAAAGTATTAGTTCATTGAAGCAACAGTTAGCAAAGACAGGATAAAGGAGGATGAGATGTGTGAAGAGACACGGTGAAATCAAAAATAAACATTTGCCTGCTTGAGTGGGAGCAGACTTCTATAGACTGATGTATAGATACTGGATTGAGCACCTGCTCCAGTGGAACTATGTGATGAGAGGCAATGAGTAACAGATATGAGACCTCTTATGTGATGGCCTCTTAAATTTACATACAGAAAATACCAGTTAGTAGAAGCATATGGTCCCCTGAGGCTCTATTGCTCCTCACGGTTGTAGCTATTGCTGCACAGGGCAAAGAAAAGGAAAATGTTCCTTACAAATGTTACTCTCAAGTGGCTATTGCTTTTAAAAGGTGTTTCTGCTAGTTGTACTGAAAGCATGCTTGGAAAAAGCTTTTAGAAAGCGTTTTTACAAAGCAAAGAATATCCGTGTAGACATGCACTGCAGTTTTAAACCTCAGCTAAGGCTGGAAACAATGCAGAATTGCGCCCAATACATTTAAAATGCAGGGGAAATACATATTCTGGTAACATTCTTCTCTAGTTTGCCTGTAAAAGGATCTTCTTCCTTGTCAGTGATGTGAGCAGCTGATACCATTTCATATTAAAGCTCCTCAAAACTCCAAAGTCCTGGAACATGTTCTGTCATACATCCATAATGACCCACAGCTTAGACAGAAAAAAAAAAAAAGAGCTGCCTCTAGCCCATTGGCCATGAAATCATTCTCTAGTGATTCCAATCTCTTATGGCCTTGTTAAATTGCCCAAGCCAAATCATTTGTCAGACTTACCCAGGAATAAAATTATTTTATGCTCTTGTCAAGTGTCATCTAGTTCTGACAGCAGCATTCAGCATTCTGTACTTCCCCAAACCCAAACTGGAAAACAAAGCCTCCATCACATTTAGAAATGGGAAATTACTGTAGTGAATTTTCCAAGGGCTAAAATTCACATGTTCTGGCTCCTTAGTTCTGTCCAGTGTTTCTTTCCAATGTCCTCCAGATCCAGATCAATAATTTTTCATATATTTTGAATAGTGGTCAGCTGCAGAAGGTGGACTTGACCTTTTCTTAATTAGATCTGCATTTGACTGTAATAGATTTGAAGCCATGCCACTGCTTTTTCTCTTTTATTTCATCTTTTTTTCTGCTAAGAAAGAGTGTAAATAAATGGGAGAACAACCTAAATACCAGAGCACATTTCTTCCCTAGTTAGAGCTGAAAATCAGTATGTTCTTTACATCATGAAAGCAATTGAATTTGAGATGGTTAACCATTGCACTAAAGAAGTGTCAATGCTTGTTGAGCACTAAAGCTGCTCTGCTGCCACTGGTCTTTCAGAAGGAGGCTCCAGTTCCTGGTACCAGAACCAGCCATGATCAGGGAACACTAGGGGTCCCAAATGATTTCACATCAGATGTTGTCTAACACTTCATCTGGAAGCCTGCTTCCCTCTCCTTTTCCATTGTTAAGGGTCATGAAATCTTGGAGACTTGTGCACGTGTTTACCTTTAAACAAGTCTCATCTAATGAAAATGCACCATGGATAAGGTGAAATGTCTGTGTAAACCTTCCCAAAGTGAAATTGTAGCCTTGCAGCAGTCAGTCTCCCAGTGACTCTACTGGACTTGCACAGCAGCTGGGTGTGTTAAGTCACAGCTTTCAAAATGCTTTAAATGCTTTCTCAAAAGTCCTTTTGCCTGGAAAAAAAAAAGTCAATAGCAGAAATAAAACCCAAACCCTGGTTCAACCATACACATCTGCAGCAAATCTGTATTACCCAGCAGCTGGGGCAGGTAACTGGTGCTGGTGCTACACAAGCCGTGCACAACAGCCTCTCTCCATGCACGATGCTCCACAGCCATCATAACTTACACATACAGCTTTCTAAAAAAGACCAAGAAGCATAAATGAGTACAAAGAAGCAGAGCACAGCACTCCTCAGCTGCTGTGCCATGTCTTACCACCTTCTAATAGTTCTGCACTCTATTTAGGAAGCATCTCCCAGCTGGTGATCTCCAAGCAACTCAAAAGCACTCATGGATTCAGGACTGCAAAACTCTTGGTGCAGTTGTTGTGTCAGTTCAGCCATCATCATTTTATGCTGCCATCAGTTGCCTGGTCACACAGGCCAATGCTGAACTCAGCAACATCCCCTTGGAAGTCTTCTTTCAAACAATTCTGCCATAGGGCCCAGCTCCTCCATTGCCCATTGCAGTGCCAGTATTACCTGCTAGACACAATGGATGGAGGCAGCTCCCTCAATGGCTCTTCACATGGAAGGACACCACCAAGAGAGCTCAGCAAGATGAAACCAGTCCCAACAGAAGCCACACCCAACAGGAAGCTCCTCCCACTAATCAGCTCCTGGTTGATATAGTCCTGGCCACACCCACCACCCCAACCATGACCACCTGGGTGAGGGCGGAGCTACAAAAACACAGGTGGGCCAGGTTCTGCCTCTGGAATCTGAAACCCGTGGGGGAAACAAAACATTCTGCTGGGCTGTGACACATCCACAGGTCAACTCCAACTCAGGGCCCACAACTCAGGCGCCAGCACTTCAGCAGTTAAGTGCAATTACTCCACCACTGTCTTTTTCTCTTTCTTCTCCAACTACAGAATAAAAGGAGACAAATCAATCACCAGGTTCTGCCACCTTTATTTGAGTTGAACAGCTCTTTTGTCCCTGAATACTCATCTGGATTCCACCTGCCTGTACTGTTTAACTTGGGAAAGAGGAACCAATGCAGGTGTGAAATGATTTGTATCAAGAGTTGATAATGGAGACAGAAACAAAACCTACTAGTCCTCAATTTGTTAGTCTGAAATTGTTGTTAAAGTAATCCATCCAATGGGACTTTTCTGCTGGGCATTGGCAGGAGTACACTCAGCAGTGTTTTATATATTCTTTCACAAATCCACCATGTTAGCCCAATACAGAGCAAACTTGGGCTTTTTTGGTAGGTTGGTATCTCTTTTCTAAACACGTGATGAAAAGAAGTTTGTGTGTATGGCTTAAAGAAAGGAAGGAAATGGTGAAGTTGAATTCTTTGTGGTTTGTCACCATTTCCAAAGCAGGAGCTCTCTTTCTTCCACTGCCATGTCCTCCTTCCTGTGGATGAGTTTTGCCGAGTTTGTGATGAGTTGATAACACTGACATATAGGTTGATGATGGTTTTGGTGGTTTTGAGGGATTTTGTCTTCTTCAAATCTGTAAGACCTTATTAATACCTTTCCCACAAATGTCTAGCTCACATTTTTCTACTAAAAGTGTTCCCTTGGAAGAGCCAGGCCTCTTCACATATTTTCATGGATTATGCATTCACCTAGGTCGATTTCCCCATTCCTCCCTCAAAATGCATTACAAAACAGGGGGGAAAATGTTCCCAGGTAATTTGCAGAGGCACATTATACTTGCTCAGTGCTGCCTAACAATTAGTGTCACTTGGCATGTTACTGTCTTTTTCCTTCTAGAAGCAAATTCAATAGCTGTTTCAACAGAATGGGGGTGGTTTTGGCAGCTATGTGACCCAGATACAAGCCTCAGTTTGAGTATATTTTGGGCATTGCTGTCTTGGCTTATCTCGGGATTGGGAATCTGAAGCTCTCTGTAAGCATCCAGCTGCAGTGGAGTTAGGCAGCTGGAGTCCTGGCTGCTTAGGGCAAAACGTTAAGGGCCAAGCTGCATAGAAAATGCCCTTGGCAACTGCTCAATAGAGGGAGGAGAGGAGAGAAGGCACTAATAGTGAGTAAAACAGACCATGGAAATAAGGAAGAGAAGAAGGCTTTGCTGCACCTGAGCTGGGGACATGCTTGTATTACAGGGGCAGGCTTATCTGAATAAAAGGGTTTGGGTTTGGTTTCCAGCTTTGCTTTGGGATCCCTTTCAGCTCAGCAGCGTGCAGGGCAAAATGGCACAGCATAAAGCTCCTTTCTGCTCCGAGTCCTGGACCAGGGAGCTCTGGAAAACCTAAAATGTATTAAGGGGGATGTTAACAGGGGGATTCACACCATCCTGCTTTCATCACCTCCTAGTCTGAGGAACGGCAGTGTCCTGTCAGAAGGTGATGTAGAGCAGGGCTGGGTGCTGCCCTCAATGTCTATGCTCTGCTGTGCCCACAAAGGACTCCAGAGGGACACGAGCCAGCAAGTCAAGTGCCTCTAATGAGACAGTGTGTACATTTTCCTGCCTCCAACTGCTGCTTCTGCCAAGGATGTGCCAGCATGCTACAGAGCCTGCCTTATACTCTCCCTGGCTTGCTCATTATACTGCATTTTGTAGGCTGGCAAAATGGGGGCTGTGCCAACTTGTTGTCACCTAAGAAAGCTCCTGTGTCATGGGGAGTCTTTGACAGCTTCATTTGGGCAGCTTTGTTTGTTCCCTGTGCCATATTAGCAGCACAAATGGGTGGAAACTGGACCATCTATCCAACCTCCAACACATTATCTGGGATAAGCCAGTTACAGTAACATTTCCCTTGCATTTTGTGACCAACGCAGGAGGTGGGAGTTGGCATGGCTCAGCATCACCTGCATGTTCCTTATTGTGCTGTGAATTGTGTCCAGCAAAGCTGGGGAGGAAACCTAGCAGGTGACAACAGTGCAAACAGGCTAAGAGGATGGCTGTGGAGCTGGAAAACATACCAAGTGTTTCCAAATCCAAATATCTGCACTTAGACATATCAGTCACAATGACTGGACCAAATGAGCCTGTTGACCACTGCCTGGTGGTTCTCAAATGCTGTTCTTACTGTCCCTCTCTGGGTCACTTTGGACAACATTCACCGTGATCACAGAGGCTCTGTATAAGGAATGCACACAGCTGAAGAGCACAAAGCATTTCCTATCTAACGTACACAAATGATAGCTAAGAATAGTAAATGGCTCTAGGTGAAGCATTCATACGGTCACACCATGTAGCACATATCTATATGTCTGTAACACCAAGCCTTGCTCTGGCCTCAGCTTCCCTGCTGGCCAGTATGACAGCAGTTGTGCAAGGCCCCATGGGCACACTCAACACCTTGAGCCTGTTCTTTGGCTTTCTTGTATGTTTTGGTTTTGTCCTGTTTGGTGTGGGTTGCTCCCTCCCCACACACATTTCTGAGAGTCTCTGGTAGGGGACATGCTTGAGCAGGAGTGTGGACAGCCTGCCCTTAGTCTGGACTGGAAACCCAAAACTGCACAGCACAGCACTTTGATGACCTTGGGTTTTGTCCACCATTGCAGACACCTTCAGTGCTACAGGGGCACATGCCTTTTAATTGTCCTGCAGGTTCCCAGCCAGAACATTTCCTGTATTTGTTTGCTGCCTTTTGGAGCAGTCCACCACAGACAATATCCAAAAAGCCTCTTCTGTGGACATTTGACCTAACTAGTCATTGAGAAACCCCAAAAATCCCAGTAAGTAGACTCTATAGATTTCCTTGCTGGCCATTCTGAGCACTAGTCCTGCTAGGAAAGACCAACCTGCATGTCTGTGGCCATGCTCTCTTCTGATAGAGTGCTGTAAAGTGAGCTCAGTCTTTTGTGGCTGAGTCCCCGCCAGCCGCTCTGCCGTGGGAGGCAATACAGTTTGCTTGCATTCAAGAGTAGAAAAATGTTTTGTATTGACAGCAATGTAAGCATATGTCTTTGCTGGCCTGAAATCTCCCTTCTAGCTCAAGATCCCCAAGGATGATCACACAACTGGGCAACTGAGGTTTAACTCTGGAGTCAGGAGAGCTAGCGGTAAGACACAGGGAATGGATGGTTGCAAGGTATGTGGGAGACTTTAGGATCTGTGGGCTGTGTAGGGTAGATGCACCTCTTTTTCCTCCCTCCCATACCTGTCTTCCATCATCAGGCAAAGAGCAGCAAGTGTTCCAAGACAAATGAGAGGTATTAGGATGGGATGCATATGTGAGAATGAGGACTTGCAATAAAGGGCATCCTACCCAGCATGGACCATAAACAGAAAAGCCCTATTTGAGGGATGGCTTAGTTTAGGTGTCTGTTGCCTCTGTATGGTGTGTTGCCAGTTACATTTTACAGGAAAGTGATGGAGCCTTGATCTATCAGTAGCTAACAGAGCTGGCTCCAATCTGTTAAACTCTCATTGTCTTGGTCACTGCAATGCACAGAGGGTGAGAAGTTAGCCAGTGAGAAAATGTGCATATCATGCATCCTTATTCATATCCCCTAACTGATGACTTCAAACCACAGAATGAATGGTTCTAGTTTTCAAAATACTTCGGCAGAAATTTACTGTGCTTATCTTCTTACTTTCTCTCCTTTAAGTAAACTGGGAGAAACAAGCCATAAACTGCCCGGTTCTGCTGCACCTATTTTGCCTGTAGAAGAATTATTTAATCCTAGAAATGGAGGATATTTTAAAGAGAAAGAGATGGTCCAATCAGTTCAAAGAAAAGATCTATTATGTGTATGGTTGATACAAATAAAACTGATGCATATATATGCATATATATGGGAACTCTTTTCCAGCTGCAGGTTCTCATTAGATTTTCTCAACCCTGGGAAGCCAGCTTCTCTTTTCTCCATCTGTGTCAAGCACACGAGTAGATTTATTCACTTAAAGTGAAGAATGCTTAAGATGCTTAAAGTGAAGCATATCCTTCAGGGGTTTGCTGGACAAAGGCCAAAGATCTGCAGTGTTACTCTTGTCTTATCACATACATGAGACATCCACTAATAAACAAATAAAATAAGTTCTGGCATGTGCTAATGGCATTTTTTTCCCCTAATTTGCCAGCCTACATGTTTTCCAGTGCAGATGTTTTTGAATGCAAACAAGGAGAAAACAGCACTAAAGCGGTCAACAGTTTGGTTTTCATTCATTTCAAAATCGCAATTTTAAGAATGATTTCCCCTTAAATCTTGCATCTGTGTGTGCCTTGGCACCTAAAATGGCACCATTTGTGGAGCCTTGAAAGGAGCAGAAGTGCTGACACATACAGCTTCACTCCAGCTATGGGAAAGTGCCATTATAATTAACTCCAGGGATTCTCTTAATTGCCAGTAAAATTATGATCTATTTTCCCCCTGTAACCTGAAAACTAGCTCCAGGGTTGAATATTTGTCCCAACCCTTGCTTTTCATTTCAGATGCGTTAAAAAATAAATACATTTTTTGGAAGTTTGATCCTCTGCCAAAACATGTATAAGCAGCAGTTCATGAAATAATATGTTTCTCTTAATTTATGTGAAGAATGAAAAAGCATTTGCACTAATGCTATAGATGGCTGTGCCCTGTCTGTAGCAGCCATGTAAACACATTAGTGGAGAAACTTTAGTGCTCTTACAGCACAGCTACAGCACCTAACAGCTCTGTTGGTCTAAAAACAGTGGCTCTGCCATTCTGGGAAAACCTGATGAACTAACTATTTCTTTTGCATTACTGTTATATTTTCCAAAGCACTTTAGAAGTCAACGATGCAAGAGCCTTGGCTAATGCTGAGAAAAGCTACTGAAAGTTTATACAGATTGTATGTTGAATAACCCTGTTTTCCAATCATTTCTCCCAGGCTGCCCATGTCAGGCATATCCTGCACTACAAAAGATAACTAATATTAGCTCCTGCCCCTAGTTAAACATGATCTTCTGTGAAGCCAGACAAGAGGCTGTGTCCATGTTGAGGGGCGGGGATGGGTGTGTAATCAAGAGGGAACTTTTCCCTGGCGTCAGCAAGATTTGGATAAAGCCTTCAGCTATCAGAAGCTGCCTGTGGCTATCAATCACACCTCTGAGAGCGTGCAGGACTCTCTCAAAAACTGTCCCAATGGAGAGCACATTGGACTATTCAAGTCTAGAGACAAGGTTGCAACGTGACAGCCACAACACAACAGATACCCAAAATGCAGGGGACTGGCCAAGTTAGCCAACTCCCTTGTGAAATGGGTCTTTGTGCTATTTAGTGCTCTTCAGCAGCAGCTCTAACAGCTTTCTTCTGCTGCTTTAACAGATATGTAATGAAAAGAAAATCAACTGAAAATGACCACTGCAATGCCAATGAGCTGAAAAGGCTCCATTATCATGCAGTATTTGAACATACCTCTTCCCCACCTCTAAAATGCTTGTGGTTGTGTTGAGTGTCAAAGCTTCTCGGATGTGTGCGTGTGTCTCTAGCAGGCTCAGCATCCCAGCAGTGACTCTCATGAGCAGATACCAGCTGCTTGCTTGAGTGTATTTCATGGGATGAGAAAGCACAATTGCACAAAACATCTGCAGAGTGTCTCTGGGTGAGTTGCTGATAACCTGTGTTTCAGCCCATTCCTCCTGCTGTTTAGAGCACACGTCTGCTGCGTACGTTGTAATAAGGAGCCTACTTATTCACAGAGAACAAGGGGGCTGATGAATGGCAAAGAAATATAATTTATAGGGAAGTAGCCTGAGAAACTGTGCTGGAATCTTTTATCCCATAAATAATGTGCCTTTTAACCTGTTGTTGAACATCCAAGTCTTGGCTGAAGCATGGTACAGTGAAATTCCTCACTGTGTTACCTTGGTGGACTTCACACAGCAGAGGCAATCCAGGCTGTGTGATGGCTTTGGATGTGAATGTAGAACTGAAACATTGAAGAGTCCCCCTTTGTTGAAAATTGCTGTGCAGGAAAGGGCTAAAAAAGCCTGGGCTAAAGACGAGGCCCTGTGGGACTTTCTGCCCTGGGCCTGCTGTTTGTCTGAGTTCTTGGCAACAGCCTGGGTACACGAACTGCCCAGCTCTCACGCCCTCCCAAGCCCTTTCCTCTACTGTTTATTAATCTTCTTTTGTAAGGCTCCTCCTAGTTATTAGCTCCAGATCTGGCTTCTCATTAATTGCAACTTAAGAATCGGACTGGTGTTTTGGGCAATTAATAGCCTAATAAGCGAAGGAGCCTTTCACTTCTGGTTTGGAAGTTCAGACCCAATGCAGTGCAGTAGTCTGGGGAAGTCATTAGCACCAGATGGCTCATCAGCATCCAGCTGAAATGTGATGGGTACCCTCATTCCCCTCCTTTGTGCACTGTCTCACCACCAGCTACCCTGTCCCCTGTGCTCCCACAGCCACAGAGAAGCAGACTGATCCAGGCAGTGAAACAGCTCCTCAGCCCTCCTAGGCTCCATGGCACCATGCTGCCCAATGCTGGGGGCGACATCAGCTTCTTCCTCTCCTGTGCTTGAGACCAACTCCATAAAACCTGCAAGTATCTGTAGACTAGTCAGACTGACCTGAGCTTATGCCCTGCACAAGCTGTACTTGAGGTGGATTGATGGGGTCAAGGTTTAGGCTGCCCACCCAGTGTTAAAAAAATACTTGCCTGGCACACTCGTATTCAGAATGAAGCCTTATTTCTTATGCAGCTTAAATTACTTTCTAGCTCGGCGTTACTTATTCTCTGTGACCCAAATTAATGTCTCTGTTTTAATTATCTGCGTCAGACTGAGTGCAGAGAATTCAGCCCTGGTGGAAGCTGTTGGATTCACAGCAGTGGAAATGGAGACTCCCCTGCCCCACACAACAGCAGCTTGAAGGACCACTGCAAAGTCATGCACCCCTAATCTGCCCCTTTCTGAGGCCAGGGACCCTCCTCATGCCACCCCCATGAGCCAGTTCATGCATGCACTGTCTGTCTGCTGGTCCTGCCAATGATATCTTGCAATTTTTCTCTGCACCTACAATGCTGGACACATGGGGATGCAGTGGAAAATTCAATCATTATCTCAAAGTCCAATTCATAATTTAAATGCATTTCCATTCTGGTCCCTGCACAGCTAACTACAGGTGGCTGAGGGAAACCTGAACCTGTATTTCACAGTGAGCTGCTCCTCTCCATACTTAGGTCTGCTGACTGCAGAGATGCAAAAAAATGCCCAGAAAGGTCCTGGTAAGCCATAGTTTTTCAGTGTGTGGGCAACTCTGGACAGATAGGAGTCAAACTGGCAAATTCCCAAGTGCCTTCTATACCCTCTGCCTGGGTTAGTGGCCTTGCAGTAGAAAAAAAAATGCAGGTCTTTGCCTTAATTTGCAGAGTGGTTTTTTAGAGCAAACCTGTCATCACCAGTGTCCTAAGCTGATGCTGTGGATGGTGACGAACATGGGGAGGTTAAGATGAGGACATCTGTTTTGTGCTATTTCTGGTACAAGGACAAACTGCTGGTCAAAGGGGAGGGCAGATGGTTCAGCACAGTGGCATCTCTAAACACTGCAGCTAAATCCAACTGGGCTCATGAGTCGGATGTCTTTCTAGCATGGCATCAGACAAATATCTGAGCTGCAGCCTACAAAGAGTCCTTTCTTTCTATTTTAAGAGCTGTGTGAACAGAACTAGAATACTGCAGCTATTTTCCATTATGATTTATCTCTCCACACACTGCCCTGATCATGCAACAAAATCCCAGGCTTGGAAAAATCTTCTCATGACCAGTGGCTTATGGTGAGAAATGCCAAAACAAGGAAAAAGCATGGAAATAGAACAGAAGTTGATGGTGCAAGCAGAGAGAAAAAAAAAAAGAGAAGGCAGGTAGAGAAATCAAAGCTGGAGAAGATATGCCTAAATTCATCATTGGAAAGGAAAGAAAACATCAAGAAGCACAATCACAGGTCTGAAAAGAAAACAAGATTGACTATTCAAGCCATCTGAAGACAGACAGGTTGTCATACAGACCTATAAAAGAGGTCAGAAACAAATGACAATGTGGCTTCAAAAAATTTCATGGTATTCTTTAGATGAGCCAGACCTGACATGGCCCAGCATCAATAGCAGGTGCCTCTGGCTGCAAAGAGAAAGAAGCTCCAGTTTAGACCCAAAAGTCTTTTTGGTGAAACCTCCCCCCCAGGGTGGTTGTTCTGCTCCCTCAGTGTCAAATGTCTACTGTCTCCACCAGAAATTCAACCAGCCTGCAAGAAAGGAGGTCTTCTCCACCCATAGTCTACCTGACTCCAGAACTTCTCTGATTCTGTCACAGAAACAAGCTTTTCCTCAGGCCAGGCTAAAACCCGACAGGTCTCTCTCTCTTCCTAACCTCTGAATTTGATGAAGTCACTTAAGAAGTTCAAAGTCTCTAATGCTGTTTCCTGAGGCAGGGCATGTAATTCTGCAGTACAATAGTCTTTTGAAGAAAATACATTCTGCTGAAAAATGACCCATTCTGCTTTAAAGGCAGGAAATAAAGCTTCAGGTGTCAAATCATGATACTTTCCTTCACTGAAACTAGACAGAACATTTCAAAAGATTCACAATAAAGTCCAGCAAATAACTTTTTTTCAAAATTTGCCCATAATTGACTGAATTCCAGCAGAGAAAGGAGATAATGAGAGACTGCTCATCTCCTGACCCAGGCCAGCAGCACTGCTGTAGGCTGTATCTAGTGAGCAAATCACACCGGCCCTGTCCCTCCAGGGCTGGATTTTACGTGTTAAAACTCTTGCAGCTCTGTCACTGCTGGAGCATGCCCATGGGGCCTTGTTCCAAATTTTTGCAGCACATCCTTTGCCCCAAGAGAATATTTCTTGTTTATGTTTCAAAGAAAAAGTTACTTTTTTTCCCTCCCAATCAATTCACCAACATAAACATCCTCAGTGCAGAATTTCTAACATCGACAACGCTGTAAATCTTTACCTCTCCAGGATATTGCTCTCTTTGCAATAAAATAAGTCTGCCGTGATGGGAAAATTCTCCACCTTAACTTATACACAGCAGCTCTCTTTTTTCTTGGGAACCAATAGAGAAATGCACTAGCAACTCTTCCCATTCTCCGTATTTATTTTATTATTCACACAAACGTGAATCACTAATCAGCATCTATCTTAAATCACCATAAACTTCCTGACTAGCTCACTTTGTCTTTTCTCTAGGCAGCCAGCCCAGCTGGTTCCCATAGGTACTAGCAAAATAAAACCCTGAGAGAGAGATCTAATATTTGATTCTTGCAAGCAAAAGCTTCTAGTGTTACAGCCCAATAAAGCATCAATCAGCACCTGGAAATGCTCCTTTCTTCTGCTGCATCAGCCCATCCCCTCCCTGATCTGCATTCTGGCCAGCGGGTAGGAACCTCATTGAAATATTGACCAAAATAAAAACCATTCCCATCAATACGTACTGTTACCATGAGCTATAATTTTGTTCATTCATTATTGTGCACAGTGACAGCCTAAGCCCAGTGTGAGTAAAGGGCTGTGGTGACAGTCTTCAAAGCTGCTCTGTCCCTTTCCACAGGGCTTCTGTACTCAGGCAGCAGGTAAAGAGAGGGCCACATCTTCTGGAAGAGCTCAACTGACAGTAATGGCACCACATCGATTTTGACTCATTCAGCTCCTAGTTCCTAATGCCCAAATGGATGTTGTTGACATTTTTATTGCATATTTGGGGCTTCCTTTGCTTCCCTCTTTAGGTCATATTTAGAGACAATGTTTGTCCCAAATTCAGAAATGGTGCACAGGCCTCTGAAAACATTCACCTGTCTTGCCTCGGAGGGTGAAGGATTGCTCTGAAGGGAGGAACCAGAATGTGACTGGTGTCACAGAGCCCATCACCATCGCTCTCGTTTTGTGTGTGACAGAAAAAACCTGTCCTGGGATGGTACTTCCTGGTACAGTAAGATATTAGAGTATTAGTTGTTCAATGATCAAACAGCCTTTGAGAAAAAAGACTGACTGTTAGCCAAATTACATCCTGTCTGCTTCTGCTCCTCTTGTTTTGCCTCCCGAGCTAGTCTGAATGCAGTGTCCAAAAAATGATTGACACCAAGCCTGGATGGGAAAGAGAAAATGGGGTCCAGAATAGGCTGCTGCCACATCTGACATGCAGGCAGTGCTGTGCCACGCTCTGTGGGCTGTGTCAGCTCCGGATGAGTAGCTACGCCTTAGTGAAACAGCAACCTTTCACCTGTGTCCCTTGATGAAAGAGATGAATATCAATCAATGCAAGAAGGAGCAGCAGCCCCTCAGATTTCTGGCTAGAGCCTGACAACCCATTAAGTTCCACTTTAGACTCCTTTTGGCCTTTGCCAGACAGGAGGAACTGAGAGTGTTAAGGTGCTGAAGAAGAGGGACTTATCATGTCCAATGTCATACACGTTGGGAGGAAGGTGGAGGTTTGACTGTGCCTGGATCCAGGAGAGGAGGTTGCAGTGGAGAGTTACTCAAGGACTACTGTGGGTTTTATTTATCTGGCCAGCACCACATGGTAGCTGCAGACTGAGTCACTTTGTGCCTAGCAGAGCATATATAAAGTTGGATGTTATTGCTAATGGGAGCCTATAAAAACATCAGAGGAAAGAAAGGAGGGACAGAGCTACATGTCTTTGTGCAGTGAACTCAGACTAGCAAAACTGAATGACCCAGAGCAGCCTGGCAGGATGCTGCACTTCAGCTCAAGCCCCACAGGACCAGGAAACCAGAATGATGCAGCTCAAGTGGTGTAAAGAAGGATGTTGATATCTGCTGGGAGAGACTTGTGGTGGTGGCGGGGGTGGTCTCCCAGCAGATTTAGCTCACGGCAGAGTGCACACTGCAGACTGCCATACTATGGTTCCCTCCAACCTGTGTATAATTTCTGCCTTCATCCATTTTAAAGACAGGAATAAGTGAGAAGCCATCTGGCTTCTGTCCTACTTTCTTACACTTCTGTTTCGACAATGTTAATATTCTGAATGTTCTGGATGTTTTCTGCAGCCTTTGTTTGGCCAGAAGGTACCATTAGTTACTTCTGCTACTATATTAATGAAATGGGCTTTTGCCATTTATTGTAAGTTGTGAAGGACAAATGCAGGAAGAAAGAAATACAAATAGAAAAATAAAGGGGCAATCATGTGTTTATGAATAGGGGTTCTGATGTTTTACGAGCACTGTTAGAGACATGTATAATGCAATTTATTTCACTGAATACAAATAACCACGCTTTTGAATACAAAACAAGTGAAGTCAAAGTAAGGCTGTGGGTACCGCAGATGAAGCACTGGACTGGGACTCAGGAGACTTGTCTTTCCTCTGCAGGGCTGCCACCGACCTGCTGCATGAGCTCAGGCATGTTCCTTACAGCCCAGGGCTGCAACGGTGGTTGAGCATTGCTGTGCTGAGCCCTGCAGTGTCAAAATGACATCATGCTCTTGCAGATGAGCCCTGATGCTTTTAGCAGAGGCAGATCGCCACTCTCAGGATCTGTCACTCACCCCTGCCAGTGGTTTGTGTCTCTGGTAAGGGTGATGGAGATAGCGCTGCCAATGAAGCACCAAACAGAGAAAACTGATGTGTGAATGCACATCCCAATCTACCATCCCAGCTTTGGGACAGCACAATCAGTAGCCAGGGCACACAAGTGGCAGAAGGTGGTAATATCTTGGATGGCTGCAACTTCATTTGCAAGAGTTCATCTGTAAAAACCATAAGCAGGGACATCAAAAGTGGTAGACAGAACCAAGACTCCCTCAGCAGCCTGCAGGACACAGGCCCCTGAGGACCAGGGTTTGAAAGGCATTTAAGATCCTAATAAAGGAATTCAGCTACTTCCAAAGTATCTTTCTCAAAATGCTCCTGAAACCAGAGGAAGCTGTAAATCATATAACATTTAAGCAGCATGAGGTATTTCAAGGCCTAAGCACCTTTCAAAAGATGACATTCATTAATTCATTCATTCATATTTGCTGCATGTGTGCTCAGAGTAAGTACTGAGATGCTGCAAGCACAGCTCACCCTGATGGTGCCCTGATCCCATTTGTGCACTGCTGTCACAGCAAGTTGTATAGTATTGTTATGGCAGCCCAGGTTATCTCTCCCCATCCCTTCTCCCATCCCCAAAATCTTATCACGAACATTTTAAAAGGAATATGCAGATTTTTTTGGGTACAGGACACTGGGAAAACACAAGTTTTTTCAAGCTGTGCCGTAGACAAATATTTTTCTTCTCAGTCAGTGAGCCATTTGGGAAAACACTTTGCCACACACCTTCTAGAATGCAGATGTCTGATCATCTATTTGATTTACAAGCCTGTTTATCATAAACTTATAAAAGATTTTTTCAACAAGCAAAGGAGCAAAATCGTTAGATGTTTCAATAATCACTTCACTAGAGAAAATACAAAAGTGGCACAAAGGCTTTCTCTGTGATTGAAGAAGAAAGATGTAAAAAAAAATAGGTTGATAGTTCTTGAAGAGTTGAGGCAATCTCCTGGAGTCTAATTAGCAGGAAAACATGCCCTTTCATTGACTTATCAGTCAGAAGAAATGCAAAAAGTTTTGTCTATTCAAGATCACAAATGGGACAGAAGTAATGTTATGCATATATTCCTTGGAGCATTCTGGATTATGCACGGTTCTTCAAGACTTTACCAAATCTGCATATTTTTGACCTTTAGCAAGATAAATTATGATATGGTGAAAATTGTACATTCTGTCCTGAAGTAAATTATCTACTATGTCTCTTAAGAGTGGCTTAATTTTACAACTAAATGAAGACTGCATGTTCAGTCAGCACAGACAGATTTTGCAGCTGGAACCAATGCTGAAAGAGTATTTACATTTTTCATCTGATTGTAGAAAATACCTAGAAAAGCTGCTCTTTGATCACAGTGTCAGTTTTCAGCACAAACCATGACACAGCGATAAAAATTCCTCCTTACTAGTTTTCTTGTCATACAGCACACAATGAGTACTTTATAACCCCAACGAGCTGTACAGAATTAACCTGATGCTAAAGCTCTATTTGTTCAAGGAATAGGCACAGGACTGAGGGCGCAGAATTGGCAAATTTGACTTCTGTGGTTAATTGTATTATCGTTTTGTGTTATCACAGCAATTTGAAAGCACTGGCTAATTGGTTGCTACAACAGAAATCTTATACAGGTAAATAGAGCCTTCCACATGATCTGTCTTTGCTACCCAGGCTGCACATCTGTGCGTGGCTGGTTTAATCCAACCCAAGTTTTGAATGCCCCTGAAAAGAGAAGCTCCCCATCTCCCTCCCTGCTTGCTCCTTCCCTGCTGCTCTCTTGGGTGGATGCTAAGGTTGCTGCAGCTGTGTGGTGGGAGCAGAGCCAAAGATACCCTCACTCTCCCTGTCTGCATGCTCTCAGGTGCACTCTGCAGCTCCTGAGAGATGGAGCCACCAGATGAGGTGTCCTCCTCACCCACCCCTTGTAGCACCCTGTTTCTGCAACACTAACTGGCAGAGATGGGGAAGGTGTTGGACAGCAAATGCTTTAAGAGGCACGTCCCTCCCTGCTGTGTTGAGGTGCAACCAGGGCACCCAGGGCCCCAGCAAGCCACCAAGCCTGTGTGGGCCTGCAGCTTGCACAGACTGCAAGTGGGAAGGGTTTGTTTTTGAGGTCAGTGGAAACCTCGGGCTCTGGATGCAGCCCAGGAGCAGGCTTGGTGTGGGCACACGTGCCTTTGTGTGCTTGCTGCTCTTCCTGGTACCCTGCAGCACATGCGCTTTCGCCAGCTCCCAGCAGCGGCCGGTATTGACTTCAGCAGACTTGGAAATGAAACGGAAATTACTCTTGGATAAATTATTCAGATATTTGTTTCTATTTAAAGGGACTTTATGGACTTCTCAGTTAAATAAAATATGAAAGTGGCATGATAAAGCATGTAAGCATCTTTACCCGAGCTGGGGGGGAGCACAGGGATAGGGCCGAGTTTAACATCCTCCCCTTGCTTACAATTACAGACCAGACACCAAATCCCATACTCTTGCTGCAGGCAAAAAGCTATGTTTTATCTTTTTTTCCTGAGTAAAGGCAGTATGATGAGGGTCTTTTGAGGAATATCAGCAGCCTCCTGCTAGCTGTTGATTTGAGGCTTAGTCTGTTGTAAAATGTTTCAAATACTGGTAAAATTATCAGTATGCATCAAGATGACAGTGATGGGGCGCTTCAAACAACAATTGCTCACTTGTTCCTGGTGTGGTCCACTGTTAAAGGTTAGGGCTGGGCCAGTCACTAGACAAATGATAGATGCTCTCTACTAACCCCTCTCCCTTCCCAAAGGGAAAAGAAAGGGAATAAGGGAGAGAGACTTATGGGTTGAAAAGAAAACCAAAGCAGCTCTAATGAAAACAAAAACAATAAAATAAAACATATACAAATACATGCAAACCCAGTATCAAACCCAATCCCCCTGATGACAGTCATGTCAGCCTCACCACTAATGCTGTGGAATAGGCACTGGGGAAGTCCCAACTCAGCAGCAGATGGGATTCAGAAGCTGGATTCTGGAACTGGAGTCAGGAACACACAGATTGGGATCAAAGGCAGAATGAATGGAGTCCTCCTTGGATGCTGGCCATTGAAGAAAAAGGTTGATCCTGATGATTACTTAGCTTTATACTGAACATGATGTATATGGGATGGTATCCCTCGTTGGCCAGTTTAGGGTCACCTGCCCTGTCTGCTCCTCCCCACAGGTGCAGCCTCTTACTTTCTGCACCCTCAACATGGGGCACAAGATTTAAGAGTGACCTTGGTCTCCATAGGAGTAAAAAAGCCTTTCTGCACACACTAATCTTTGGGAGTGAATCTAAACATCAAGCGTTATCACTGCTAGAAGCAGACACTGTCTGCAAAAATATGCTGTTAACTTCAGAAAGTGCTGTTACTTAGAAGAGATTTATCTGAAAAGTAAAAGGAATTAGTTCTGTTCTAGCTCAAGCCCAGACATCCAGCCCACCCCAGGGAGCCTCTTCCAGCTCTTGCCCAGCCCGTTTGGGGCTGCAAACTGGGAGACATCCCATGATCAAACACTACTTGGAACTGTGTTTTAGAGAGAGAAGAAATTAAAAGTATGGAATTGAGATATGTCATTTTCTCAAAGCCAGGGAAGGTTCTTCAGCCTATCTTATTTCCTGTTATAGGAATATTCACCACCTCTTCACCCATCAATTCCTCATATGTAAAAGCGAAATAAGTGTTTCTTCTTTCCACATTTAGCTGTGAGTAGGAAGCCACCCTATCTGATGTCTTATCGTGTCAAGATCCAGCGTCTTGCACACCATCCAATTTCTCTTACAGCTGGTAGACATTTCTGCAATTTTATCAGCAATAAATTTAATTCCACAGGGCCCAGTTTTCACAAATGTGTCTGGCTTGGCTCTGGTTCATTCTTTGTACAAAAGCATTAGTTAAACTGCTGGTGGTTTTCTTTCAAATTCTATTTATTCTCCTCTCTCACTGACTCTCTAAGCTGAATGTGTTGGTTTGGGGGTTTTAGTGGAGGAATTTATATTAACACCCCACCCTCCCATAAATATTGTTGTTATCTGCGATTAAGAGCATATGTTCCAGCCTGGTGCATCCAATGCTATTGTAGAGTTATTTCCTAATTGTTCTTTTGCAGTAGAGCAGAGAATGGAGTTTAAATACGAGCTTTATTTTATAGGTCATGGGGTGAACTTGCTTAGCAAACCCGGGTAATCAAAATTAGTTGTTTTTTTTGTTACTGGTTTGAATGAGACAGATTGATTTACTTATCTCTTACTGGACAAGTCTTTTACCTCCTGAAATCTGTGGCTACTTGTGTATCAGCTCTTTTGCATAACTAAAGGTGGACCCTTGCTCCTTAGACACATTAAGAATTGCACATATACTCATGTGGCATCATGCTGGAGCTTTATATTCCTAAAGCTCTCCCCATCCAAACATTTTTAAAGCTGCAGGTTGGATCTCAATATCACTGCTAAAATCAGAACTGACAAATTTCTAATAAAAATGCAATGGATATTAAATCTGTCCCTTGCAGATCAAACTACAAGATCTCAGAGGCTGTGGCACCAGGAATTCATAGAGAAGGATTTGCAAAGGTCTAAGATCCATCACCTGCCATAGCTGAGATGACTCGGGAGAAAGAAGACAGCATCTCCTGGGGAAGAGACCTGTCCCTGCCTATGAGCACGGCAATTTCAGTCTGATTTTGCATTCAGGGCCACCCTCGGAGAGTCTTTTAAAAGACACACGAAATCCAAACATCAAATTTCTGGCCATACCCTAATTAGCGTGCCCTTACCCATCAAATTCCTTTTTCTGTAATTGTCTGTGCTCCTCCTGGCTAATTAAACAACCAGTTTTATCCATTGCTATGGACATTTCTGTGTTGTTGCACCCATTGGCTTTGTGCAGAAGGGGCAAGGAACCAACCCAAAATGTGAAATTGCAGTGTTTGCTCCCCCTTTTGGATGTTTCTCCTCTGCTCTTGGCACAAAACTGAATTTTAATTCAGACCACTTCAGTCTGGAGGCCTAAATCTTCATATACAGTTGACAGAGACCGGCATTTTTTTCTGGAAGTCGAGCCAGGACCCCACCAATTGCTCAAAGCTGTGTGTATCTCCCATAAGACTGCTGCATATCTCAGCTCTCCAAATGGAGACAGCAGCCAGGAGCAGAGCTGTGTTCCTGAGCAACTGAAGGCTCTGAGATCATGGTAGGAAGTCTCATGTTTTCTGCAGCAAGAGGGTTAAAGGATGCAAGGAAAAGCACTTCCCAGGGGTCAGAGGGACTTGACTGTGTGCAAGCTTGGGAAGAAGGATGCAGTGTACAGAGAGAAAGATGGGGCTATAAATCCTCCTATTTCTGCTCTGCTTTACTGAGTGTCTTTGTACTTTCTCTATTTCAGAAGCCAAGCATTTAGTTTATGTTCAGTAAAACCTGGCTTTCCTGAGCTGAAAAGCTTTATCTCATCCTGAGTTCCCATGTAAGGGAAGGTCTGGGCATGTTCACTGTGAGACCCTGGCCAGTCTGGGGTCCTGTCTTGCACACAAACCCCAGCCACCCCAGCAGCCACTTTGCAGAGAGAAAGGCCTTGATTTTGCAGCTCCTGTGCCTGGATCAGGCTGAGCCAAACCTCTACCTGCATAGGAGTGAATCTCCCTATATGCAGGAGACCACAACCATAATGGGGGTTTTGCCTGAAGGAGGACTGTGAGAGCAAACCTTAACCAGACGATGAGCATACAAAGCCAACAGTGAGCATGGTGGTCCTGGGATAGGAAAGCTTCAGCTGACAAGCTCCTGGAGCCAGACAGCCATGCTGGCAGTTTACATGTCCCCTACAGGGGAAAATGTGGGCATGTCTGGGAAATAGGCAGCTGCCAGTGAGAAGTGTGTGAGGTGAGAAGAAAGTTGGGCAGGAGCTTCACGCCGTCCAGTCAAGCTGCAGGATGGAGCCACCTTTCCTTTCCTCACAGGTAGCTGAAATAAAATTGGAGAAATCTACTCTTTCAGAAGACTCAGGGAGATGGGAGAAGTAGCCCAGCTGCTGCTGTAGCTGCACAGATTCACTGCTCTGAAGGCAGCAGTAGAGCTGCTTGCTCTTCATGTGGCAAGGGTGAGAGATGAAGGAGGGAAGGAGCATGGTTATCTCCTTGGTGATTTATCCCTTCTGTACGACTCAGGGGTTAGAATATATGTCCAGGTGCCAAGGAAAAGGAAAAATGTAATTACTTCTGCCTTAGCTGCAAGCGCAATGAATCTACCTGTTGTTCTCGCAGGGGACATCTAATTAAGCAAGGCAGAGACTACGGAAGGAAGGAAGTAGCATCAAATGCACACTTTGGAAACCAGCATATAATGTTGAGGAGCTTATTGCGTGGCTGTTGAGGGCTTTGCAGGCTCATTAAGCTCTTACGTCTCTACTTCTTCCTAAAGTCCTTCTGAATTCCCTTCCCTGTGGAGGCAATAATCTCAGGCTCTCTAAGGAAATGGGTGAACTCCACTTGATGGCAACCTGGTGCTCATTCAGCCCAGTCTGCCCCCACCATACCCCGTGGAAAGAGATAGTGTGAAATCAGAAAGAGGAAAGCCAGCCAAGGTGCTGCAAATGAATTTGGTGCCCCCTGTCAGCTCTGCTCTGATGCACCCACATTTTCCTTTTCTCTTCTATTCAAAGCCCTTCTGGACTCTGCCAGCTGTGCCACACAGGAGCAGTGTTTCACTGTTAACCAGGACCATGCACCCTATAAACAAAGGGCTTTGTATGAGGACCTTCAAAAAAACAGAAATCCCCAAAACTCGGAGATTAAAGCTTGCAACATTTGGCCCTGGGAAGAAAACAACTACACCCAAGCCACTGTCCATAGACTGTTGTCACTGTAAAGGGTAATCTATGTCTATGTCTTAATTTTTTTTCAGACACTCATAACTCAGCAGCAAGAGCTTGTTTTTCATAGATCTTGCCCAAGTAGGATGTCAAGCTTATTTTATTACATTTCTGAGGACCAGAATGTGTAAATAAAAGAAAGGAAAAAAATTGCCACTGTTCAGGCCATTTGGCCTTTTGGGTTTTAAATAACTGTAAGACTGGTATCTGAAATTTTCCGCTGAGTACATCCAGCATTATTTTCACCAGAGCCCCCTGAGAGTTCTTGCACCATCCAGTTCCGTCAGGCAGGGAGGCACGAGACAAATCTCTGCTCCACCATATGTGTTTCAGGAAACTTGAATGAGAAATAAGAGAGAAAAGAAGGGAAATTCACAGTGATGCTCTGGATATTTTTTGCCCTTGTTTGTCATCAGCAAATTATGGAATTTTGACCAGCCCATTTAATATACTAAAAAGGCCTTTTTAAACTTCAAAGTATTCAAGATACTGCAATAATACTAAAAAATCTCACACAATAGTAGATAGAAAAATAGATAAGAGCTTTTAAGATGGAATCATACAAAGCCAATGGACTGTGCACAAAAAAGCATTTCATCACGACGGCACGCTGTCCGTCAGAGGGACTATCAGCTATCCCTCTGGCTATCTGTTCTGATGACAGCTCTGATGAAACCAGGGCTTTCTGGGAGTATGTGATTTTTGCCATTGACTCCAGCAGAGCCATGATTCGGCTGCTGAAGGTTTGAGGCTGATGGGAGTGAGTGGTGAGCAGTGAAAGCGGGAAGGTGTCCATTGGCTGGGTGGATTAAAGCAGCCAGGAGGAGGTCAAAGCATCTCTCTGCCAGCACTGAACAATTTGGGATGGCAGAAGCTGAGGACCATCTGGGTAGTGCAGGGTTGGGCTGAGTAGTGCCAATGGGAGCCAGTTGAAGGTCAGCATTATCTAAGAAAGCAGCAGAGAGCTGTTCCTGGCCCTGACACAGCATCTGTTCTGTAGGAGAGAGGAACAGGCTTCATTTTCTTCTCTGCTGATTAACAGAATTCAGCTCCTTTTGAGTGAGTCCATCCCAAACTTGATGGTGTCCAACTGTCCTGCTAACACCCAGCAGCATCAGCAGTGAACTTAAACTTGCATGCTGATTCCTCAAGTGTGGCTGTTCTCACGCACTTTGCTCTGCAGTGACCTCTGCATCATTAATGACAGTACACACAAGCACAAATGCTTTACTGAATGAGCCATGGCTTTTTCAGAAGTGTAAGAAATGTGTGGAGCTTTGAAAAGGTCAGAAGTTCCCTTTGCAGAGTCAGGCTCAGCTCAGGCTCACTCATCTCATGTTGTCCTTTATGTCAAATGCCTGGCTTGTTCTCCTATGAGCTTTGCAAACTCATCACAAATGCACATGTGGACTTGCTCAGCTATGGCAGGAGAAGAAAGACTTTGGGTTGAGTGACAAAAATAAGGACATCACAGGGCTTTGGTCATCAGATTCATATAGCCAGTCAAATGCTGGACTTGGAAAGGCTTATGGGAAGGATGTGTTGATAAAATTGGGGAAGGAGGCAATAGGAGTGCAAGAGGGGAGGAAAGAATTGATTTATGATGAAGTCAAGGCAGCTGATCTGAAAGAGATAATTATTCTTCTATAACTGGCCAGGGAATGGAGGAACCATTACGTGGATGAATGGAGACAGCAGAAGCAATTTGTCAGCCTGACTTGTTTGAGTGAGTAACTTCAATTCCTCCTTGTCTTCTTCTAGTGATTTTTCTTTCATTGTCACATAGGGATGTGTTTTACATCTCAAACTCTCCTGACGCTTGCCTGAGTGAGGGAAGAGAAAAAGTGGGACTTCTGCATGAATATCAGCCATGGTTTTTGCAGCAGTACCCACTGTGTTGGTTGTTCCCAGTTTGGGGGGATTTCAGACTTGGCTGGAAAAGATTCCTTCCCAAGGAAAATGTGGAATTCAAAAGACAAAGCCTGGGAGCAGAATATTTTATCTGTCTTTTTTTGTGGGTATTATTTATTTGTATTTTTGATTGAAGTGGACAAAAACTGTTTCTAAAGCTTTCACTTGACAAGCCTCAATCTCCATGGTATGTTCCTATTGTGCATTACTCTTATGCACTCCAAAATGTCTGTGTTTTTTTCAGAAGTTCATTTCTGGGGACAGCTTATCTATAGTCTACAGTGCTAAATTCTTCCACTTTCTTTTAAGAAGTGAGAGCTGCCTCCAGGATTGGCAATGAAAGCCAGACATTGGGCTGGATGGATATGGAGCACAGGGATGGAGGTGAAGTATGGAATTCTCGTGGCTTTGCACCTGAACATGCCTGTCCTTCTGTACTACCCTTGATGGCAATCAACTCCCAAAATGCCCCTTTTTCAGAATTTCAAACTCTCTGAATGTCATGAGAAAGGTCCTTCAGGGAAGATGTTGACAGAGCTCATCAGCATGGTATCTCTGGTATGCCGAAGGCCCATGTGGCTTCAAACCCATTTTTTTCCCTTAGACCGCCCAGGGCTGGTGGACATTTGCTGGGGAGGCCTGGCACACATGGACAGACTAGGCTCCAGATGTTGACTTCTCCCTTCTTGATATAGACATGTGGTTAGTCCACTCACTAGGTGAAAGATCTCCACTTAATTCCTCCTTCTGCCCAAGCAAGTACAGACCAACATCCCTGACTTATAGAAGAGTGTTTCGGCTACCAGCCAACTATCCCTTGTGTCCAGATTTTTGGAGGATGGGTCTGACCTCATGGCTAGAGGTTCTGCCTGTTAAGTGGAAAAGATGGGCTTGGACCACCTCAGGTAAAGAGCAGAATTGCTCCTGGCTCTCCTGCTTTGAAGGTGAATCCTTTAAGTCTATTACATAAATGTCTAGACAGCAATACAAGGGAAAAGCATCTTTCCTGTTTGTGCTTTACAAGAAAAGAGGAAATTCTGCTTTGTGCTTTGAATGGAAGAAGCCCTCAGGGGGACTTTTTGGCCTCTGAAGACCAATTGACTTTTCAGTAGTTGTGGAAGCTTTTGGAAAATATTCCCTCTGGTATAAGCCTGGCTTTAAGCAAGGGGAGAGCCTGTCCTGCTCCAGACTGCACATGGCTGTTCTGCAGAGCAGCTTTCCAATGACCCCAAAGAGGAACCATAAATGCTTTCTTCCCCTTCTTTCAATGCCTGCTCCTTGTTAAATGCTTAAATTAAACTCCGGTTTTAGCAGTTACTCAAAGACCAATTATTCTGTTCCCACATCAGTTCTGGCAAGGAAATTAAAGATTGGGTGTCCTTATGGTTTCCTTTTGAGGCTCTGGCCAAGCTCATGAGCACTGTCTTCTGTCCCCAGACACACTTGCCAGTCCCCTTTAGAGACCTACTTCTCACTTACCTGTAGTGTGGCCACAGCTCCCTGAAGAGAAACAGATACTTCTAGGGAAAGAGATTCAGCCGACCTGCTCTGTGCACTTACTTATCAAGTAAATAAATTGCATCCTCAAAATGCCTGTTGCTCTCCACTGCCTGTGAAAGGTGTGGCAAGCTCAGATGCATCCAAAATAACCAGAAATACCTGATGCAAGTTCCCCAAGACCTTTCCTGCAGGAGTTTGGAGACTGAGAAGAAATAACAGAAAAACTGATGCAAGACTTTGTCACCTTCTTTCTCTTAGGCTTGCTACCCGGGAGGCAGGGCAGGGGGTGAATGGGTGAGTGTGATTTACTTGGTCCCCTGGCTGCCATTTAGATAAGTCACGTTTCTTGTATCTTTTGCCTGGATGAGCTCTTAAGTGCAAATACTTGCAGCTTCAAATGTGTCCATTCATTATTGAACAGGAAAGGGTAGTGGAGCACTTCTGTCAGAGGCTGGAGATTATAAAAGAGGCCATAAGTGATGCTAGTAAAAACCAAGCTGTTATCAGAGGAAGAAGGTGGGGGAGGGAGGAAGGCAAAACCTCTGCATTTATTCCTCTGAGACACAATTAAAACCCTGCATGAAGATTGTGGGGAAAGACTGTGTCATTCCCTCGGTTTCATATGCCACATTCAAAACGAGTTATGAATTTGCAATAGAAGGAAGTCTTTCATCCCAGCTTTAGCTTCTTGACTCAAAGTTTAAGACTACTGAACCTGTGGAGCCCCATTCTGCTCATGCACTGGGGCAAGCCAGAGACACCTTGACCAGTGCTGGAAGGGTGACTGTGGTGCAAAGCCTGGTGTGAGGGGAGGGAGAGAGCATCACCACAGCATAGAGCATTTATGAGCAAATTCAGGCTTGAGGTGATTCAGAGTGAGACCGGCCATTTGGGGATTAGCTGGTAACATTCAGAGTTGTTGCTACATGCCCAGAGGGAATGCCCTCTCTTTCAAAGACAGCTAATTTATTTTTCATGATGGTTTGGACTTGGTCTTCCCCCCCCACCCCCCGAAACTCTCAAACTTGCAGTGGAATAAAGCTATTAGAGGTGGCTCATGATTTATAAAGAATAACCATCTCTCTCAGGTTGGGATGTGAAATAAGATGTTTGGAAATTAAAAGCCAGACTTATCTCTTTTCTTTTGTTGGCCGAAAACTTGTAAAGATCCAGATAACTCATGAAAAATAGAAAGTGCCTTTCTTCAGCTGAAAGAGTTCCTCTTTGTCAACCTAAATGCATTTTTATTTGATGTATTTAACCAGATCTGCACCCAGGGCAGCCTACAAATGAAAACACCAGCCACAGAGCTTACTCCTGGAAGCCCAAAGACATCCTTCTCTCCCTTTGATGAGACTGACAAATCCCAACCTTGGCTTAAAATCATCATCATTATGTTTCTAAACAGTCAAGGGTTGGAGAGTTTAAAATTCCCTGGATGGAGATGAAGTTTTCTGTTCATTGCAGGACTTGATCTTTTCTTATTAGGGAAGTTAATGTGATATTGATTTTGTGCAGGGGGAAAATGTGCTGTCATATTGCGATAGATGCAAAGGGTGAAAAGGTTGGCAAAAAGAGATGAATATTTTTTATTCATTTTAAGAACATTCCTGGCAAATCTGTCATTGCCCAACATGTGAAGTTTTTTCTGTGAGGTTAAACATTTTACACTGTTCTTCTTGCAGCTACAACTCTCTTTCTTTCCCTTTCTGAACACATACGTAAGAGAAGAGCAATGTTATTCCTTGCTACGAAGTGTTACAGTTAGGTAGCAGCTGTGATGGTATCAGCCAATATGTTGCTTTTAATGATCTCACTCATACATTATGAATGAGAAATTTGCAAGGCAGGAAAACATAGTGAGCATAATCTTTAACTGTTCAGCTGCTAAAGAGCTCTCTACATGAAAGTTACAGCCCCTCTGACCTTCCTGTTTGAAAAACCAACTTGGCATCTCACTTGGTTTTAGATCAGTGCAAGATGGAGATGTGGTCAAACCGCAAGCCATGCTAATAGGTTTTCATGAGTTAAAAAAAAATCCGACCTTTAGATGCAGTCTGTTTTGTTACACCCCAATAAAATTAACCCATTAATTTCAAAGCAGCATTTTTGCCTACCAGATTTCAGCTTGGCAGGAGACGTACTGTGAGTTTTCATACATTTAGCAAATGGGGTCCACCCATTATCTTTGAGGTGCACTGCTTAGTTTGAGACAGCACCAGAAAAGAGCATGCTAAGGGCTCCATGAATCCTCCATCTGCCACTCATTCTTTGTTGTTCAGGGGTGGACTAGGCATACTGGAGATGCTGAAACACCCAGCCTGACTAGCAATGCCAGGTGGACACTGGTGGATGGGGCTCTGTCCACACAGGGAGTGGATGATGGCCTCACAGGGACTCCTTGATCCCATGTCTCTGCTCAGGTGGGTGCCACTTTCCCTGGCAGACAGGCACCATCTCTTCTCACTGCTCAGGGTTCTGCCTTCACTGTCTTTTTCCTCTCTATCAGTTGCCCTGGAGAATCAGGAGCTGACTGTAAAGGCGTCCCATAAGATTCTCCAGAAAACTGCATCATTTTTTCTTCCTTCTTAGACCAAAAGGGCTGATATTTTAGCCCTGACCCCCCAGACACAAGAATCAGCTGCAAACTTCTCTTAACACTGCAGGAAACTGCTCTGACTTACGCCCTGTCCTTCCTGCCTTATCGCTGCCAGACGTGAAGGAGATATTATTGCCTTCTGCTTTAGAGTAACCTTTTGAGCCCTTGAAAACTGTGACATCCTCACCTCCTCCAGCCAGACTTTTGGTCCTTAGGCTCTTGGAATGGCTGTTGCCAGCTGACCTATGCCACATCCCACCACAACCACCTCAGTGCAAGAACCCACCATGAGCACTGAGGACCATCAGTAAATTACAAGCTGTCGCCTCTTCTTGCCTACAGGTTATTTTGCTACAACATAAAGGACATGACCAATTTCCTTAATAGAAATTAGCCTCTTTCCATCATTTCACTTTAATAGTTCGCTAAATATATTGGAATATATCCCCTTTCCTTCATACAGGATTGCAACACTCTCCTTGCTCAATGAAGGATTTGGAAGATTTTTGCTTGTTTGTTTTCATTGCATAACAAAGGCATTTGTATGTCTTCCAATCTGGGGGCTGCTGGTATTGGAGAACAGAGGACTTAGAGCTTGTTCCCATGCTCCTCTCACCATTTGACCAAGGGCAGTGGAGGTGAACACAGCAGAGGAGGAAGAAAGGAAAAGTAACTCCACTGAGGAAGGGAGATGGTTAGAAGACACTTCTGCAGCCTTTGAGCCTGAATTTTCTTTGTATCAGCTCACCTAAAACCAAACACCAGGGAGAAATGGTGCAGCTAATGCTTTGCAGGAAATTAAATTAGTTTGTAATAATCTTTTACTAATTTTAGGAAACCATGACTCTAGATGCATTTCTGGATTATATTTATATGCAAATATTTTAATATGGATGATATACTGAAAAATGGGTATTCACTGCCCTACTGAAAGAAAAAAAAAAAAAAGAATATTTGCATCTGCTTCAGGAGACAATTTGTGTATGGAGGGCAGCCGGAAGAAGAATCTCAGAAATGTTGATTTCATCCCTTGTAGGCAGGTACACGGAGCTGCCCCCTGTCTTCACAGCATGGCACACACTCAAGAAGAACAAAAAAAAATAATGCAATCACCTCCCGGCAGGGTTGCCTTGTTCTTGGCATAAGAATTACTGAAGACAGGATGGGAAATACAATGTGCAAAGGAAGAAGAAGGGCAGAAAAGCAGCCCACTGTTCATCCTGGCTCTGCACATGCCTGCAGAGCATTCTCACGTACATCATGTGAGCACCTAGAATAATAGACAGCATGGCTGGCTGCTTGCCATGCTCCCAGTGTCTAGGGAGACTATTCCATTGTTGATTTGTCCCAGCTGCTTCAGGGCAGCAACCAAGTCTACGTCTGTGTCCTCACAGACCTCGTCCCTGCTGAGAATGCCTTGTGTCAGAACATGTCCTTCTTCACTGGCCGTTCGTACCAAGCCAGGCAGTGACCCTGCAGGCATGTTCTCGCCAGGTCTCTCTCCCCTTTAGGCACCCCATCTGCTGCAGTCTGTATCAGGTGGACACAGTGATCAGGGACTCCTCTATTGGCAGCCCTGATGCCAGGTGGGCTGAGACAGGAGCACCTGAGCTGGGTTTGCTTATAGGTGTGGCTCCACGTGGTGCTGGGGCCACAGCAGAGGCAGGCGCTGGGAAGATGAGGAGGTTCCTGCATCCAGTGGTTTCAGTCCTTCTGTTGAGGCTGAGGAGCAAATAGAAATTGTTACAGGGAGAACAACTGCTGTCCAAAGTTTCTGTTGAGGTCACCTCTGAAAGTGAGAAGATGCAAGTTTAGGGCTATGCCTTAAAGAAATCCACTCTTGGCCACAACATCTGCTCCATCATCCAGACTCCTTGCAGACACATTGTCCTACGGCCAGTGGCACCAATCCAAGGCTAGACATGATAAACTGTGACCACCCTCCTTCCTATTCCTCTTCACTCTTCCAATCTTTTTTTATTAAATCCCTCTGCCTCCCACTTGCCTCTTTGAGTGAGACAATGATTGCTTTGCTTATAAATGAATTTAGTTATACTTTGCTTTCCCATTCTCTGCTTCTGTATATGTCTCTATAATCTCCACAACTAGAACCATCTTTAATTAAGAGGCTTCTTCTAATCCAAACCTTTGTTACCTTAACCTGTGTTTTTTTCACCCTTCACTATTGTAGGTAGGTACCTTCAACAGTAGGTGGTTGCCTGCTTCTGGGCACTATGCCAATATTTCTGTATCAGGAAAATGTCAGTGTTTAATTCCTCTTGGGAAAAAATATATTTTAAGATCTTCAAATGAAAGACACAGGACCTGTAAAGAAGACTTTGTGTACCACTGCCTACCATCTCACCTACTGTCCCTCACGAGGCTGTGCCATGTGGACCTCTTGGCCCTGCTGTGCAGACTCCTTGTAGTGTAATGACCTAATAACTCTAACCAAGAAGGAAAAAAATCATCTCTGCTGAAGTTTTCTCATTACCAATAGATATATTTGGGCTCTTTTGATGGCTGCAGCATATCGCAGTTCATATAACTGCACACTCTCTGCTATTTACTTATGGTATTATCTTACATTTGCTTCTCCTTCACAGGGAAAATAAAATATTTTCTCGGATTGACAGAGAAGGATTCATGTTCTGCTCTTTCAGTAATTTGGAAAATGAAAATATACTGCTCACAAGTTGTGGGTTTTTTTTAACAGATCTATATTTTATCCTTTCATGTCAGAAGCGAGACAGATTAATGGCTTCTGGAATTTATTTCCAATGCTGATTTTGTTTCCAAAGTTTTGAGAGTGACGAGACAGATCTGCAGTCCTCTCTCCACTGGGAAAAGGAAGTGGCATCTGTTCCTGTTTTGTCCTCAGAACTGCCAGAGAGGGTGTCTGGATCAACCATCCATCCTCTGCCAGCACATGTACACAGCCAGCAACACAGGCCAGAGAGCCCTTTTCTGCTGATGTAAATGAGAATTGGCCTGGAAGTGCTCTAATACATGGTAAGGAGCCAGTAGTCCCTCAGTTTGCTGAAGGAACAAAAGAGTTTTAAATCATCTTTACTTTGCTTGTCCTTGGGACTTGTGCTAAGCAAAGCTTAGCTGGACTTCAGGACCTTGGCTTGCTGTTCTGGCCGTTTCTCTGATTTCTGTTGTGCTGGAGGTTCCCACGTGGAGATACACAGCAGGTATGCACAGCTTGTGACTTTCTGTCCTAAACAGTGTTGATATGCTAAGCTTCAAATGGTGCCATAGCTCCCTACAAGTGAGCTACTGCTGCTGCCTGGTCCTGCTGCAAGCGGGAAGATCTCTGTGGTGATCGCTCAGTACTTCTACCAACATTTTGATCAGATCCAGGTTTCTGGACAGCATTTTACCTGGCTTTCTGGAGACTGCTAATCCAGAATGGTGATTTTCCAGTTACAGACAGCACAAGGTGGTCATAAGCCAAAGAGAGACAGAGATACCAAAGGTACAGCCAGGACAGCTTTCCCAGAGCCCTCAACCAGGAGAGACCAGAGCACGAGGCTGTGTGGAGGGATGAGGGCAAGAGCTGGCTGTGTTGGAGATGTTTCACCCTCCCCTCCCTGCTGATTACGATATGCCACTAAGGCCAAATCAGATCAGCACAGTGTTTGCTCTAATGTGGTTTTCTGTGTGAACTGGAGCAGGAAGAATAAAATACCTGAGCTCCAGAAGAAACCATTTGCACTGACTTTCTGACACAATAGATACCAAAGCTTCCCTCGCTCCCACAGCAATTTCTGCATTTCTGAAGTTTGTAGCTGAGCCAGAGCATATTTTTATTGATTTAAGCTCTTCAGATGATGGTGAATTCACAGCCTCCTGAACTAAATTGTTCTAATTAACTCAATAGTTGACAACTTCTGCCTTATCCTTTATCTGAATTTATCTGTCTTCAGGTTCCAACTGCAAAATCTTATTATGCTGTTGTCAGAGAGATTAAGGTTCTCCCTCCACACAGGTGCATAGGGTAGCATTAATCTGACCAGTTTTAGACATCTGCAGTGCATATCTATATCTGCATTAGTCATCAGTGATCCTTGTATGTTCAAAGGAGAGAAATGAAGTCTAGCATGATGCAAATTACCTCCCTTAAAATAGATGTCTAGTACAGATCAGATGAACTAACCCACTGTAGTGCCTCTTTCTTTCAGACTGCATGGCCAGCTCAATCAAAATTTAAGGGAGGGGAACCTTCACAGACTAGAAGTAGTCACTACTTAATCTGGCAAAGCTATTTGGACCAAGTTATTGTTCAACCTACAGAAGAAAGAACCCATGATGAAACTGATAGAAATGCCAGGCCTCAAGAATACTTCCCAGGAAGATTCAGCCTCCTTCTTCACTCCATATCTGCAGATGATGGCTGGAAATTACTTTCACTGCAGAGAGTCAGCGCCACATCTGTCACTTCAGTCCCATATCAGCTTTCAGGTTCATACATGTGCAAATTATACCTGTTTCCAGCTTTCAGGGTTACCTGGAAGTTATCTTGCTTCCCCTCAAGTAGATTACATGGAAGAGAGAGTGTTGACTTTTTAAACCGAGGAAACAAATAGGCTAATATTTCCTTTTATCTGATCTGATTTAGAAATTACTTCTGCCTCAGTCATAGAAAACAGTAAAATGCCAGCATTGTATCCAAAGAGAGTTCAAAGCCTGTTTTTCCACTGTATGGAGAAATGGTTTAAAATCAATGATTCAGCTTTAATTGATTTCCTATAGGGAAGTCTGCCCTATAATATCTGAAAGCCATTAGTCAATGTCTCTTTGAAGTATTAGATTTACTATGAAAACCCTGAAGATATTCTATTTTAAACACGTAGAAGCTTATGTGCTTACTGGATTATAGCTGTGTATTAAATGTAAAACTTGCCATCTAATGGATCACAGCAGCATTTTCACATTATCATTACTCTGAATCTCATCTTGCTCCTGCACACTCACACAAAAGGTACCTATAAAATGCCTGTCTGGCATTATGCCCACTTAATTATCCTCTCAGGGATTATTATAATGGGAACATGAGGATCTCCTTTGAGAGTACAAGGCCTATATAATAGCATCTCTTTATGCTTTAACGTTTAGGACCTTCCATCAGATGTCCCAGGTGTCTGGCAGAGGGTTCTGAGTTTGGAGTGTTGTTGGCGGGTGGTTTTGCACTTGTCTATGGTTGTATCCAGCCATGGGATTTTTCATCCCTGTGTTATGTTTGTATTTACTGTGCCACACACAACAAACATCTTGGTAGCTCTTCTTGAAGATGTAGTTAGTTTCTAAGGAGAAAACTGGTGTCACCATGCCCAGACCTTTACATGTCCAGCAGTGCTTGGACTTTGTCACACCCAGCTCCACACTGAGGCTGCTACAAACCACAAGCCAATCAAAAGTGTGACTCAGTCAACGTCTCTCACCTACATTTTGCTGTAGCACAAAACAAATAGCATCTCAGTTTGTGACTGCAGGCTACATCTACTGATTAAACTCCCTGACTGTAAGTAGTCCTGACAGCTATATCAGGGAGATGTTTTATGGGATTTCAGCCAACCTAGCATAGAAGATAACTGCTGGGATTTCTGCCCAGGGTTTATGCACCACTGCTGGCATGGGACTGTTGTAGTCATCATGTGCAAAGGCACGGTCAGATGGCAGCGCGCAGGCTGATGGAGAGGACAGGGAAATGGTACCTTATGGGGGAGAAGGCAGAAGGCAACACATTGAATCACAGAATTGCTGTAGTTGGAAAAGACCTTTAAGATCATCAAGCCCAACCATTACCTAACTCAACCAGGCCCAGTACTACACCATATCCTTGAGCACTGTATCTAGATGGCTTTTAAATACATACAGGGATGGCGATTCAACCACTTCCCTGGGCAGCCTGTTCCAGTCTTTGATAACCTTTTTGGTACAGAAGTTTTTCCTAATGTGTATCTTAAACCTTCCCTGATGTAACTTGATGCCATTTCCTCTTGTCCTATCAGTTGTGACTTGTGAGAAGAGACCAACACCCATCTCCCTAAAACCTCATTTCAGGTAGTTGTAGAGAACAACAAGGTCTCCCCTCAGCCTCCTTTTCTTCAGACATTGATGAAACCTGGGCCTGCAGAGGAGGAGAGAGGAAGGCATCAGGTCAGCTCCTTCTCAAGCACAATGGTCTTGGTTGTCAAAGATGGCATTGTCACCATGTGACCTGAGACACAGTTATGGCCCCTGGCTGTGCACCCTGGCCACATATTGGCTGTACTGGGTGGGATCCATTTTCCATTACTCTTTGACAGAAAACCTGGGACAAATGATTCAGATATTACCTTATTTCATCATATCTTCAGTCAGGATTTCTCCTGAAAGTAGAGAAGAAACTTTTTGTAGTAAATAAAAACACTGCACTTTAAAAGCTCCTACAGGGTAAATCTGCAAATATTTGTTCTACTGCTGATGAAATATGCCCAGAGAAACAGAGAAAACAATTTATTACCACAAAATAAAACTACTGAATGATGAAATATTAATTTAGATCATAGGCTTTGTATCAAATAGATTGCCTTTCTGTTTATGAACTAGAAACAATGGGGTTTTCTCCTTATCCTTTTAAACATTCTTTAGCAATATTATGAATTGTTAGAAATGGAGCTTTGACAGTTCTAATTCATGAGCTGGGGAATTAGTTTTTAATTCCTTTTCTTGCCTTAATATCTTCAATAAATCAGAGATTTGTCTCCTATCTTATTTATTTTTTTTGTGGGTGGGGACGTGAATCAAGTTATAGGGAATGTTCATAGCTATGCAAGAATCTCAATGTGGAATGAGTGGGGCATGCTCAGGCACACGACCAGGGAATAAATTTACTCTCTTTCTACTTTCTTTTCAATTTTTGCCCTATAGATCATTTGAGCTGGAAGAAGTTTCCATCAAAGTGCTAGAAATAGGGCATTTCCCAGGTGAGTGTAAACTCCAGAGCACAACCCACTCCTCCTCACCTCTATGATAGCAGAGCTTGCTCAGCACCCTGGGGACCTGAGCCTGCCTGTGCCTGCACTGCAGCATTGCACTGTGCTAGGGCTGTAAGGGACGTGATGCTCCCTGATGGCATAGAATTTGGGCTACTGAATCCACAGCTATTATCTCTGGATGTACAAGTCCTGAAAATTTCTCACCCATAGTCTTGCACCTCCTTTCCAGGGGTATTTTCTACCAATGTTAACAAAATAAGGTGGAATTGGAGATGTGCCGATGCTGCTCCAGCGCTTGGACAGGCAATGTGGCTGTGTTAGCAGCATGAAGATGTAGAGTGGCATTACCAGAGGATGAGGTTGAATACTGGGATCTTCATTGTCAAATATGTAAAAATATACCCCAGTGAAGGGATGCACCATTTCATCGATGTCCTGGAGAAACAAGCTGTTCCAAACAGAAAAAATGTTCACAGCTATTTCTCCTATCCCCAAGGCCTCTTCGCACTAGTTTTGCTCCTGTAGTTCATATTTATTCTTAATGAACAGAGAGCAGAAATGGTTGTTTTTCAGGAATAAAATCACAAAGAGCTCGGAAAACTTGCACACCTCTCTATGAACCACTCCAGTCATTTCTGAGCTCACAGGTGCCACGTAAGGAGAGTAGGGCAGGGGAGGGATGAGAAAGAATTTCACCCAAACAGGATAGGTTTGCTGTTAAACTTGCTCTTGTTGCAGTTGTACAAGCAGGACTGAAGCAGCAGCACCCCGAGAAGGTTCTGTAGCAATCACATTGTGATGAAAAGTGCTTACAAAATTGTAAAATGAAGAAAAATGCGAGCAAGTTCTAAAGCCTGGAAGCCTTATTCATCTTCTTGGTTTGCTCTTTGAAGGAAGTTTGGGAAGTCCTTTCAGAACAAACAGAATAATTTTAATTTTGGAAGTAATTTTTTTATTCTTTTAAAATTAAATGAGGGCAAATATTGAACTGAACTATCACTTCAAAATGTAAAAGTCAACATGCTTCATTTTAAACACATTCAAATAAGCTATTACGTTTAATTTCCTATTTTCTTTGGGTCAAAGGGGCTCATTCTTGTATGCAAAATTATTTTTCATATTCCAAACAAACATACAGATAATTTGACTGATACCCGAGATATTTTTAGTGATACAGTGCTTGCCTGAAAAGTGTTCTCTAGTGCTTAAATAAAAGCTTTTTAATAGTGAATAGAAGATAGGGCAATTCCCTACAGCGTGAATAATTTTACATACAGATGCAGGCAGTGGTTGACTAGGGCAAACAACTAATTTTAATTTCCTCTGCAATCTCTTAAGAAAGAGCAACATCTTAGACTCCTGAAGCAAGTCATACGATGGTCTTAACAGGTTTCACCCTATTATATAGAGTGCTTTAAAAACTGGTGTGCTGACTTAGCAAAGGTTTCTCTTTCTTTGCAAACTGAACCAGAGTATTTCCAGCAACTATTCGGACTGTGCAAAGGATTCCTAAATATTTTTAGAGGTTTCTGACCTTACTGTTGTGAAGGCTTTGAAGGGAATGGAAAAGTCTGACATTGATAAAATCTGGTGCTCATAATGGAAGCAGAGGAATAGAAATGAAGTTTTTGATGGTACTCGGCAAATGAGAAATTCATTGCTGGCTACATATTTCTGACTCAAAAATACAGAATTGTCAAAATGTCAACACAAGTCCAAAAAGAAAAGAGAAACTTGATGTGGCAGGGAACTGAAAAGCTCTTCCATGAGAAAAATCAGCTTTCTCCATGCTTGGATGTCATGGCAAGAGGGCATATATAAATATAATGCAAGAAAATAATGTATTGATTTTGCCATTAAATGTTATAATACACGCTCTGTTGTTCCAGGAAAGGTTAATCATGTTGCCCAAAAGAGAAACATGCTATTATGTTCTAACCTATTCCTGAAAGCAATGAAGGCACATTTAAAAGGTATTACCCTAGGCTACAACAGAGCGTAGGAGAAGCTAACTATTAGCTTAACATACAGCATGATGAGAAACAGGCATCAGCATTTATTGGGGGGCTGGACTTTGCCAAACAGGGCTTAAAAGAAGGTTTATTTGCTAATGTGCCAAAGGCATCACCAGCCCCCTCACTTGTCACCCACCTCTGGTTTCCAGAATGCCAGTGAGTTTCCTTCACTTCTCCCAGTCCTTGGAGTGATAGTAGCGGTTAATGTGAAGCAGAGACTTTCAAGTAAACTAGAGGAATTTTGCATTCACCTTGCCATGGTGAAACACTGGTGTATGTTCCTCTGTGCATCTCATTAATCTTCACTGCACCCTTTTTTGGCTGCTGCCATCACCCGATCCACTAAACAAGGCATCTAGTCAAATAAATCCCCTATTTGTACCTCACAGAGAGAAACAGGCACTTGTAGAAGGCAATTCACCCAAGCTTAGATGCCTGTTTTAGGATCAGATGAATGATCCACTAGCAAAACTTCCTTCTCTTGACTACAGTCTCAGCAGCAAGTAGCTCATCTTCAGACAGGTAAAGGTAGATGGCTTAGCTTAAGACTAAGATATCTAAATGTAGATGTTTGTGTATGAACTATCTGCTTAAACTGCTTTTACAGCCAGGGCAGCTGGGGCCAATGCCATCGGTAGACCCAAGGGAGATGAGCATGTGTCTACTACAGGGTGGGCTGACTCCTTCTCCAGGCTTCTCTGACTGTAAAGATAAGGAAAAACTGATCAATTTATGGATTTTAAACCACAATCAAGATCAGACTGGTTTATTGGTTTGTTAAAAAATATAATTAATCAGAAATCAATGAGCTTTACATTCAGGGTCAATATTTGCAGTACAACACACAAACCAATAGAAGATTCTTACACAAGGTTAATGTATCACTACAGACTTCTAAACACCCCTCTATAATCAAACTTCCAAATTCCAATTTTTGCAGCCCCACCCCCACTGAGTTGTATGCACTCCCCAGGCCATGTGGGCCACAAACACAACCCCTCTGGAAATGTGGGTTCCCCTGCTTCCACCCCTTCTGATGGGGGTGTAGGTGCACCAGCTTCACGTGTACCTGTGCTGCAGTCTTCAATCCACTGATGCACACACCAATGAGAAAGCACCTATGAGTTCTTCTGTATGTGCACCCCAGATGGGGGTCCCTCACCCTTAGGGCAGGTCTCTGAGATATCTAGAAATGGTTCATACATCATGGGGTACCTGAGACATGCTGAGAAGGCTGGAGGATATGACATGGGACCTATGTGACATTCACACCATTCTGGAATGGTGGCCGGAGGTCAGATAGAATATACCAAAACATCTCAGGTGACACTGGACACCTACATCTAGGCAACTGAACCCAAGCTACATGTTCTTCTGTTCTCTTCATACATGCATCAGTGTGTGCATTCAGGTGGACCTAGAGGCTGAATCCCATGATCCCATGAAAACATTCATATTTCCTGCCTTGCTGCTTGTGTCTACAGGCTTTGTACTCTTGAAGATGTTTAATAGCTTTCTTCTTTTATCTAGAGTTCCTCCTTCAGTGAAATAAAAAGGTAGTTCTGTAGGCCGCATGCTGCAGTCCCTCCATCACCATTAAATACAATTTTCCTAAGAGCTGCAGAGGGAGTGATGGAGAGACAGGAGACATATCCAAGAGTGCAGGAAGCCCCTGAGTGCTGAGGCATGCCCTTTTTTTGAGAAATTGTCAGTATGTGAATTGATTTCTGTTTCAAGAAGCTCAAAGCTGGCCAGCAATTAACCATTTCCAGGAATTGCTGGCTGACCCCTGCAGTGTAATGCATGGGAAGACATCTTCACTGCCAAGCCTGCTGTTTCCTTCAGCATTTTGGGTAAGGAGTGCTGATTAGCTAGACAGGACCAGATCTTGGCATCAGCGGAATCAGTCTTACTACCACCTGCCCCTTTCTCTTGGGGTATCTGTGCGAAGGAAGAAGTATATGGGAAAGAGGGCATGTCTAGGCTCTGCCAGGGTGGAACACTGTGGTGATGCGAGAAGGCAGCACGTCCTGATGTCCGTAAACCAAATCCCAGTGTGTCCCTTGAGCCACTGAGATGGGTATTTTATAAGAGCATCCAGGTTGTGTGTTCACTCTTCATATCTGAAGAATATCCCCTCTTGCCTCCATCCCTTTGGCTCTCATTCCTCCCCTGCCTCAGAAACACCCATTTCTTCTGCATCTTTACATCCATACGTCTTCAGGAACATTGTCTCAGTTACTTGGGGATTAGTGGTTGTCTCTCACAGTAGGAATGTGCTCCTTGCAGCTCCCCACAGATATGGCTTGGCAGAGGAACACTGGGTTTCTCAGGAGCAGAAGGGAGGAAGGACGTCTCTCACTTAAATAGATATGGCCCCAAATTGGGAATTTGTCTGTGTTAAGAGGTTGATACTGAATGCTGTGGAATGGCTAAAGCAGCCTCTTTTTCCTGCTCCTTTTCAAATTGGTTTTATTTCTGTAATAATTCTAGTCAAAAATACCATTTAAATCTTTTTCAACTAAGAAAAAAGACTTTTTAATGACATGGAAGTTTTGATGGAACTGTTTCCATTTTCACTCCTTCTAAAAAAAGAGCTAAAGCAAACTTCTTAAATTTGTGAACAGAAATTTAAATACATTACAAAAGCACAACATTTTCAATGACATTTTTCTTCCTTGTCATGCAAAAAAGATTTTTTATATATATATATGTATATACATATTTACATCTTCCCAAAGCTGCTCTCACAAAGAAATACAGAAACAGCTTTCAGAAACATTGCAGCTGATTTTTCTTTTTCAAAGCTGGAATGAGATAATGCTGATGGGGACAGCTGATGCTGATCCTTCTCTCTCAGGGTCTCCGCTGGGAAAGGAAGGATTTACTGCATTAACCTATGAGCTCCCTGTGGAACATGTCCTGTCAGTGCTGGGGTTTCCCAGGAACTAAGGTATTCTGGCATGCACTGGTAGTGAACGGAAGATGCAAATTAAGAAGAGGTCTTTTAGAAAGGTGTAAAACCACAAGGCAGCTCAAGGGCTGGGAGGGTGCAGTGCCCAGCAGTGGTGCTTACAACATCTGCAACTTGTCTGCTGGTGGCACTGGAGCAAAAGTAAGGATTTACCATGAACTGGCGTGTCTGGCACTTCTTTCATCTCCTGAACATCCCTGTCTCCATCCTTCTTCCTTCCCTCCCACTCTCCCCATCTCTTCTCCAGAGAACCTCCCACACATAGTCTTGCCTTTCCAGCTACAGAGCTTGGACTTTTGGCTGAGTCCCCATAAGCACAACTCAGGAATTGCAATGTCCTCTTATGTGCTTTTTACAAATTTCTCTCTCAATTAGGCACTCTTAATGTTGTTGCAAATTGTGATTACCCTGACCTCTCTCTTGAGATGGATTTCTAGCCACCTCCCTTGGCTCCATCTTCTCCATTGCTTTAAAGTTTCTCCTTTTTTTTTTTGGTGAGACTGCACGTTTTTTCTTGGTTTCTTCTGCCACTTTTCTAATTGATCAGACTCTTCTGCTGCCATGTTATATCTTCACCTGAGTGCTTTCAGAGGTTTTTTTGGAGCTACCTGAGACCATTATAAGGAATTGTGATTGCCATCTGCATAGCCACCATATCCTCCTCCTCTAAACTCCATCTTTTCTGATTGCCCACAGATGTTACAAACTCACAGACATTAAACCCATGGGCAACCACTGAATCTTGTTGTCTGATTTCCCATGGATATCTCAGGGCATTCCATGGCATCTGTTTAATTCACTCCTCTAGTGACCTGTGTTTTCTCTCCGTTAGTATATTTACATACTACAGTCAAGACCCCTCTCATGCTTCTTTCTGATAATCTAAATGGATACAGCTTTTTAGGAGACAACGGCATTTTCAGGAACCATCCCATCATCTGTGTCTTCTACAGTCTCCTCAAATTCTGAGCAGCTGTAGCACCAGAAAGAGCACACACGTTCCATCACTGAACTTTGCACCATGTCCTGGATTTCAGTGTCCTGCACAGAGGACAATTGTCTTCCCTGCTCCTTCTTGATGCTCTCCTGGTTTTGCAGCTGAAGTTTGCACTTGCAAGCTTATAGCCATGGCATCTTCTGTGGTACAGGATGTGATGCCACTTACAGCTTCATTATCAATCTGATGACCTTGCCAAAATCAGTGCTTTACAGAGCACAGTTTCTGCATGTTCCATATAAGTTTAACCTGCTTTCTATGTTCCAGATTTTACACTTTTCTGTGTTAAAACTCAGTTTGTTAGAGTAGGCCCAGGTTAACAAGCAAACCAGATTGCTTTGATGGCTGACTGGTACTTTAATTTATTTCTTGCACAATATACACATTTCTTGGTAATTTTGTGCTAGTTTAATAAGTTATTTGATAATTCAATTGATCAGCTGACTGGATGCTACTTGGTCTAGAACAGAAGGAAATTTGTCACAGAATCACAGAATGGTAGGGGTTGGAAGGGACCTCTGGAGATCATCTAGTCCAACCCCCCTGCCAAAGCAAGCTCACCTAGAGCCCAGGAACGCATCCAGTTGGGTTTAGAAAGTCTCCAGAGAAGGAAACTCCACAACCTCTCTGGGCAGCCTGTTCCAGTGCTCTGTCACTCTCACAGTAAAGAAGTTTTTCCTTATGTTTAAGTGGAATTGCCTGTATTCCCATTTGTATCCGTTGCTCCTTGTCCTGTTGCTGAGCACCACTGAAAAGACCATGTGTGATACAGATGCATCTTCCTGCTGCTCCTGATAACACCACAAAATTGCTTATTGGACATTTATGTCTGTTCTGGACCATTATTACCCATCTCCCAACCTCATTCTGAAAACTGGCCTGTCTCAGTTCTTGCTTTTCTCTTTTTCCTGGCAGTTCTTCTTTAAAACCTCTTCACACTGTTCTTAGGGATGGATTTTCCTCTGGTGCCTTTATATACATTTATAATTTTTCTGTACCTCATTAACTTCTCATTTATATTGATTGCCAGCTACTTTCCTTTTTTCCCCTCCATTTATTACATTGTGCCATTTTATTTCCAGTTGCTGCTTTCCTTCCACTGCTGAACTAGGATGGCCTTTTGCCAAAGTTCTCAGCTTGACATCAGTCAGCCTGCCGAGATGCTGAGACTATTAGCCGCCATCCTCACCAACATTGTCTCCGTGTTTCTTGCTTTCTCCCTTTCCTCCCAGTCAGTCTGTCTGTCTCCAGCTACTGTCTCTCATTTCCTTAGACGAAAAGCTCTTTAGTCAGAGATTTCTCTCTTTGCACAGTATCTATCAGGGCTTGATCCATTGCAAGAACTCAGTAACTTCAGCTGCAACACACGAAGTGATCACAGGATCATGCCTAGACCCTTTCAGCAGAGAGGAGAGCACAGTAGCTGAAATCCCTGCCAAGGTTCTTTCAGTAACCCTGCTTCACTGCACTGAAATGGATTGGGGCTGCTCACCTGGTGAGTTGACTTTCATCGGTGAAGTAGGGTGGTGTTGAACATTTTAATGGGCAATAATTTCACAAAGCTCCTTCAAATATTGTGTGAGCAAATGATTGGCTGTACATAATATTGCTCCAATGAAGAATAATGGATTGAACCTGGACACAGGACACTGCTCCCTTTGGCCCAGGCTTTCTTTGATTGCTTTTCCCATGGAGGAAGGGGGAGAAAGGAAGGTACAAACACCTTCACACTCTGGTTGCCTTAGAAGTCCCCCTGGTGACGTGAATACCTGTTTCCCTTTCTCTAAATAACACAGTGCCGCATGTCATGATCAGTGACTTTGACTAATGTAACTATTAAATACCCCAAAGTTGTACTTGTGTTTGTCAAAACAGCTCAAAGTTATGCTTTTATTAGCCCCCATGCAAGCAGTGTGGCTCTGATAATACATCAGTTACTACTTATTATTCAATTGGTGCAAAGGGAATGAAAGAAGAAAAAGAGGGTTTGTGTGTGTGTAATGCTATTTTTCAATTAGTTTGCTTGTGGTTTTCAGCATTAAATTGGATAAGTGAAAGATGGTGGATGGGACCCATCTGCCAGGAAATTGCCAGCATGTGGCCATCTGTTGCTATCCTGCATTTGATCAGTGGTACAGAGTGTGTGTTGATTAATTCATTCAAGTCCCTCTGAGGTACACAGTCTGCCTAAGAACATACATCCTAATAAATAAAAACTCAATCAGTGAAAAGCACTTTATGCAAATATTGAATAATGCCACTGTTGTGTAGAACAAACAAGAGAGGGGCTCTTCCCTTCTCTTTCTCCCTTCACTCCCCCCACCAGCATCGCTAGGATCCCATCTGAAAGAAAACCAACTCACATGCTCAGGAGGAGCCCTTGCCACACATACTGCAGATCTCACTGAGATTGAATGTCTAGATGCCACAGAGGGAACAGGCCAAATTCTTGGCAGTTTTAAGCTCAGTAGTGACAGGACACTTTCACCAAGACCCAGTCCCTCAACTCATCCAAGGTGACTTGTCTACCTCCTTTCCTTATGGGCCTTCAAGGCTCAACTCTGCTTGAAGGGCACCTGCTGAATGGAAGCAAATCCCAGAATACCCTCAGGCCATATCTGAGGCTTAGTTGAGGCCAGCCAAGACAAGCCATGCCAACCTGGAGACCACACAGTCATCCGCACGAGGAGCTGAGCCTGAATGTGCGTCTGCTGCCCCCTGCTTAGGAAAAGGATCTGCACTTGTTACATGTCCTGTCCCTGGGCTTTCCAAAGAAAAAGTCTTTTTTTTTTTTTTTTTAAGAAATTCTTGGCTCCTTTTGAACTTGGGAAAAGATAAAGTGTTCCAGGTGACCAAAGTCCATTTCTTTCTCTAGATTAAGATGGATAGATTAAATCTTTTATTCTTTTTTCAGGATGGTTACAATTTTCAAAAACTCACACACTGTTTCCCTAAAAGCCCTAATCCACAACATCTTCTGTCTGCCTCCTTGGTTTCACTCCCAATCTCACCTCCCAGAGCCCTCTCCAGTCCATGTGGATCTTTCCATGTCTAGCAGAAGTGGGTGTCAGGGCATACTAATACCAGCCCACAGATCTTCTAGGGAGTCAGATATTTTGGGGTTGCAACAAAGTGGATGGAAATGAGCTTCAAGATGCCACCAAGTTGTCAGAGGCATGTAGAAAGCTAACAGTGGAAAGGTCTGTATTTACAACAGGTAGTAGGCTCACTGGAAGTTGTAGCAGCTCTTCTGAACTGCTTGTTCTTCAGGCATCAGACAAAAATATTAGTAGGTATTCAAATGTTCTATGATGTTCCTCTATTCTCCAACATTTTATCAGGGTACAACATCCACTTGCAAGGTGATCAAGGCCAGACTTCTAAATCCTTCGAGAAGCAGCTAGAGTATTGAATATATCACAGTATTTACTCCCTAGAGTGCAAAGAATAAATATTTCCACTTGCCAAAGAACTGTTCTAAATCATCATTTTCATTTTGAGGCTGTTTGGGTAGCACATCACAGCTTGCTTCTCAGATTCATCTTTGCTTTCATAGTCTTGATGAGGCTTATGATTGTTTTAATACACCAGATCCTTGGGTAAACCCAGTGGTACTATCAGGGGCTTTCATAAGGGAGGTTACCACTAAAAATAGCAGGCATGCTCAGAAGCCATGGCAATCAACTGTATCCCTTGCTACATTGAATAATCCTCTTGTTTTTCTCAAAACATGTTTTAAATGTAGGGGTGTTTTACAGCATTTTGCTCTAATGGAAAATTCATAGCCTTTGTCTTTCCTTTTGTCCTGCTTAAACTTAGGGGAGCAACAGAAGGAGGGAGTGGCAGCAAGAGCTGAGTTAAGAATGCTGTCCTCTGCAAAGGAAAATCACAGATTAAGTTGCTCCCAGGGAGAACTATTTACTATTCAACCTTCAAATAAAAAAGACAATGAATAGTATCCCTTAGCAACCCTGACAAAATCCTTGATTTATAGCAAGGGATAAACAGTTAAGTTTTATTAGATACAATCACATAAACCCTCAAAATCAGAGGTAATTCAAAGCTGGTAAGGTCTGGAATGGTGTATTTGAGCCCTCCTTATGGCTTTGTGGTTCAATTTAGTCATCTTTGCAAAATGAGCTTTGTCAAAACATGTAAAATGTGAGTCTGTATCATTGAAGAAAGAGTGACATTCGCCCAAGGTGACAGCAGTCCTCTGCAGCAACCTGGCTCCTTCCCCTCCCTCCTCCTCTCCCCAGGAGCTTGCAGGAGTTACTTGGCTGCAGAGGTGAACAAACCCAGAGTCTTGGCCACTTATGTGTGGGACTGTATGTGCCTGAGACAGGGACCTTGGGGTCCCACCCACTCTTCAGTTACTGTGTTATGGCCTTGTTTTGTGTCCTGACAATATCTGGAGGTTTAGGGACCAAACTTACTGCTTCTCACCTTTCAGCATGGGGGGACTGAAAATTCATGCATGGAAAATCACCAGGTCACTGATCCTTTCACCTGCAAACTCATTTCTGCTTCTAGGATATTCCAACCTGACATAATTAACAGTAGAAAGAAATGGCATCAATAGAAAATGACTATCTTGATACACTTGTTTGGCTTAAGCATCCAGGTGGACATTTCAAAGGTGTGTAATTGGCACTGCAGAAGGTAGCGTGGGAGCCAGTGGAATAGCCCTGTAAACATATTTTGGTTATCTGTGATCACTGCGAAATTGCTTTCTATCAACACCTGCAATATAACATGCAGGGTGGATAGAATGGAACAAATTAATTGGAGTTTATTTCAATATTAAATAGGAAATCCTCATGAGTGAAATCTCAGAGAAAAATGTCAAAGTTTAATTGCTTTCTGCATTTTTGCACGCACACACCTACAACAGAAACAGCTGGCACAGCTTTCCTTTGCACCTTCAGGGTTCCAGTGCTCTTCCCATGTTCTTCCCATTTCTGGAAACATTAACTGGCGGCCCATGGTCTTGCAAACCCCTCAGCACAGCAAGCTCTACAACCAGCATTGCAGGCAGCTGAAGAAATGGCCTGGTGCCTTCTGGACACCCAAGAGCAGGGCTTTGTGTGGCCAAGTCAGAAGTTTATTTATAGGCATAACCAAACCCAGAGGAACAGTTTCCTTGTGCATGTGGCAGTTACTATGATATTTCTCTTTAATAAAATATAGATGTAGGTAAAAGCAAATTTAGTTTAAAAAAATATCCAAAGTAGATAACAATTTTACACACTTTTTAAAACCAGAAATGAAGAGAGTTTGAACAGCTCCAGCCTTTGCTCTCCCCCTGCTCACATCCAGCCAACAAGCTGCCAGACCAAGGAGCTCTGTATAGCCCTGCTGCGTCTGGAGACACGGCTTTTCATATTAACCCTGTCCTCAATTAACATACAAAATCATCAGGAGGAACAAAAGACTTTCCACACCAGTGATCCAAGCGGTTTTATGAGTATTCAGCAAGCACCAGCCTCACGTCTATAAAGCAGGACTGTTTGCTTCCAGCACTGGCTTACGCCGTTCCCCGAATGCCTGTTTATTACAGGATGTGCGAATGACGGGACATACAGACATCTGTGTTAACCTCCCCGTGTTCCCTGTCTGAGTCCTGCCCTAATTAAATTTGGGAGCCTGGTAATTTCTCTATGGACCCGTTTGCAGCACAGACGGCAAGTTCTCTGCAGAGATAATGAAACTGTTATAATCCGTAGGATATGTTTTCCTGGGCAGCGCAGTTTATACTCGGGGTTAAAAAAAGAGCAGAAAAAGCTTGATTTTTGGCTATTTTTCAGTCTAGATGGTAACCAGTGTTTTTGCAGCTCCCTGGGAATTCCCCCCATGCCACTGACAACATGGTGAATCACGGTGCCCTGCCGCATCTCCGATGCTCAAACATGTTGAAGTTTGCTGCAATTTGTAACACGGTGTACTGCAGAGCCCTTTAGAAGTCAACATGATATATTTGTTATCAGTAGCCGGTGCTTTTGTTTTTCTCAGGGAGCAGAAGGAGAAGCCAGCAATCCTGCTGTGCTGAGACAGGGCTGGAGAACAACACGGGTCAGCCTCCATCCTCAGAGCCCAGCCTGCAGCGTGGGCTGACGCTGCTCTCAGCATTCATCTGGTGTTCACTGGGAGGTGCTAAGGGATGTATTATCTTTATTTATTGAGGCCCCCATCATGACTTGGATTACTCTTTAACAAGGTCACCATAATCACATTGCAATCAGGCTGCCCTTTCCCTCCCCAGTCCTGTAATTAGTGTTTGCCCTTGTAACTGGAAGATTAACCATATGACCTACTATTAACCTCTCTTCACCTATTATGGTCTCTTCGGTGTTCCTTTTTAATGCAGATACTGTTGAAACAGGGATTGTTTTAATTATATTGTATTAACAGGGAAGAGATTCTTAAACATGGGGAATATGCTGATTATAGATTTAATGATAACTACAAGTATCAGAAAGTGTAACTGTTGTGTAATTAGAGAGTACTCCAGTGTAATAACACACAGTTCTCACTTGGTACTCACTACAAATCAAAGTGGCTCGACAGTACAAATTGGTGTGCACAGGTAGATACGTTCTCTGTCCCATGGAGTCCCATTCCAGGGCAGTCCAGTCCTAATGCTGCCAGTCAAGTGCCAGATTTGAGACCCCTGTATCCTCATCCTGGGTTGTTTTTAGCTCTCAGCGGGTGGGTGTGCACCCCTCTATTGGGAGACCTTCACACATTGCCCCAGTTCTTATTCTGCATCTCCACCAAGGCCTGGAGTTGTCCAGATGGCAACTGGCCCCCTGGCACACCAGCCAAGGGCAAGATGCAAGAGTAACAAAACATAAGAGGAAAGATACTGGTATCTGCAATGCATTACAGTTATTACAATTATTACAATCTATTAATAGCTCTGAACCAAGCTACCAACTCATGGCCTCCTGAGATTACTTAATAACCATTGCAAACAGAGCACTAGTGACCAATGGACTGCATCATTATTTTGAGCCTAAGGGCCTTGAGCCAGCAGGCCCTTCCTACAGCTGTGAGTAGTCCCTTGATTTCAGGGTTAAAAGGAAATAACTGTATAAATGTTTTTGAGGCTGCCATCCACCTCAAAAAATACTCAATGTTTCCTCACAGGTAAAACAAGTGAAGCAAGTCGTATAAATGACACTCTGAATTATTCATCCAGTTTGGATGGATCACTGGGAATACTCTCTCATACCTTCCTGCAAGCTGCTGAAATGACAGTTACCCTCTTCAGTGTTAAGGCCATGCCCTGCATCACTGCAGGGATGTGTGTATGCACATCTATATCTCTCTCGGTCCTTGTACTGTTTGCATCAGATCTCCTAATGCCCGGTCATCAGGTCAGAACACTGCTCCTCCTCAGAAATACCCTGTACTCCCAGTTTTACTGAAATGGTTAGAGAAGAAATGTGTGGATATGGAGTCCCCACTAGCTGCTGGGGAGTGGAGGAGGAACCTGGTAGCAGCACCTAATAGCTTATTTCCAGCTTCTGTTGGTTGACACATAGTATTGCACAAAGTATTTCCTCCTCTTGGATTACCAGCCATCTGATGCTGTATTTTTCTTCCTCATTCATGGTGCCATAATTAGACTGGAGATGGAACACAAGATGTCTAGTCCATGATTATGTCTGAACTGGCTGATTGAGAGCTTTTCCTGGCTGGTGAGGATGCCCTGACTGCAACTGTGCCTACTTCCACCAGGGCCCCGTCTGGAGACCGGGCACCCACCTGCCTCTAGTTTGGATGTGGACTGTGAGAAACCTGGGAGCAAGCACACCTGACTGCTGCTCTGCTCCAGTCCTGAAGTGAAGAAGGGTGTCTGATTTCACCCTGTAGAACCAACCAGGCACAGCAGAGCTATTGGAGTTTCTGTACCTCTAACTCAGCAGCAGATGAAGCGCCTCCTGTACGTGTCGGGTCCCATTCACCTGATTTGTATTTTTTAACCTGTGTCTATTTGCTGATCTGTTCTAAGCCGGTCCAGAACTCAGTTCAAATCCTCCCCAACTCAGGGCGAGTCTTTCCTTTTGGACCAGGGCCCAAGAGCACAGATGTTCAGGCTTATCCTTCATGACCTCCCTGTGAGACACAGAGGATCAGACAGAAAAGTCTCTCTCCACATGACAGGATTGTTCGCTGAAATCGTGGTCCCAGTGGAGCCAGTGGATGCAGGACACACATGCAGAAGGAGAGGTGTGGTGGAGCTGTGGCCACCACCACTGTGTACATAGACCTCTCTGCCAGGAAGGGTGGCCCTGGATCTCCAGCACTGTAATTCAACAACTGCTGCCCCAAGGGCTCCCAGTGCTGCTGGTGGTCTTGGACTTCAACACGCAGGATCTGTGGGTAGCTGCACCAGACATACCAGTGGAGGTTGAATCTGAGGATACTTTACCCCAAAAAGCAAAATTAAAAATGACAGCGACCAGCTCAGTGGGCTGACATCTTTTTACTTCTCTTAGCACAAAGAAGTAATAAATTCAAGTGGTATTTTAATCTAACAGCTTCACAGCAAGTAAAAATACATAAATAACTTTGCATTTGTTGTCAAAATTATCCTTATAAACTGATCTCATAAATCCAAGACTCTAAAAATATATCTATAACACTTTATGTTTTATCTCTATTACAATTTGCTGTAATCACAAGAGAAAAATTTTAAAGCTGTCTAAAACTCACAAACAAGTGGAAAGGAGGATTTTTATGATTTATAGTGTAATCTTCTTTCCTCAGCTTTTTGGGATATCAAAAGTGATAGTTTAATCATACATCTATCTATGCCAGGAAATAAAGGAAGGACACATGTGATATAAAGGAGGAATTAAATCCAAGCAGCTATTCTGTGTGGTCTGGTGATTGGAAAAAAATCATCCATGTTTGCAGCTAATTCAAATTCACTTACCATAGGATGCTTCTTAAAATATTTCATTTTCTACTTAATTTGGCTGCAGTGAGTCTGAACTGTACTGATTCTCATTTTTCATCTGCACACAATTGTTTAAATGCTGTCATTTTCCAATCTATAAGGCCAAGAAAATACCTTCCATGGGGACCATGGCAACATTGTTAAGATCTCTCTGTGTGGTTATAGTTTTTTTCTGGTGAAGTTCTGGTGGTGCCTTCCCAAATGTCCTGAAGTTGGGACAACCCTGCTGCATTTTCATGTGAAAAAAATGGTGAAGTCAGGTGTCTTCCATGTCCAAAATCATGCACTTTATGAGTTTCCCCTGTGTTATTGAAGTAATCAAGTATCTGAGATTTAGTCAGCACTAATATGGTTTACCTGGGAATGTCGGTGCACCTCTCCAGTTTCTCAAGCCTGGCTGAGTAACCATAAGACACTCAATGAGATGTTCAGTGGGCACAATGCTGAGGATAGAAATACCTGCCTGGGGACTGAAATAAGTAAACAATCATCAACGTGCATCTATCCATTTGATAGAGAGAAGCTACAAAAAACTCAAGAGATCAAGAAACTGTTGGGGTTGTGAAGGGCAAATAAATAAACCCCACAGGATGTTTCTTAGAGTTTTCATTAATCCTAAGGAGTAAGATGTCCTAATTTGGGCCTGAATCATTACTACTTCCCTATCACCTGCAGCAGTATTATTTTCCATACTACACATGTCTAGCAGGGCAGTAGATGACCCCTGGCATGGACAGGAGAGAGAGCAGAGTCTTTTATTTTACAGTATGGTGGCAGCAAGTACTGAAGTTCTGCTAGTAGTAGGACATGGTGATTTTTTGCATGCTTACGGATGAGACTGCAGTCAACTAACAAACATCTTAAAGCCCTACAGCAATGTATGGTATTCAGGTGGAAGAATGCACTGGGCTGTAACTTTCCTCATCCCTGCCACAATGCAAAGAAATTAAGTGAAGTAGGAGTATTTAGCACAAGGTTCCTTATGAAATACTGAACAAAGCATTTTTTAAAGCCATTGCTCTATGCTGCTGGACATATTACAGTCATATCCCTCACTATATTTAAAGTTATCCATCTCTGGTTTACAACAATAACATTTTCTTCAAACCCATCTCTGCACACTTCCTACACTGCCACCTACCTCTGATCTTCCCACTGCTGCCCCTTGGCAGCCACTTGCCCTGTGTCCTGCTGAGCATTGAGGTGAACACTTGCTCTTACCCCTTGCTCACCTCCATCACAGGGGATCCCTGCAGATTCACAGCCTTCAACATCCCTCTCACCACCACTGATAACAACCATGAGCTGTGGCCCCTTCTCAGCAGCGCGAGGAGGCCACTTGCGTTGGTTTTGCAGGATCAGAGATACCAATCTGAGCGTGTTATTGCTCTTTGCCATGCTCTGAGGTGATTTTTCTAAAGTTGTTCTGATTATTCATAAGTCATGTGCTCACATCTTTTGCATGCAGCGGTTTATTTCTTCTGCTTAATGGGAGCTGATGCCTTACATGGAGAAAGGCCCTTTTTTGTAACTCATGCAGAGCATTCGAGACACAATTTGCCTATGAGAAATCCTGGAGTTAATGTGACCTGACAACAGAAAGTTTGGTTCTTCATGCCTAGTTCCCAAGGATTTGCCAACATGAAAGCTACAATTTATGACTAGTGTTGCTGCAATCCAGTTTTTGGAAGAAAAAAAAATCATTATTTGTTGATTTACATAGAAAAATCTAATTTACATATTATCAAAGTAAGATCTTCCAGAGCTGGAAAAAGTTTGGTACTGCACAGAGAGAGCACTTTCCAGACCTATGGCACTATTTCAATGACAAAAAAGGGAGTGACATGAGCAGGCTGTAATTTCCCCGCAGAACTTGTGTGGGAGTTCAGCTGCATGCGTGCATGTGTGTGTGAGAAAGAGAAAGGGACATGCAGAGAGAGGAAGAGACTTGATGCATTATGCATTAATTTGAGTGTGTGTAGGCAGAGCACAAGCCAGAATTTCCCCTCTTGGGGACCCAGATTTAGGCCTTAATTTTGTGTTGAGGTACTTATGTAGAAGCATTCCAAATGAATTCCCGGTGTGCACAACTGCCCACTGCTTCAATTATGGTCATATTAAAAACACACCGTTCACTTGCATGATTTAGTCCACTTATGGCTCTGAATGGCTCAGGACAATAGGAGCTTGTAATGTAATTGTTCATGCCAAACTTGACCAAACTCCTTTTTTTCTGACTCCTCCTTTCCACTGCTACCAGAAAACTTGTACCCCAGCAAAAACAAGCAATTAATTTGCCACCCCACAACAATTTAGAGGATATATTTGGTTTGCTTGACACTAGGCAAGAAAAAGAATCTTATGAGAGTATGAACTCCCTTAACATCTCAAGCCTAGCTCTCTCCTCACAGGGGACAGGGCAATTTAGAATTGGTCACCACCTTCTCTTGATAACGAAGCTATTCCCAAGAAGTGCTGAGCACCATTTGGCACTGTGGCAGAGAGAAGCCTGTGGAGACCCTCTCTACTCACCTCTGCTGTTTTCCAAAACCTGGGGCAATGAGAGAAGACCCATAGAGGAATGAGACACATTTTGGTAGGTGACAATGGCTCACACTGACTTCTGACAGGACTGAGGTCAGCCCTCACCCCAATGGACTCCTCAAATCCCAGCAGTGGTGGTGTTTACAGAAGTGCACTTATGCTCCTTAAAGAGCTGGCAAGGTTTTCAGAGCTACCAGTGTTTACTGGGGAATCTAGTTCTGAAGGTGGGCGCTCAGAAATACTGAGAGACATCCCATGTGTTACCTCAGAAACCACTTTCTGGGGCCAGGGGACTGCTGTTGCTAGCTGAGCTCTCCTGCTCTGCTGCCATCTCTGGCTTTGACCTGTCCCACAAGCAGCAACTCATGCTCCAACTCTCCTCTGCAGCTCCAACACACTGAGTGCTCCCAAATCCTCCCACGAAGCCCCATTAAATTGTACAAGGGACTTGACTTTTATGAAGATTGTCATAATTATATCCACAAGCTCTGAACTAAAAAAAACCAAGCCCTATCCAAAGCTTTCAGCCTGACAGCTTCTTCTGAAATGACAGATTCTCCATGTGCCATGTATGTAACACCCCAGTTGTATCTTTATACATCTCTGTCACCTCCTCTCAGCTCACAAGACCCAGAGCCTGGTACTTTCACGGCTATCGTTTTGCCAACCCCCATCTGCAACACTATCTGTAGCACAGGGCCATGCTGATTATTTCTTTGATTCTTCTGCATGATCAAAATCATTTGCTCTTTTATCTCTTGCTGTTTCTGACCTGGCAGCAGCAGTTTCAAGAAGGGCACTTAGATGTGCACTCAAGCCGGTATGTAGCATCCTGAAAGAAGATGATTTTCTGGATCAAGGTCCCCTTCATTAAGATTGTTCTTAAATAGCTCAGACTTTTTGAAGGAATGGGACACTTAAACATTCCACCGCCTAAATGTTTCTCCAGGGCAAATTATGACAGCTTAGTGTTTTGCACCTTGAAGTTGACACTTTGGACATACTGAGCAATGGATGTTCCTGCACTGCTCTGCTGCTCATTGCTTCCTCCTCCTTGGGGTTGTTCCCTTCCCCATGGGAGGTGATAGCCCCGCCTGTCCCATGCACAGCTTCTTTTTGCCAAACAGCATGAAAAAGCAGCAAAGACCTAGCTACATAAGGATCTCCATGCTGTTCAGGAGGTTTCATTCAGCAGTGCCTCCAGGAAAGTCTGCCACAGTTTAGCAGCTCCATTCCTGATAGTTTTGGAGAAGGAGAAACAAAATGGATCTGGGGAGGACTTTCCTTATTCTTCACAGGTGTGCACTTGCTATTCTAGCCTGTGTCACGTGCACCAAGCAGCCCTGACCCCTTAGCTGACATTTTATTCTGGTTCATCCACTTCACAGCCACCCCAAATGCTGTGCCTACATACACACACACCTAATTATGCAGGACTATATGCACAGGAAAGAGTTAAGCCCTGCAGAATTTTAATACTAGTCTCCTTTACAAAGGAAAAAGTAGGGCAGAGTTACGTCATTTGTCATGATCATGAAGGGAATCCACAACAGACCAGAGACCGAAGGATTATCTCCAACCTGCCCCTTTACTGTTACCCCATTAGTCCACTTCTTACAGCTTTTCCTGGGATACTGTGTGCTTCATGATAGCAACAAACAAAAATCTTCCATGGTATAGTTTCTGCTTTTATAACAGTTGTTTATCACATCTTACCAATATTCCCTTTCTTCTCTATTTTCTTCACAAACATTACTTTTTAAAAGGTGCCAGATGTTTCTTCACCCTTAAAAGTCACCTCAAATGCAATCAAACCATAGCTCCAGATGACTTACAATTCTCAGTTATTTTTCTGAAGTCCCTGTGTAAGACAGTGCTGGGAAGGAAGATGGAGTACTTCAATTTTTTTAAGAGCCAATGTCAAAACAATTCTATCAGCCCATGGCACTAAATACTTTAATTACTGTTTCTTAATTTCAAGAGACAAAACTTCAATCGTAATAACAGAAACAGACATCAGAAAAGGCATCGTTGTCATACGATTAACAGCTGCCCTGACAAAACTCAGAGTTCGACATATTTGCAGGGCTATATTTTAAAAACATTGTCAGAGGGAAATGAGTGAAGAGAGAGGAATATTTAGTACCTCCCTGTTGCTGCAGGGCTGGTATGGAAATTAGGAACTCTTTCTGGCATGATAGCCCACACTGTTTATAGGATTATAGCAATGGATGTCTGGATTAGCCAGCATGATTCTTAAAATATTCTCAAAAATTCTGTCTCTAAAGCCACCATTTTAGTCTCTCAAATATAATTACAGAAGCAGACTGCGCAGATACAAGTCAGCTATTTGCTGACTGTCAGAGCTGAGTGTTGTAAGTGGTGACACAAAAGCAGAACTAATTTTGTACTGGAAGATTTTCTAAGATCTGTGTACATAGAAACAGACATTTTTATCAGTAGTGTAATAAGACTGTTTTTATTTTCCCCAGAGAAGCTCTGTACACAGTCCTATATCACTCTGCTACGAAATTAGCTCTGGGTAAAACTATTCTAGGGGTTGAAGACAGACCCGGCCTCTACTGTGCTCTGAATTCTCCTTTTTTTAATTTATTTTTTTTCCCCTACTATTGGTATATAAATACCTTGGCAAAATTCAGGCTTAGTTATGCTGGGAGCCATTGGCCAAATTTGATTCTGCCACTGATAATGCTGCACCCCACTACAGGCAAGTCTTGTGCAGGGCTTCACTTCCCATAGCACATCACCCAGCCTGGAACTTGCTAAGGCAGCACGTCTGTCAGAGAGGTCTAGGCACTTGCCCTCTCTAAGTGGGGCTCTGGAGGTATTTCAAGATGGACCATCTGAAAATGAGACACCTAACATGACTAATGACTTTGCAAGTTTAATCCATTGTGATCCTCACCCCTCTGCCCTCCCTCAGCGTAACCATGTGTGTATTTTGGGGGTCAAATGATTTAATGCCCAACATGAACACTGTTGCATTTGGGAGGAGCATACGCCTTGCATCTCCACTGGAACGTTTACTTTTTTAAATGTATGCCCAGCGGGTGGTGAAAAAGATGCCACCAACATGTAAAGGGGACAATGATCCAGAAATGAGCACTGCAGCCCCTCAGCTACATGTGGTGATCCTGTGCAGAAAGCACAGTGAAGAGAGCAAGCTGGATCACAGAATCATAGAATGGCTTGGGTGGGAAGGGACCTTAAAGATCATCTAGTTCCAGCCTCCCTGCCATGGGCAGGGACACCTCCCATTAGACCAGGTTGTATGCTCAAAGCCCCATCCAGCCTGGTCTTCAACACATCCAGTAATGCAGCATGCACAACTTCCCTGGGCAACTTGTTCCAGAGTGTCTCCACCCTCATAGTGAAAAACTTCTTCCTAATTTCTAATCTAAATAAGGTCCCTCTGGAGCCGCCTTCTCTCCAGGCTGAACAACTCCAACTCTCTCAGCCTTTCCTCATAGCAGAGGTGTTCCAGACCTTTGAACATCTTTGTGGCCCTCCTCTGTACCCGCTCCAACAGGTCCATGTCCTTCTTGTACCGGGGGCTCCAGAGCTGGGCACATTACTGCAGGTGAAGTTCCATGAGAGAGGAGTAGAGGGGGAGAGTCACATCCCTTGACCTTCTGACCATGCTTCTTTTGATGCAGCCCAGGATACTGTTGGCCTTTTGGGCTGTGAGTGCACACTGCTGGCTTATGTTGAGCTTTTCATCAACCAGCACCCCCAAGTTTTTCTCCTCAGGTCTGCTCTCAATCCTTATTCTGCTCAGCCTGTATTTGTGCTTGGGATTGCCCTGATCCAGGTGCAGGACCTTGCACTTGGCCTTGTTGAACTTCATTGCTGGCCTGGGACTGAAAATACCAGGGTTCAGTTTTAATTCATTAAAATGAAGTTTTCATATCTTTATACCTCACACTGACAATTACAGTAGCTGTTATTAATTGTTTGTAAAACATCCCTATACAACACTGATGGGGTAGTTTCAGATCGTTACCAAAACTTTGGAAATTAATGTAATTCATTCCAATGCCATCCTGAGTGGGGAGATGAATAATTATTCAATCCTCTTGACAAATTTCCAAGTAAAAAAAATTAGTAATCATCAGTTATGGGCACGCATATGAGACCTAAGTGTTTAAATCTCTGCAGGAATTTATAGTTAATATACCCAGGCTGATTAAATGCGGCAAAGGCGGCCCTGGTTGAACTCTCTGCAGCCAGGGAAGGGAACTGGAAGGGTGTGAAGGATGGGAGTTTATAATAATATGAGCAAAATGTCCTGTCTGAGCAGAAACCTGCTATAACTTACACAGTGCTCTGGCACAACACTGTTTAAAGCTGGAGAAGATTTCTGGGCCAGTGTTGTGAACCATTCTACTGGTGTAGCTAGATCTGGAGGACAGTGGTAAAAGAGCTCTTACTCGCTCTTGCCCATCTTCTCCCCTTGGCCTGTGGGCCCTATTTCTCTTGTGCAGATAGTTTTGGACCTTTTCATGACTGGGCAATGACCGTTGTCTCAAGCAAAGCTTCAATAGTCATTGTCTAGGATATAGAGAAGCAAGCCAGCAAACCATCCCCGAAGCACATTTACACTGTGAGAAAGGGGATGGGGCTCCTGGAAACAAGCCTGTTTGAAGGCTCTGAGTCATGAGGCCCATCCCTATCTCCTCTCCTCAGCAAGGCGTTGTCTTTGTCCACAGTGGAGTGCAGCTCTCCAGCACTGTGGCTTGAGATCTGCAGTGGTGCAGCGCTGATGAGACCTCACTGTTCAGCACCAGGGGAGAAGCAGCCGCACCACCACCAGCACGGGAGAAATGAAGGGACTACACACATGTGAAGATACCAGAGCAGACCCATGCATGGAAATGTGCAGAATCTGAGTGCACTGGGGAGGAAACAGCTGTGGGAACAGCAGGACATTACCCTCACTTAATATAGGAGAAAGTGAGGCACTGTTATCATATCACATTGCACCATCCTCAGCACTCCTGGACCCCCAGTTCAGACCTGACTGGAGGACATTAATGAGTTGCCCACGGCCTGTGACAGTGCTAGGGACCAAACACAACTCTACATTCCAATTATTTCAGGAAAGATACCTTTCTGGAAAATAAGCTGTCAATGTACCCAAACGTACAGCCTTGCTGAAGAGGGACTGAGGGCGCTCCTTTTGTCTTTGTCATTGGGACATTAGATGGGGTGATTAAGAAGATCATTTCAAGCATTAAAAATCTGCAAAGCTCTGGCATCCCAGGCACATGTCTGAACCCCAGGATCTTGCTTCCTCTCCACAACAGACAGAGATAAATGTGCATTGATTATTTGTGGCTATAAAAATCCTTTCCTTGCTGAAAGCTGGAAGCCTTTCCTTTTTCACAGTTTCATCAGAGTTTAGAAATCAAACAACCAGCTCTGAAAGCAGCTGCTGGGACACACAGACTTGTGAGCTTCCCATTAACCCCCCTCTTTGCGTCTCTGTTACATGGGGATAAGATGTGTCTTTTTATAAGAGTGACAAGTTCTTTAATCTCCGCCAGCTGCTGTTTCATTTGGGTCCTCACGCAGCCATTGCCTCTCCTGTCACACTGACAGATCAGGATCAGCTTCTCGGGAGGAAAGTGGGCAATGACCTTGATAGATCATAGCCTTGGGTGTGTTATCAAGGAGCTGGAAATGTGAAACAAATGGAGGAGACTTGTAGGAGAGTAAGAGCTTCCTTGCTCTGGGCTTGGTCTCACACCCAACAAATACACGGCAGCTCCTGACCGAATCCAGTGGGAAGAGGTGTTTTTTTCCAGTATGTGCAATGATCAATGAGGAACCAGCACAGAGCGCCTGCAGCTCCTGCTGCAGAAAGCAGAGCAGGCACTGGTGAATTGGATTGCCAAGAACTGTTGGCTTTTACACAGGCTCGTGCAAGGTCATTCATCACCACGGCAGATGCCGACTGCTCTCAACAGCATGGAAAAGAAATTATAAGTAGGTGAAAAAGACCTTTTGTTTAGCTGCAGGATAAGTAATAGATCAAAATGTTTAAAATACTAGCATATCACTGCAGCTCAGACACACAAGTGGGTTCCTGCAGCTTAACACATGGCAGAGTTGTCACCTAAGCCATGGTGACTGAGTGCATTGGTGGACGATTGCCAAAAGAAGAGTGGTCCCAAAGTTAATTATTGTGAGTGACCTGTGGTAGCTCCCTGCCGTTCCCCTTGGCCGAGCTCAAGAGCTGGCTGGGGAGAGCAGCTCTCGTGGCCACACAGCAGCCTGATGTGGCTGGACATGGCAACACAGGACGTTGCTCATTGCCTGCCACTGTCAGCAGCTTGGTCTTGGAGAGGTGGGTCTGTGTAGTCTGCTGGGGTGGCCTCCCCTTGGCATATGTCTGAGGCTGCCACATGGGCTCAGACCATCCCACAGAGAAGCAGCTTCTCCAGTCTGTTCTTCCTTTCTGAGAGGCTCCAGCCAGCTACAGGGATCCTGTTAACTTTTCATATCCTTAATTAAAAAGTTTGCCAGGGCAGTTTCCTAGTGGGTTTCAGAGGGTTTTAAGCTCACTCCAGCAGATACAGCCTTTTCTGGAATGTTAGTATTAAAATTCTTTTCAGCGTTGAGGCATTGCAGAGGGTGATTTTATGTTGGACAGGGTCACAACATGCTCTCCACTGCACAGGAAAAAGAGGGAGCAAGAAGCAGTCCCTTCCTGTTGTGACTGGTTCCTTCCCTTTGCCATCAAAATCCTGCTTAACTTATTCCTCTCATAAAGAAACTGAGCATTGCTTCAGGTCAAAACCCACAGAGATGAAGGTGAGCTCAGAACAACCAATGTAGACAAACCCAATCGTCAAGTGCTCTCCACCCTTGCACTTGAACACTCAGCGGTTCCTTTTACAAGGAACAAGCAGAATAAGCCAGATTCTTCTTCAAATTCATGTGCTGTTTTCTCATTCTTTTTAATTAAGGGTATGGAAAGTTAACAGGATCCCTGTAGCTGGCTGGAGCCTCTCGGAAAGGAAGAACAGACTGAAGAAGCTGCTTCTCTGTGGGATGATCTGAGCCCATGTAGCAGCCTCAGACATGCACCAAGGGGAGGCCATCCCCAGCAGACTAAACAGACCCACAGTAGTTTTTTTCCACATTGCAACAGGGAGGCAAATAAAAATGTCCTTGTTCACATATAGCTGTGCTGTAACTGATCTCAAGGCTGAACTCCTTCCATTTAAAAGCCATTTAGCTCAAAGCTTTGCTAACAGAATTGCTATTGAAGTTACCTCACCTGGCACATTGTATCTGTGCACTTTTTCTGTATGCATGTGGGTATATGCATGGAAAAACCCACACGACAGCAGATAAGTGAAGTTTACAAATACTTATTAACTCTGTAAATGTGTTTCTTGCAGAGCAGGAATAGGAAGGGATCTATGACTCCTCATGGCACATCTGAGCTAACTCCAGCCCTCTGCTGCAACTCACCTGAGCCAACTTTGGTTGTCCTCACCTGAATGCCAGTCACAGCAGTAACCGCTTTGCAGACCTGTCCTTTCTTAGCCTAGTGCCAGCGTCATAAATTTACTAAAATAATATTTATACATAATAGGCACATCCATGTGTAAAACAGGAGGTCTGGTGAATGCAGGCTTTGGAGTGTACCTGCAAGTTGAGTCACAACTCGGGGAGCACATACAGACCTTGCAAAATTATGTATCCTCTAAGCGCATCAAAGTGGCCAGAGAAGAGAAAAACATCTGCTAATGTTTTTCTCTCTCCTCCTCTCATTTTGGGACTAAGCCTATAAAATAATAATGTGCCTTCCTAGTGTTATCATTTGTCTTTGATTTTCTGTAGAAAATTGCATAACAGCAACAGTCCTATTAGCATTCAGTGCTCAGTCTTTTGCTTTGTGCTTTTTCCCTTATTTCTTTTGCTTAATAAAAGAATGAATTTTGCATTTGTTAGATGCCTGACAGCCCAGGAGTCTGGGCTGTCCTCTGGTTTGCCGTTAAATCAGAAAGCATAGAACGCACCTCTCTGATAGTCCCTTTGCTCTATGCCAGCTCTGTCCATACATTAGGACGCAGGGAAATTCAGATCACACTAAGCCAATGATGCTGATGGGAACCTAATAGAGCAAGAGGGACTGAAAGCTGCTGCTGCCAGGGGGGCAATTAGTTACCAGATAGTCACATTTGGAAGCCCTAGGATGTGAATAGGTTGAAAAGCACTGTATGTAAGGACTGCTTTTCAGGCATATGTTAGTTCAGAGGCTTGTATAAGGAAACTATACCTGGAGTTGCAACATATCCCTACTATTGAAGTACACAATATTTGCTCAGCTGCAGTTCTGACCATATCATTTTCCACAGGCAGAAAACCCCTTGGGAGTCTGGAAGGTGCCTGCCCAGAAGGAAAACATGGGTCCCCTCCCCAGAGTAGAGAAGGGGGAGCTTCTGCAGTGCTCTGGAGTCACAGGGCCCCCAGGCGAGTGGGTAAAGCTGGGCAGCAAGAAGCCACAGGAGCAAAACACACATTAGTCCTTGCCCTCCCTCCCTGTCCCTAACTCGCTGCAGTGCAGCTCCAGTGGCCTGGCTTACAGCTCAGGGGCCTGATCAGCAGCCAGTACCATCCTTCATTAGCACCAGTGGCTGGAGACCCCAGGCCAGCATGGGTACCGACCACCGTGATGGTGCTTCCAGGGTACACTTGCTGCACAAGGGTCAAAGGGTGGGAGCAGACAGACTTGTAAACCTTTGTAAACAGTTGCTTGCCTGCAAACGCTGTCTTGGCCAGCATGGAGAGATGCAACATTTCCCCTGCAATGCATCAGCGAGGGGTTTGGGTCCCAGGTCTCTGCTCTGGAGAGCAGGTCTGGCTCTCCAAAGCAGCGGCCACAGCAGAAATCAGTGGCAGCTTCACTTAATCTGGTTACACCTCTGCAGAACGTCACAGCTGGGTCAGAAACACTTCTCCAAGAGCCTGACATCTAGTGCTGATTTGTCCCTCGCCCTCCTCCTTCGGGTAATGTTATGGAATAAAATATTTTTATTTAGAGGAAAAAGGCAGATTCTCACATCTTTCGAAGGGACTGGTGATGTTTATTGACATTTCTGACGCAGCCACTAGATGCCCCTGTTTTCTGATGAGTGCTCCAGAGCGGGCATGCGCTGAGGTGCAGCAGCCAGGACCTGAACTTGGGGCTCAAACTACGGTGAAATCCTGATTGCTTCAGCTTCTTCCTTCCTAATGACCTTCTAATTAGCTGGGACTGTCGTTCCACATGTGGCAATTAGGAGAGACAGCGCTGCTCAGTAATGGGAATGGTGTTGTGTGCCTGCCTTTTCTGCTCTGGTTTTGTGGTGGCTCTGGAAGAAGTGACATAAAGCTCAGTCACCAGTGGTTGTGCAGCTGGGCATGGCCACCTGGACCCGCACCCCCTGCCCCTGTGACCATACAGCCCACTGCCATGTCCCACCCCTGGAGTGGCACTCTCAGCCCCCGCTGCTTCTCTGGGGTGAATCAATCCATACCAGAAAAGTCAGTCCCTGGGCAAAGCCATTAACCCAAGCAGAAACATTGCCCTAATTAATCCTGAAGTGTTTCCTTGTGAATGTTTTGTATAGGTCCCGAAAGGAGACTGATGCCATTCAAATGGGAATCTGGCTCTTGGTCAGTATGAGGGAGCTTTTGTGGCTGCTGAAACAGTTGCACTTCCAGAAGATAAATGTTTGCATCACATTCATCCAACCCCAGAGAAGCTAGCCAGCAATGGTCAGCATAGAAAATCACACACAACATTTGCTCCTTCTGAAGTGATCTCTCCCCTAAATGATCTTGGCTTAAGTAAGGATTTATTTGAGGGTTTCTTAATTTAAGGAAAGTAAATGTTCCTGCTCTGGTGTTTCCCTGGCCAGGCCTTGTGGGGTTTGCACCAGCACATTTTCTCTTACCAAAGTTCACTCCAGGCCCTAAGGTAACAGTGTATGGTAAATATTACAATTAGGTACCCAGCTCAGAAATCTTGTAAGATACAGAGCAGTGATTCATGAATTTGGTGCAAAAAGACCTTGTTTGTGTCTGAGAACTCAGTCTCACGAGGAAAATGTTACCGATCTCCTTGCTTGAGCTTTTTTCTTAATGAGCTGAGTAAAGTGCTGGGAAGCCTTCAGAAGACAACAAAATTGGGCTCTCAGGATGAGAACACCTATAAGGGGCTTTTGCTGCCTCATTCTTCCTGTTTTCAGGAGCAAGATGCCTAATTAGCACTACTGAATGCGATGAGGGCTCAGAGCTCTGAGTCATCTGGGAAGATGTACTTTTTCAGTTGACTGCTGGAGAAGCTAAGAGAAGCTCAGAGGAGGAAGCACTAGAAATTCCTAGTGACCTAGTATCACAAAAACTATGAGGATCTGAAATACCTTTGCAGATTCTTAGAAACCAGTAGTTGCTCCATCTGTCACCCACTGCCACTAAAAGGGTCCTTCTGTTTTCCTCCAGAAGCTCTGGATCAGGGCGTAAACCTTGTGACACCACTCCTCTCAGCAACCTGCTGCTAATAACTGTGTTTAGTCCAGTCTAATCCACAGGTTTTTGGTTATGAGACATGAAAGGTTGGTAACTAACCTTATGTTCATGATGGTACCAGCATAAAAGCATTTCAGGCCAACTGACGTAGACATGTCACACAGCAGGTAGCACAGGCAGCCTCAAGAATTCTCATCCCCTAGACTGACACTGTGCAGGCCAAGCCACTTCTCTGGAAGCCACACATTGCCTGCCATTTTTTTGTAAATTAAAAAAAAGGCTCAAAAGTACAATAGAAAATGAAGCCTGGATTAACTGGTATCTCTCTTCTCTCAGTGATTTCCCTGTGTTTTCCCTTGGGCCTGTGCTGCTCTGTAGGATTATGGCATTCCAGAGTCATTGGCATAACAATAACATGACTAAGAAATATGGAGACTCCCCTCTCCACACTAATCCGTGACAAGAGAATACTGAAGGCAGTAGATAAAGGAGTCACTAACACTGAGTTACATTTTGCTCCTAAGAATTGCCTCCTAGAGGCTGTAGCCATTTTGCAACCTTTTTAATTTTCAGAGAAAGTGCCTCCTGTGCCCATAATTAAGAGTTTAATATGCCACGGGGTTCTGTTTATCACGATAACTTATTTTGCAAAAGAACAGATAGATAAGACTCTTTGCAGGTCCTTTGAATATCTTTCAGCCAGTCCATTAGATGGGGCTGTGATACTGGGAATTTTAATCACTGATATTCATTACTCAGTTATTATTCATTTATTTTAATAAAGAAGCTGCATACTTCTTCTGTTTTGCAGGCAGCGAGATCTGGTGAGGGATTTCAAAGCACGGAATAGTTTGGTTATCTTCAGCTTTGGCTAACTACATTCACAGGTTCGCAGGGTGAACATCAGGCTGAGCTTTCTCTCCTCATAGCATCTCACAGAAGGCATGTGGATCCAAGGCAGAGACACCTGTAAATGTGGCATGCATCAGAAGACATATGGAAGCAGTCTCTTATCTCATGTGATGATTAATTGCACGTTCCCAGCTGGAATATAGTTTGAGAGCTCTATGCAGACCTCCAGCAGGAAAGAAATGTCTGTGCAATCATTCTAACAACTGTGAGGCTCTGGAAATGGAACATGGCATCAGCACACTGTCCTATTAAGAATGCACACAAGATTTTATGGCAAAAAGTCAGGTTGCTTTAGTGCCTCCTTGGTGCAGGATGATGCAAAGGGCAACAATAACTTACCTGCAAACTGCTTTTTCTCAGCAATTGCTCTAAGTATGTGAGCAGTCAGAGACTGAGTTACCATATACACACTCTGTATGTGTATGGATGGATTTTAATACATGGTGATGGTTTTGGTGACAAAACCAGTACCTACATCATGGTGTCTCACAAGTCGCTTCCTTGCTGTTCCACTTTGGTACCAGGAGGCAGCCTGATTTCTAGCTGACTTCTCTCCAAACTCCCTGCTGGTGGGTGGACTATATGTCCTTGTTTAGCTTCTTTTCTCTTTACTGCACTGGGAAATTTAAAGCCAGTCAAATGCACACCAGTGTGAACAGGGAGGGGGTGCCTGTGGTATGTGGCCATTAGGAATCAGCATGAAGAAAAGCTTTAAGGATGCCAATCTCAAATGGTTTGGGCAAAACCATTTTGCCATGGTGAAGAGCTGCAGCACCAGCAGGATCCACAGTGGAGCAGAGGATCACAGTGTACAGGGAGGTTTCCTAAACTGAAGAAACTTCACAGGAGTGGAGAGACCCATCAGGTGCCCACAGCTCACACTAGAGTGGTTGACAAGCCCCCCCATCTATAAAAGAAACCCCCAGGGAGAGCTATCTTAAGGGACTTAAAGGGAAAGCAAAAGTGATGGTGATTGGTGGCTATCTTGGCCACAGTGATCACAAAGTAGTTGAGTTTCAAATTGCTGGCAATAGGAGGAAAATTGCCAGCAAAACTTTAACACTGGATATAGGGAGAGCAGACCTCGGGCTGCTGAAGGAGCTAATTGCTAAGATCCCCTGGGAACCTGTTTTTGAAGGTACTGGGGTCTATGAATGCTGGTCACTTTTTAAAAGCCATCTCCTAAGAGCGCAGGAGCAGGCAATTCCAAAGTGTTGGAAGTCAAGCAAGTAGCACTGAAAGCCAGCTTAACTGAGCAGAGATCTTCTTCTAGAACTTAGGTGGAAAAGGAAAATGTATGGACATTGGAAGCAAGGACAGGCGACACAGGAGGACTACAGGGATGCTGTTCACCACTCTAGGGCCAAAGCTTGATTAGAGTTTAAGCTAATCAACACTGTGAAGGACAAAAATAAGGGCTTTTAAAAATATGTTAACAACAAAAGGAGGATCAGAGATTCCATTGTTTCGTTACTTGATGAGGTCAGTTACCTCACAAATAGGGATGTACACAAAGCAGAGACATTTAATGCCTTCTTTGCCTCTGTCTTTATCACCGATGATGGGCCCTGGGATCTCTAGAGCCCTGTGTCGGAAGACTGTGACTGGGGGGATGATATACTCCCAGCTGACTGAGACTTGCTGCTTCAGCTCGATGCACATAAGTCTCAACAGGACTCACCCCAGGGTACTGAAAGGGCTGGTCAATGTTATCATGGGACCTCTCTCCATTGTTTTTCAATGGTCTTGGGAGTCTGGAGAGGTCCTACTTGACTGGAAGCTGGCAAATGTCCCAATTTTCAGGAAGGGTAAGAAGGAAGACCCTGCTAATTACAGGCCTGTCAGTCTCACTTCAGTGCCTGGTAAAATTATGGAGAAGGTTATTCTGAGAGTTAATCAAAAACACTTCAGAGACATTGCAGTCATTGGTCATAGCTAGCATGGGTTCACAGGGGGAAAGTCCTGCTTAATTAACTTCATTTTCTTTTCTGACAAGGTCACCCATCTAGTTGACCAAGGGAAGCCAGTAGATGTGTGTGAGGGGGTGAGTTTTAGCAAAGCTTTTGATACTGTCTCTTACAGTATCCATCTGGAAAAAATGTCCAGCATACAGCTAGGCAAGTCCATAATACATTGGGTGAACAATTGGCTGATGGGTCAGGCTCAAAGGGCTGTAGTAAACGGGGCTACATCAGGCTGGTGGCTACTCACCAGTGGGATTGCCCAGCACTTGATTTTAGGGCCAGTGCTCTTTAATGTTTTTATATATGACCTGGACACAGAATTTGAACACACATTAAATAAGTTTGCTGATGATACTAAATTAAGAGGAGCTGTGGAGCTACCCAAGGGTAGAGAGGCCTTACAGAGAGATCTGGATAGACTAGAGAGCTGGACAATCACCAACTGTACAAAAGTTAATAAGAGAAAGTTCCAAATACTGCACCCGGGATAGAGTAATCCTGGTTATATGTACAAATTGGGGGATGAGAGGCTGGAGAGCAGCCCCATGGATTGACAGCAAGTTGAATATAAGTCAACAGTGGGCCCTAGCAGCCAAAAGAGCCATCCGTGTCCTGTGGAGCATCAAGCATGGCATAGCTAGGTGGTTGAGGGAGGTGACTGTTCCACTCTATACTGCACCAGGGCCACACCACCTTGAGTACTGTGTGCAGTTTGGGGCACCTCATAATAAGAATGATGTCAGACCATTAGGATTTGTCCAGAGGAAGGCAACCAAAATGGTGAAAGACCTTGAAGGCAAGACTTACAAGGAGCAGCTAAGGTCAGTTGGCTTGTTCAGCTTGGAGAAGGCTGAGGGGTGACCTCATCACAGCCTACAGCTTTCTCAAGGGGGGCAGCAAAGGGGGGGGTGCTGATCTCCTCTCAGTGGTGACCAGTGACAGAACACAAAGGGATGGAATGAAGCTGCATCAGGGGAAGTTCAGGTTGGACATTAGGAAAAGGTACATCACTGAGAGCATGGTTGGTCACTGGAACAGGCTTCCCAGGGCAGCACCAAGACTGTCAGAGTTCAAGGAGCACCTGGACAATGCTCTTAGTCATATGATTTAATTTAAGGTAGTCCTGTGAGGAGTAGCAAGTTGGACTTGATGATCTTTATGGGTTCCTTCCAACCTGAGATAGTCTATGATTCTTTGATTCTAATGTAAATAGTCTCAAGACATGCCAATTAAATCTATCTGTTTTCACCAGTCATCATTCACAGTTTTGACTGGTGAGCACTGCAAAAAATACCCTGCAGCCCACTGGGTCCGAGTTTTTTCTGTTTTCTTTTGTTTAGCTCAACTAGAAAACTCTGACCCATTGAGGCAGACCTCAAATACCTAGCGCATTTTCTATTTACTACCTGACCACAAACATCTCTCAGCTTGGGGAATACTCAGACGCTGGCTTGGAGAACTGAGGGAACAGAGTTGCCCCTCACTCCTTGGTTGGCATCCAGAGCTGCATCCACAGGCCATCAGGCCACATTGCAGCTGTTCTCATCCACAGCACATCTGGACTCAGTCCTGACTCTGTCTCTTCCATCAAGTTCTGTGGTCCCCTATTCTGCAGAGGAGAAGTACCACTGCTCTCGTTTTCAGAAGCAGAGGAGGACCACATTTCCCTGCCACGCAGACCTCCAGATCTGCCTTAGCAGATGCATTTTTAAGACAGCAATTTTCCATACCACTTTATGCTGTAGACAAGGCCTACTGAAGGGTGTAGAATAGAGTGCCAAACATGCACACAGTCTGTAATTATACATATCTCAGCACAGACCTCCACTTTGGTCTTGCAGTTTGCTAGGCTGAGGCACTCAGACAGCAGAGAAACAGCTGCCTCTGCTTCAGGTCAGCTAAGTGTTGCGTCAGGACCAAAACATTCTTTTAGGCTGTTGTAAAATACAGCACTTAAACTGAGAAATTACTGCTTTCTCCAGTCCTATACTTTCTGATTTGTTGCTACAAAAGGAATACTGCTGGAGAAAATACCTTGAGTTCCAGTGGTCCTGCAAAACCCAGAAAGGTCATTATACTTCTGAGGCAAGTCTCAGAAAGGCTGTCCTATGTTTACCCTTTGCAGTGGCTACACCTGGGGTCTAGGACATGGTTTGATTTTCCAGTTAGAAAGCAAAGAAGTTAGGTGGTGTAAATCTAGCACATTGCACACCATGAGCTCCCATCAGTGTGTTGCAGGGAATGCAAGCACGTTCCTGAGGCCGCTGTTCCCTAGCAGATAATTCCTGGCCATTCAGAAGTACCCCAGATAGAGGAATCTATTAATCCAGCTGTTGTCTCATCAGATGTATTTGCTGTCATTCCTTTCTCCTAATTATTTCCTGTATTATAATATTGTAGGTACTAGCCTACAGGTTATTTTAGCATGTTCCTTGAAAAGAAAAGCCAGTGTCCTTACTAACGGTAAAGCTGGGCTGTTAAAAATCATGATTACCCTCATTTGATCCGAAGCACTTGTTTCCTTGGTCTACCAAACAAAGGCAATAGTCCTTTGATGTATGGTGACACCAGGATTCTGTGTAAGCCTTCAGTGCCAATAACCATCTATGTCCTGTGAGATCTAAGCTAAGCTGTGCATTTGCATAGACTGTCATCGCTTCAGGTATAAATCACCCAAGAACATCCACTGGAAAGTGGTGTGGTGACCAACTCTCCCATCTAGCTGCTTAGATTGTCAAGCAGCCTAAAGCATTTGACAAGAGCCACATGTGACAGAAAGAATACTGAGATGCCTGTATGCTTCTTCCCAGTGTAGTTCCTAGTGCCTTGCTTGATGGCAAGGAGTCAGGACACAGGAGAAGAGATATCTCTTTCCATTAGTTTGGAACCTCAAAAGCACACAGGAATGCCACTTCCACCAACACATGCAAACCTACTGGGTTTCCTCTGGAAATAATTTAGTTGAAAAGTGGAGGGCAAGGGGGATTGAAGACAACCCTTGGCTTTTTTCTCAATGACTGTTTATTCACAGCACACAGTCTACCTTCAGACTATCAACTCTCTCACTGTTCTACACGTGTTTGGATTTAGGAAATCCATGACAAATACGGCTCCTTTAGGAAATGCGTTTGCTGTGCATTCAGGCTTCACAGTGCAGAGACTGGTAACTTTTGAGGTACAGTGTAAATGATGCCTCCAAAATTAGTTATATAAAAAACCCCAGATAAACTACATTATTGGCTGAAAGACCCAAGAGGTAGAAGGGGTGAGCGGAAAGCAATTGCATTTTATTCCACTTACCCCACCTCCAAATCTGAGTTTATAAGGCATCTGGACACAGCAGTTAAGATTTCCTAGAAGTGGGGTCACTCTTTAAAAGTAGAGGCTGCAATGGTTTTAAAGATACCAAAGCTACTTTAGTACTATAAAAAAGCAAATGAAAAAAAAAAAAAGTTCAAGGAAAAGAGATAAATAGAATCCTCTTCATAGAGGATGCAATAGCAACTGGAGGGAAAAAGAATAAAACCTGAAAAAAATATTATTAACAACCTTCCTCCGAACTCACACTCTCCCACTCACACACACAGAGCTCCACAGAGGCCAATTTAACACAAGAAATTTTGCTCTCAGTCATTGTGCTGTGTCCTCTGATGTAAGCGACCCGTATCACTAATGAGGAAACCAGTTAAGCACGTGATTATCTCCAATCTCGTGTGGAAGTACTACTGAATGCAGCAAGTTGAAATCACTGGCCAAAAGTCAATGGAAGTGCATGCTTATTCATCTTTGCTTTGGCTCAGAGTGCTTTGGGGAAGGGATTATTCTAGGAGAGTGAAATTGGTCACAAAATGCAGATTCTCCCAGTTGCAGGAATGATGGGGAGATATTTAGACCAAATGGATTTTCAGAACTTCTGCACCCTATTCCTGCTCCCAAACCAGCAACCAAATACTTCTTAAGACTCTCTAACAAAGTCCACACATTTATTTACTTGTGGAGAATCTATCAAAACTTTGGATACCCCCATGAACATAAATGTGCAGATAGGTTTGATCACTGCCCAGGAAGAACATGGGCAGGAAACATGCAAATTCTTCAGAAGAGAAGCTTTGCTGTCTCCTGTCTTATTACAATAAATCCCAGAGAAAGAAAGAAGAGGAGAGGAGTGGAAAGGAAAGGAAAGGAGAAGAGAGGCGAGGCAAGGCAACGAGAGGAGTGGACAGGACATGCCTGAGCTGTGCTCTTTAGAGTGGGATGGTGACTAGCCAAGTCAAAACTAAAAAGACCCTTCCCCAACTCCCCACAACTTCTTCCCCTGCACAACCTCATTCCTTCACTCCCAACTCCTCTACCTCCTTCCACCAAGCGACACAGGGGATGGGGAATGAGGGCTGCTGTCAGTTCATATTATTCATCCTTCCCATGGCTTCTTCCCACGAGCTGAAGTTCTTTAAGAACTGCTTCAGCATGGCCCACCATGGGCCACAGCTCTTGCCAGAAAGCCTGCTCCTGTCTTGGCTCCTCTCTAAGAGCCACAGCTCAGGTAGGGACCTTGGTGGGCTCTCCAAAATAGAAGATAAGGAGGGAAAGGAGAAGAGGCAGAAGTGGGGCACAATAGGGAAGACAAAGGAAAGAAAAGAAAGGGGAAAGGGAGATGGATCCAAAGAGGAGAAAGAGGCAGGAGAAAAAAAGAAGGAAGAAGAAAAGAGGGGAAGGGATGCAGGGGAAGGGATAAAGGTGCTGAACTGGGCAGTGCTGCCCCAGCACAGCCTGGGCAAGCAGTGAGTGCTCATGTAGGGAGAGGTTGGGCTGGACAAGGGCTGGGGCAGGAACATGGGCCCCGGGGAGGGGGGTCTGACCCTGCGGTGAGGTCCTGGCACTGAGGGCAGTGCCGTGGGCAGGGCACAGACCTTGCTGCCTCCCGGCTCCCTTGCCCACTCCCCTACCTGCACCTACATCCCTGTGGCTCCCACCCCTGCTCCCCCCACCCAGCCCTGCTGAGCCTCCTTCTCTCCTCTCTCCTGCAGGACGTGGCTCTGGCTACGTGGTTGGCCGTGGCTGTAGGTCATCCTCCAGATGCCACTGTTGGTCAGAGAGGAGCTGAGTGCAGCTACAGGCCAGCACATGCACCAGTGTGCAGAGCACACGACTGACAACATGGCCTGTTTGTGTGAGAAGATGGAGGAGAGTTCCCAGGAGGTGAGCGGGGTGGCTGGGGGAGCCCTGCTCTTTGCTGCTGCAAGGCAGTGGCTGTTCTGGGCCTTTGCTGGAGGTCTGGGCCTGCTCCTTTGGCTCTGGAAAAGGAGCTGTGAGCCAGGAAGCAGCAGCAAGCATGACAGCTCCAGAAACCTAGAGAAGGAAGAGGAGGAGAAGACAGAGATGGAGATGGAGACAGAGGAGGAAGACCCATTACATATGGACAGGTTTCTGGACAAGTAAACAGTGTGGCCGTTGCCAAAGAAGGAAGGAACATGCACAGTGGTGGAAGCACTGGTGAATGACCTTCTCTGTGTCTGCCGAAAACTCTATAGGGGTGGTTTCATGCCGCAGCTGCAGCCAGCTGTTGGGCTGGGTGGCTTCCAAGAAGGCTTGAGTACCCATGGAGAAGACTTTGTCTATCGCCTGTCTATCCTCTTGAGCCTGGAGGAAAAGGCACTTGAATATTAGCCAGCTTGCTTGGGCCCCCTTGCCATCTAGAGCCCTGTCCCACAGGACTTTGCCAAGCAGTTCCCCGAAGAGACCAAAGGTAGCCCTTCTGAAGACTAGGGTAGCAATCCTGCTTGTGGCCCTATGTCTGCTGCATGTGATTCTGAACTCCACCATCTCATGGTCACTGCAGCCAAGGGTGCCCCCTACTTTCACATCCTCAACCAGTCCCTCTATGTTTATAAGTACAAGGTCCAGCAGGTCGTTTATCTGCTCACACTGCACACAAGAGGGGTCTCTGACTCCCTCTAGTTCAAGTGCCAGGCTCAGGCACTTGCTGCAGCCAGAGACCTGCACAGCTGCGTGTTTGTGCAGGAGCTCGGTCTGACTTCCCACATTGTTCCCCACCGTGGCCCTTGGCCTTGTGACCTTGGTCACACTCGTGACCTTGGAGTAGGCACAGGTCAGTGTAACCAGCAGTGGGTGCCACCATTCCCTCCAGGAGCTTTACCCTGCATAAGGGTATCAACAAATCTTTCTCTTCCAAGTCAATGTCTGTGCAACTCCTTCTCAGGGAACGTGGGCTTTGGGTGCTGACTGCTCAGTGGCCCCCCAGTCAGGGAGCATTTTGCAGAAGACCTGATGCAGTGGCCTCTGTTTTCACTGAACTAAGGCTCCCTCGGCTGTCTGTGCTCTTGCATTGGGCCAATGACAGTAACTCACCACCGTCCACAGCTCTGCACATTGCTTGTCAGTCTCAGGTATGGAAAAGAGGTTCCCTGATCACCACTCCCTCCTTTCTGTGTGGAGTTGAATACACAATCCCTCACTACCTAGTGGCAGCTGGACTCCAGCTGCCTTGGACTGCAGGACTTCAAAGCTTTCCAGAAGGTTCTGTCCCCTGGGGCAGTATTAGCCAGCTCTGGGGCCCTTAAAGAGCCGGCCCTGAGGCTGAGAGAGCCCGAAGTTAAGGCTCTGCCCCCTGGTGTAATCTCGTGTGCCCACCTGGGGAATCGAGCAGAGGGAGATGGAGTAAGAAACTAATTAAATTTTAGAGAAGCTTCACAAAATGGATAATGAAACAAATTCGCTGAGGATACCAGCTCCAGCGGCAGGCAAGCCCGCACTAGGGAAGAGATTTGAGGCAACGAGTGCCAGCAAAAGGCTCTTTCAGGGGCTTTTGGAAGCCGGGGGAAGCAGCTTCCCTGTGCTGAGAAGCAGGCAGAACTTCAACGAGAGCTGAGGCGGCCTGGGTGGAGCCAGCACCACCAGCGGCAGAACTTCAACGAGGTGTAAACACCTCTAAACGAGGTGCTAACAACCCAACCGGCACCTGCTGGGACCACACCCCGCTCATAAAAGAAGCCCTGAGGGAGCAAACCAGCAGGGAGTGGGGATGTTTGGGGTGTTGCAGAGAGAGTGGGTGTGTCAGAGGTAAATTCAGTTGGTAATAACTTATCACAGGGCTTATTCCATTAGTGGACATTGCTCCCTCAGAGGAATTAGCCATGGTGACCACTCATCCAAGAGCCAATGCCAGAAGAAGTGTGGGAAGCCAGACGGGGTCTCACACAAGCAGGCAGCTGTGCAGGTCTCTGGCTGCAGGGAGTGCCTCGGCCTGTCACTTGTACCAGAGGGTGGCAGAGACAACATTTGTGTCCGGTGTGACCAGTGAATGATCTGCTCAGCCTGGTGGCAGAGCTAAGGGAGGAGGTAGAGAGGTTATGGACTATCAGGGAGTGTGAGAGGGAGGTAGATTGGTGGAGTCACTCCCTGAAGCAAAGGCGGAGTGTGGAGGCTCCACAAGAAGCAGAGGATCCCCTCCCTTCTTGCCACCAGGCAGAAGGAGGGGGCCAAAGAGATGGTGGGGAATGGAAGCAGGTCCCTGCTCTGAGAAGCAGGTGAATCCCCTTCCAGCCTCTCTCACTTTCCCAGCTCCTCTTGCAGAACAGGTATGGGGCCCTGCAGGAGGAACTGACTGATGGAGAGGTGGATAGTTCACCCAGGTCAGAAGTGCCACCAAGACCAAGTTGCCCTAGACCAAGCATCAAAACCGTCTCTAAAAAGAAAACCAGATGTGTCATTGTTGTGGGTGACTCCCTCTTGAGGGGGATGAAGGGCCCAATATGCTGTTTGGACCTGCCTAACAGAGAAGTCTGTGTTAGGCAAACTTCCCACCCTGGTGAAGCCTTCAGATTATTATCTGCTTTTGGTATTTCAGGTGGGTAGTGATGAAGTCACTACTAGACTGAAATCAATTAAGAGAGATTTTAGGGCCCCGGGGCAGTTGCCTAAGGGATCAGGAGCACAGGTTGTGTTCTCCTCCATCCCTTCAGTGGTAGAGAATGAGGGAATTAACAGGAAGAGCCATCAGATTAATTCATGGCTCTGGGACTGGTGTTATTGTCATGTTTTGTGGTTTTTTGACCGTGGGTTGATATACAAGAGGCCTGGCTTGTTGGCAACAAATGGGATGCACCTATCCCAGAGGGAAAAAAGGATTCTTGGGCAGAAGTTAGCAGGGCTCACTTGATAGAGCTTTAAGCTAGTCTTGAAGGGGGAAGGGGATATAACGGGGCCTACTATTAATAAGCCCAAGAGAAGCATGCCAGGGTGGTGTGATAGTGGGGACTCTTGCTCTGCTTTCTCGGTGGAGACAAGGGATAGACATGTAATGGGAAATAAAGAGGTAAGGGCTGTTGTTGGTGGATTAGAAGTCACAGAAGCATCTGAGAAGTGTCTGGTAGGAAATGGGGCCCACACTTGCAAAAAGGTGTTGGGATCCTTAGCTCATCTGAAGTGCATCTATACNCCTTAGGAGTCAGCTTTGAAGGGTGTAAGAGTCCAGGAAGGGTGGGCACTTTTCAAGAAGGAAATCTTAAAGGCACAGGAACAGGCCATCCCCACATGCTGTAAGACAAGCAGGCGGCAAAGAAGACCAGCCTGGCTGAATAGGGAGATTTGGCTTAAAATCAGGGAAAAAAGGAGAGTTTATGGCCTCTGGAAGAAGGGACAGACCACTCGTAATGAGAACAAAAATGTTGTTAGGTCATGCAGAGAGATAATTAGAAGGTCAAAAGCCCAGCTAGAAGTTAATCTGGCTTTAGAGGTAAAGAGCAACAAGAAGAGTTTCTATAAATACATTAACAATAAAAGCAAGACCAGGGAGAGCCTCCATCACCTACTAGATCCAGGAGGAAATATGGTGATAAAAGATGAGGAGAAGGCTGAGATGCTTAATGCCTTCCATTATCCTGCTCATCCCTCTGTTACACACAATACTTTGAATGTTCCTGTGATTTTCCCATGCTTCTGGCTGGAAAGCAACCTGAAGACATTTCAGTATTTTAGTGGGAACTTGTTGGAATTTCCTTCAAGACGTGCTACTGCCAAGCAGTGCTGAGGCAGGATTCTGCCTTGTGACAGATGAGGGAAATCTGCCTTATTTCTACTAGCTTAAGAAAGACAATAGATAGACCTAAGTGTAGAAGAACAAATACATATATCCCAGCTAAGCAAGACAAAACTGCCCTTCAGCAATGGCACAAAAGTTCAATGATATAATCACATTAGCATTACTGAGTTAGCCATGCATGTGAAGTACAATACAGATCCTATTTCCTATTTGTCTACATTTTTAATCTAAAATATTCATATTTTATTGTCCTGCATTGACAGCAAACTGTTAGAACAGAAGAATGGCTGGCTTTCGGTCTGGAGTTTTATGTCTTCTTAAGTGCAAACTTGAATGGCAAGTGGAATTAATCAGGTTCTCAACTTCACTTTATCCAGTGTTATTCACATCAGAAGTTCTTAAATAGAGCTGGGGATGGGACTCTGGTGTCCCTTTCATTGGCTTCAATATATTCCACCTGCTAAAAAAGTCCTAAGGGAATTGAGCATTCAACTCTTGTGCAATTTCAGTAGGATTTTAAGATTTAACTTGATTAATGCCTCTGAAAAGGTGAGATTCAAGCCATGATGAGCACCTGGCTGAAGCCTGCTCTGTTCTGGTGGCACCCTTCAACCCTGTGCCAGTGTTACTGGAAAGCAGGCAGTGGGGAATATCAGCCTGAGATGAGACATCAGACTTATCTAAAACTTTAACAACCTTCAGTATTTCCCTGTGTGTTTGTAAAGGACAACCAGCCAAAGACTAGAACTGCAATATACTGGTCTGAGGGCCTGATGGAAAGGCCAGGGGAACTTCTACACTGCCATCCTGGGTTGGCAGGGAAGCAGGAGCTGGGAAGCAGTTTTCCTGCCATCACTCCCACAAGCAGTAGCTGCTGTATCTCCCTGCCAGCGCTGAGGTAGAGAAGCTGAGCATGCTCTCTGTGGGAAGGGTTTCCCTGACATCATACACACAGGTCCTTGAGCACAGGTAGCCACCAGGACTGTGGTGGCCACCTGCTTTACAGAGAGTTACAGAAATCAGCTTTACCTCAAGAGCTCAGCGTGGCAAAGGGCTCAGAGCAACCTGCTGAGCTACCTGTCACACCTGCCAGAAGGAAGCTGTAATGAAAATAAACAACTTTCAATAAAGCCTGTGTGTTCACGTGGAAATAATTTTAAAAGTGCAGAGCAGCTGAGGAGCTCTTCTCAGGCTGTGTGTTGCTGTTCCCTGTGGTCACACTGTCACCAGCCTCCCCTAGAACAGGATTCATTTGACCACAACAATCTGCTGTAAGGTGTCACTGGCCCCACAGAGAACTGAGTGCTGAGGGACCTCACTAAATCATTTATGATTCCTTAAAAAAAAAAAACCCTCTTTTATTATATATTATTATATAGAGAATTATTTTACAAGTGTTTTCCAGTTACTAAAATTGCTGTTGGAGGCTGCCTTTCCTCCAGGACCTTGCAAACCCCCAGGAGGAAACTCTTTGCTCTGGTGATCTACATGGATCATGCTGCTAGGAAGGAAATACCCCTAAAGAGCAGTACTCTGTGTCCATGAAGGTTTTAAGCTCTTTTCAAATAAACCTGATTGCCATTTCATGGTGACTGTGACAGTCCTAGGAGGATGTACGATCCCAATAGCATGTTTTAATGACAACATTAAATCCTTAATTTGTTTTTTAGAGTGTATTTCACAAACTCAGCTCCCATACTACAACCCAGCAAATCAAGCCTTTCTCTCTGCCTTGTGTTGGTTGTTCAGTTTCCACAGGCTTCCTGAAAAATCTTGTTGGATCCCCACATGGTTTGTTTGACATGTTATGTGTTTAAATTAGTACTTAAAGAGATTCCTTAAAGTTTATTGTTCTTTTCTTTGTTGTTCACGGGGTGTGTCTTTCCCTCCTCTTTCTCTGCTGAATGAAGCTCTGAAACACAAACTTCAACATTTCCAACGGCAGCATCAGCGGAAGAAAAAAAAGCAAATTTTTTCTAGACTCTCAGTGCGCTTCATCATCTTCCATCAATGCAAACCTACCGAATTTGAAATTTAGAAGTACATCCAATAACAATTTCTTCTTACAGCACAAACCCAAACTGTTAAAGCAAACTAGCGATTATTCTTCAGCACTAACATCAACATAAAGCGGATTAGAAGAATTAAATGCACAAGAGTGCAGTTCTTTTATGATTATGCACCCTTAATCTTCAGAAGATGGTTAATTACATTTTAAGCAGCATAAGAACCCTAACATATTTGTATGTTAATAAAAATTCTCACCAGGGGTTTAAATCTAACATGTATTCACAGGTATAACTAATGGCATTTTTCAGTAATTCTGTGAAAAAATATGCCTGTAAGTTAGTAGCTTCACACAGGAAACTGCTGGGAGTTTTTAATTTACTCTCTAACTGTTCTCCTAATCATTCTCTTACCATGCTGGGATGGCTAAATGCATACAGATTATAATGATGGTGTGCACCCACCACAGCAGTGTCAGCGATGACATTTGTCAGTGTTTGAAGTCAGGCTGCTGCAATCAGAGCTGTGCAGCTGGGGGGAGGAGGGAGATGAATGGGGGTGACGCTGCAGCCCTGCAGTTTCACAACAACTCATGTTTGCTGCTCTAAGGCTTATTCCAGTTCAGAAAGGAATTAGTCTCTACCCAGCACAGGCCCAAACATCTTTGTGATTCAGGCCTTTGAGGACTACCTGTTAACTGTGTCATGTTCAGAGATATCGAAGGTCCAAGGAGACTTCTTTACTAGAAATCCTCATAAATGAACAGAGCCTATCTTTTGTCTCTGCTTCTAACCTCTGGGAAGCCAGAGCACTGGGATTTAAAGTGGAATCCATATTCTTTATCCAGATCCACCCCTTGGAAATTTCATCTCCAGATAGTCTAGGATTTTGGCTAGGCCGAGACCTAGCCTGATTCGGGGTCTAAACCCTCTTTGCTTCCAACCCAAGGCAGCTCCAGCAAAGCAGAAGGCATGAGCTTTGAGGGGTCCCACTTCTGGGAACAAGGTAGTGTACCAAAATGGGAGGCATATGCCTTCCTTCTGTGTTTATCCACTGCCCAGGGGATGAGAGGGACTCATTTCATTCGCTGAACGGCACCACAACAAAGCAAGCTCAGGGGAATGACTATCATGGGAAAAGGGGAAAAAGTGGGTGCTGTTGATGTTTACTACCAGTGCTGAGGTCAGTGGCCACAGGCTTTGTCCTTCCCTCTGGTGTGTTTATTCTGTTGACTGACCAGCATCATGCCAGTTGCCTCCGTGGGAGCCACCTGAGTTTCAGGAAGAAGAAGCTTTACAGCTCAACTTTATGTTTTCTCTACTATCTGGTCATATTTTCCCACAGTGGATTTTCTTCATGACTACCTCCCAGAGCAGACATTGTCATTCCAAAATATCCCCAGGGCATAAAGATAATTTTGGAAAGGAGGAAAGAACTAAACTTTTGAAAAATGTTGCTTGATTATTAGTATTCCTCATTCTGAGCCTTATTTGTGGGAAGGATGACTCATTGCCCTTGAACACCCACTGCCTAGCTATTTCCTCTAATGTTACTTTCCTTTTTGATTTTCCGGATACAGATAGCTGACTGCTTATCTAGTCCTACCATTAAAATGATGCATATCTACTGCATTTTGTGGATGGAAACATTATGGACACTGAAATGTCATCACAGGCCCATTTGCTCATCTGCTGTTATTTACTTTCCAGCAGACAACATTCAGTACATGGGCACACACAATGCAGAAGTCAGCACAACATTCATCACAGTGATATCAGGACATACGAAGCCTGCTGCCACCGATCAATGGAAACAGGCTGGGCTGGAGGATTTACAGAGCTCCCCATCTCCCTTCAGGCTATGTACAAATTTCCCCTGCCTGAGACATGGCAGCTCTGGAAAGGAGCCAAGGCATGGCTACCTGCCAGTGGGAGGGGTTCCTGAAACAGGGGAATGTAAAGGTCCACTGTGAGGGTGACCTTCCTTTCTGGTGGATAAGACCGCATTGGTTTCCTCCAAAGCCTGCCAGTGCCACCACTGCACTCAGTGCTCCCTAGGAGGTTCACATGGCAGTCCTGCGAGCACCAGCCTGTGCCATGGCTTCTGATCCCTTCCACGGTGAGGCTTTTTGTGGATGCAGGTGAAATTCTGTCTAGAATAAGAAGACATCTCTGGAAAAGCATCCTGAAGTCCTGCTACACAGTCAGGTCATGTGAAGCAAATGCCCAGCTATCCAAAAGCAAGTCTCAGGGAAATCCATAGTGCAGCCCAACAGGGGTGGTTTAGACCCCTTCCGTCCAGGGCTCAAAACCAGAAGCTGCAGTACCTTACATCTGTGCATTATCATGTGCTATGGTCTTTATAAACACCCTGCAAAAATTGCCCCTATCCAGGAGAGTTTCCACTTCAGTGATGGAAGCCATCAGAAGGATGCTGCCTCTGGAGAGCTTGCAGCAACAGCAAGACCCCTTACAGTGCTTGTGAGGACTATGGAACAGGCTCCCAAGGATAGTGATTGAGTCACCATCCCTGTGGATATTTTTAAAAGTGTAGGTGTGGCACTTAGGGACATGGTTCAGTGGTGGACTTGGCAGTGTTGGGTATATGGTTGGACTCAATGATCTTAAAGGTCTTTTCCAGTCTAAATGATTCTATGATAATATTCAGCCAACTAATGACACTCCCTTGACAGTGAACTAGCAGTAATGCGGATGAGGATACTGGCCTTGGGCTCTATGGAGACTTTCTCTGCTTCTGGGAGTCACCAAAATCCCTTCTGGGATTGGGTATTTCTTAAAAGCTGGTGGCTGGTCATAGGCAGGCAGAGGACTGTACCTCATAGAGCTTTAGATCTGTGGAGGTTAGGAGACTGTCACTGCATACCTGCCTCCCTTTTGTTGCTTCCCTGCCACCCAACCTCAGCCACTTTTTGACAAAAAATCCTGAGTTGGCTGGACATTTGGTGGCTGTTCTGATGTGCTTAATGCCACAGATTTCTGGGAGAGGCCAAAGGAAAATCTCAGCTATTAGTGGGTGATGGAAAGTGAATTTTGTAGTGTGATTAAGCTCTGCTGTCTCACATTTCTTTCTCCTTTCTTCTTCAGTTTTCCTTCACTCAGCTTCCATGATGTGTCAAAACTTCTGGCTTCACATTTGCATCAAGATGCTGCTCAGCCCAGAGCAGAAAACTACCATGCAATGCTGAAAAAGAGCAAAACCACCACAGCAACACTCACAAAAGGGTGTGGGAATGATAGCAAACAAACAGAGCTGCTTTGAGAGCACTGGAAGAGGTAAGCAGCTGGCTGCAAGGTGAAGGTATCTGGGACAAAATCCTCAGCCAGTGCAAGACTGGGGATCAGCCCAGCTGCTCCCCTGAAACCAGATCTGCTCCAAATAGCTGTTTCCTTTTTCTTCCACATGGTTCTCAATTTTTTTTATCTTTTCCTTTTGATGCCCTTTTCAAACAAGAAGCTTTGCCATATGGAAATTTGCAGTTACACCAGCTTGTAGTTGCCTCATATCTGCCACATAAAACAAAGCCAGTCACTCCTGACATCTGGAGGCAGCTGTCTGGAGAGGGCTGATCCAGCTTCAAACAGTGTTCACATTTGTTGGACTTGTCCTCCAACCTCAGTTCACACATCTGTTTTGACACAGCCAAGAAAGACAAGTTGGTAAGTTTTACAAGAGATTCCTCAGTGCAGGAATGAAGGATGGCTTTGCCGAGTCAGATCAGAGACCCACCAGTCCCTGTATGCCCCTTCTGACCTGTCCCAGAGCAGATGGACACAGGGAAGAAGATATGGACGTTGCAAGCAGGTGGCTATATTTCCTCAGCATCTAGTATTTGAGGTCAAATAATTTGGTCAGATACACATTAATTTCTTGCAGTGGAAGGGAAGGCACAGAAAGTTGCTCATCCAAAAGTATTTCAAATTTCTGATACAGTATGTATTCACAAGCACCATTCAGAAAACTTCTGTCTTAAATCAGCAGCTGCTGCCCCAGCCCCCGGTCACGTTGTGCTCTTTGCTACCTATGATGAGAAGAGAAAGATATGATCTTCATCCTTAGAGCCAAGAGGATTACTCACAGATGTGAGGAGCAGTGAATACCAACAGGAATCCTGCTTCAGCTTTTCCTCAGCACAGCATGGGTGCTGTGAGCCACCACTGGGCTAAGAGGCAGGAGCTAGACTGGAAAGAGCATTGATAATGGAATCCAGTGCTCAGGCTGGCTCTTCCACCTGCTCTTCACCTCCTGCTTCAGGGACTAAACCTGTATCTCCTGATTGCAAATGGCTTGGCTTTGGGAGCACCCCCATGTGGAGTCTTTGTGGATATGAATGTGTGCAGAGGACTGGGAATAAAAATGGTGGAAACAAGGTTTTTGCAAAATATTTCAAATTGGATACCAGTTTTACTAATCTTAAGGTTGGATTACTGTTGCTCAGGGTGGCGTGTCACAGTGACCTAGAGAAATTTCTCCCTGCTTGCAGATATGACAAGGGGATTTTCAGTTGAGCAAAAATTTCATCTGAGGGTAAACTGTGATCTGGAAACATCCACTCTACACAAGGAAGAGATTTGATTGTGACACCTAGAGAGCAAGAGGTTGCACACTTCCCATTAGCATCTCTCTCCCCTGCTCCACCTAGGTGTAAACAATTCCCATCCTTCTCCTGGGGGTCCTTCCACTCTCACCTTCTTTTCACAGCCCTTTGGCTGAGACAGAGCCAAAAGCTGTTACCTGGAAATTTGCAAAATCACAGAGAGTAAGAAAACTGGGGATCAGCTCCAGTCTTGTTCACTATTTGCAATGACTCTGAGCAGATCACTTAATCTTACATCAGCACCACAAGTGAGGGAGGCCTCATTGCTATCATATTAACCTGTAATCAAAGCTTTCTATAAGGATTACAGGATTAAGCTACTGCAGCAACAGAATATTCTTCATCTGGATGATCTCTTTGTTCCAAGAGCCCGTATGTGTTATTGCAGTTCTCACATCTGTTCATCACTTGGAGAAAATGTCTTTTGTGCCTTAGTAAGATTGAGCATACATTTTTCCCCTGACACCTTCCCCCGCACTATTATTTTTAAATCTAGATACTTTTTCTAAAGGTTAGGACATGTTGTATCAATAAAATCAGGTTGGCAGCAAAGAACTGTTTCATTTACTACAGCTCTTTTCACCACATAATCCTCCAGCTGGAAAGTGTGTGGGGAATTTCAAGTGATCTCATACTTAGTGGCAACAGCAAGGCCAAGGTCACAGACATGATTAGTGACACTGGATGTTCATTGTGACACTTGTTATGGGAGCTTAATTTTTCAGAAGTTTTATTCAGTACTTTCTGAAAATGAGATTCTGTAAGGTAATTCCAATGAACATCCCAAAATCACAAATTACTCCTGTAAGTCATGACTTTTGCCTTCACACTGGGAATTGCACAGTTTTATACGAAGTAGCTCCATTCTCCTTGCAGACTCTTCCCAATATCCTGTAAAAGTAAATGAACTTTAAAATTGGAGGTGGTTCTCCAGAGAAGTAATTCAACAATAATTCAGCTTACAGAAGTTCCCAAGTCTGTAATTTATCGATTTAGCTAACAGTTTGTACTGACTAGATAACAGTTTCCTGTCTTATTACCCTGTGTTTTCATTATATCCAACCTGTCTGGTAGAAGGAATATCAATCTTTGGCAGCTTACAATTGCTAACAGTAGTTGTTAAATATCACCAAACTTGCCTTTACTTCATTTTGGAGTCTCTCAAAGTTTCCTGATTTGGAGAGTTGGCAGAAAGTTAGAAAGATTTGCTCTTCTTCCCAAGGGAAACAACAACAAAAGAAATATTTTGATCTTCACTTGTGTCTCCAAAAGAGAGACAGACGGTTCTGCACTCCTGGTGCTTGCACAAAATCCTCAGCTGCGCTTCTCATCCAGCCTGCAGAAAGTGTTCGTCACATCCCCCCTCCCTCTCCGCAGCAATAAATGCAGACGATACACGGTTGCCTAGTAGAAGGAACAACAGAAAGCATCAATGCACTTTATGATGCTTGGCGAGAAAGACAGACTAGATCTTACTGTGGTTTTAAGACAGACTAGATGCTGATTGCTGACACTCGTGGCTGAGAAAAGGTTCCCCAGGTCAGGAGTGCTCTTGTGCTCTTACAGAAATGCTTGTCCCATGCCACAGGCAGGGACCAGAAATAACCCTTGTGACTCAGCTGACCAGTCACACCTCAACAAATGCTGGATATTTGCTGCCTGTTCACAGAGAAAATATTGAAATACACTTTTAGGCAAGAACATTCCACATTCTGATGTCGAGCTCATGAACTATATCAATTAGTGCAGTGGTTTTAGCCCACATATCCCAGGAGGCAGCAGATACCTTCTCCTAGACTCTAGCATTGACAAACTTGAAGAGCTGACTTCTCACTCAGAGGACCAGTTAGTGCGTGCTGTCTCTAGCCCTCTTTGCAGGACTGAGCCACTTTCTCATCTCACTTCTTTCCAAGATGCCCTCTTCAATATGGAGTCAGTAGGGTCTTAGGGGCTCTTGATGCAGCTCTTAGTTTTCTTCTCCAGAGAAAGCTGATGTGCCCAGGCAAGGTAAGGCTGATTCCCTCTGCATGGCAGAGCACATGCTCAACCTTTAAGCAACACGCTTGTTCCCTGAGCACCAGCCTGCTCGTAAACCAGGCACTAGGAGCTTCTATGTCTGCTTCTTTTCCTTCTGAAGCAATCAAAGAGGATGAGTGCCCACAACCCCACCACCTCTGCATCCAGCGGCACAGGAGCACAGCTCTGTCTGAGGCAGCCTGTGTGACACAGCCTCCCTGCCAATGTGACAACCTTTGTTAGGAAGAAAAGCTGTTTTGGTGCTGAAATAATCTCAGCTCTGAGCGTGGCTGAACTGGCCTGACATTATCAGACAGGCTGCATAGCATAGTTCCAGCTCTCCTCTCCTATGCCTTATCTTAGCTGTCCATCTTAACACCACTGAAATCCTCTGGCCAGCATAGTCCCAGGTATGAATAAAGAAGTCTGAGCTGTGCTTTATCTTTTTCTCCTGTCAAATGCCCCCGTTTGAACTTTCCAGCCAGTTATTCCAAGCTGTGGTAGCATTAATCAAACTAATGATAGCTGGTTATCTGGAGGAAAATCAATATTATATAGCAAAAACAAAGAATCCTGCAATTAATAGTTTACTGCACAGTATCTGTGTTCCTGTGCCAGTCTGGACATAATATAAATTACTTCTCTCTTTGTTTTTTTTTCTTGTCTACTCTCTGGAGGGGAATATGGTATAATGAGGGTTATTGGAACCCTGCAGCTGTTCAAGGATAAGATAGCTTAGCTGTTGGCTTTGCTACGTTACTCACGCAAGGTTATTATGGCCACGGATGCCAGTGACAGCCTGGAGTCTCCATTCTGCCCAGACACTTCGTGCAAACTGTTTGTACTGAAGGAACAACTGCTAGGACAAAGCTTTGGAGAAAAGAGATTGCAAATCTAAATGAAACCACAATGACCTGTGGTTTGGGGGACACCAAATCAGCTGCATTGGGAGAGGGAACATTCATCACCTCAGTCTGCTCTATTCCCTTAGAAAAGAAAAAGAAAGCATGGCCCCTTTTCTCCAAACAAAGCTGTGGTCAGGAACCAATTTATCTTAAATCTGTCTGCAGCACTTGCTGCTGGGTTTTATGATTGTGGCTCTTCAGCCATCCAGCAGCAATAAGAATAATTCAGTGTCCAAAAATTCTCTTCACGTCTCAGTTAGGGCTTTTAGCTGTAAGCTTTGAGCCCATTGATGAAGTACTGGTTTAACCCTTTTACTATACTACCAAGAAGAAATGTTGCTTGATACAAGATCTCCCAGCTCCTGCCCAGCTATTCCAGAAAAGACATTGTTGACCAACCAAGGAGGTAAGAAAGATGTTAAAACCTGGCTAAACCCAAGAGTAGGATCCTGGATGAGCAGACACCGAATGTCTCAGTTGTTCTTAACCATATGTTTTGATCCAGGAAGCTTTGTAAAGAAAGCTCATTGCTGGTGATGGGGGCTCTGCAGTGACTTCAAACACACACAGAACCCAAAAGGTCACCCAGACTTCTGTCCCCTCTTCCTTCTAGTTTTACTGGTAAAAAACCAAGAAGACAGTATGATGTCCTTTTCCTCTGCAGTGATGTTTTTTTCTGAGTTTGTTTGCTCTGGGCTTCATGCCCTCAGAGGGGCATCTTCAACCTCTTCACCCACGTCAACCAGATCCCCTTGGTGCTGTGACTCAGAGATCTTTGAGTGGGAACACACCTGCTCAGAGCAAGCAGGGAAAGCCACCATGCTGCAGCACATATTCAGAGCCAGAAAATCCCTTCACATTTCCCCTTTCTACAGGTATTTTTTTAAAAATTAAGATAATACTCCCCATTTGTGTAAATATTCTTCAGAAAAAAAAAACAGACATTGAGTTGGGGATTTCCAATATACCTCTGTGCTTGCAAGAATAAGTACAGATTGTGATCCAGAAACCAGTAGAGCCACTGCTCACTGCTTGACATGTATTGCACCTACACTGCCGAGGTTCTCTGAATTCTACTTTCCCTTTCTGCAAGCTCCAGCACCATGTTACCTTCCAACAACAAATGCATGGAAGATCTCTCACAGTTTTCTCCTCCTCACCAGGGCAGGAGATGACAGAAGCAATTACAGGGATTTTTATCTGTTAGTGGATGTCAGTGAAATTGCACTAAGACTTCATCAAGCCTGGGAGAAGGAAGTTCCTTGCTGTTCATATCATACTTCTGATTCTCTTTGAAGCTCTTGGATGCCTGCACAGGAGCGTTGTCTATGGCTCAAAGCTCTCCTTATCCAGTGAGCAACAAAATCTTCTGTAGGAATGGCAGTACTGCAGATGATCTCATGGGCATTTACTAATTCTGCATTTGCACTTCTAAATAGGCCGAGGAGCATTTCCTCTTCATTTTCCACCTCCATGCTTCAGCTGCTGGAATGAGAGGTCAAATTGGAAGCATTTGCAACCCAGCTGTGGGCAGCTCTCTCTGCCCGCATGCTGTTCCTCCCTGTCATCCCAGGAGATGAACATTGTGTGGCATCCTTGGCCATTAGCAAAACCTTGCCAAGGAGATTTCCTATGGAGAATCAACAAATTCAGCTGTCACTTTCTCACAGCATCTGCAGTGAGAGATATTTTTAGCCTGTAGGTACTTAGCCAACTGGCCAGGGTCTGTCCCTGCTGCTTGAGGATATAAAAACGAAAGGGGAAGTCCAAGAGGTCCAAGTACTGTCTATATTTTGAGAACTCCATTTGCAAGTGATCTCTGCAAGGGAAGGGTGTTCCTTGCCTTGTGAGCCAGTGTCACATCAGTCAAAATTTCCCCTTTTGAAAATTCATGCATTGTGCCTGGTGAACATGTCCTGAGCCTTTCTAAATGGTAAAATACATATCAAATAGTACCCCACAGCATCCTAGGAAAATGCAAGGGAAAGGAGCTGCCCTGATACACGTTATATCAAGTATACATGTCATGTGCAGTCATAATATAGAGCCAGTCCTCAAGTTCTTCTTTGCCTTTTGCTGCTTATTATAAACTTGAAGGAGAAAGGCCTTAAGTGGTGCAGGGAGTCAGAAACAGCTACATCAACCATCATCAACTCCAAATCAATAATGGATGCCATCCAGAGATGCTTCAGGATAAGAGGCATTTCACTTTCAGAAGACCAATTCTTAAAGTGAAGCAGCAGGAATTGTTAAAAATACATTGAAATAGCAGGGGAAAAAAAGTATTAAGAAAAAGAGTATTTATCAAGAAGTTATTAGTCACTTCATTAAGAGAAAGAAATAAATGGCCAGATACTTAAACTGGTGCTGATGAGTCAAACTTGCATACTGAAATAAGGTCTATGCATAAAATTTCCAGCCATAAAGGCCTACCCTGCCCCAAGGTCAGTTTAGAAGTGAATCTTTGGAGGTGTCACAGTAGATAGCCCCAGTGCTCACTCTCACATGCTCAGACACACACACAGAGCCCTGACCACGTCTAAGAAAGAAGATTTTCTGCCTTTTACTGAGTTAATTTGATGCCACAACATCCCCTGGCCCTGGGCCCAGACATGGTGGCACAGAGTGAAGCTGGCACAGGGCAGGAGGCAGGAGGGTGAAGAGCCAGGACAGGCTGTGCCAGTTGAAACCATCCTGCTCCAGATAGCAGCTTGACTTCTTACACCTCTATAGTCCCCAGCTTGACTTCTTACACCTGTATAGTCACTGGTAACTGCTTCTGAAAGCTCAATGATCTGAGGCTGACCTACAGTACAGCTGTAAGAAACACATGCTGACCCAAACTAAAGTTTTGGTTGAATTCAGTTATATGCCAGTCAGTCCCCCAGCACAAGAAGGATGTGGACATATTGGAGCATGTCCAGAGGAGGGCCACCAAAATGATCAGGTGAGTGGAGCATCTCTCGTATGAAGACAGGCTGAGAGTTGGGGCTGTTCAGTCTGGAGAAGAAAGGGCTCCAGGGGGACCTCATAGTGACTTTCCAGTATCTGAAGGGGGCCTACATAAGGCGGGGGAAGGTCTATTCAAAAGGGTTTGCAATGATAGGACAAGGAGTAATGGTTTTAAGCTAGGAAAGGAGAGATTTAGACTGGATATTAGAAAAAAGTTCTTTAATATGAGGGTGATAGATCAGTGGAATGGGCTGCCCAGAGAGGTGGTGGAGGCACCATCCCTGGAGTCATTCAAGGTCAGGCTTGATGGGGCTCTGAGCAGCCTGACCTAGGTAGAGATGTCCCTACTTGTGTAGGGATGTTGGACCAGATGACCTCTAGAGGTGCCTTCCAGCCTAAAACATTCTATGATTCTAATTGCAAGGCAAGGACTATGTATATATACACAAGCAACAGGACAAGTGATCTGCAGCTCACTGATTACCAAGCATTTAGATGTCCTGATGATGTGAAAGTTTTTTACCATATTTTAGGAATTACTGCTTTATCTCCCTGAGAGCAGCGGCTCATCCAGTGGCATTGCATCTGGCTGACACAAAGAGAAGACCCAGGGAAGTGTGGAACAGTCCCTCATTGGGACACTGGCCCTGGTCTGCCCTGTGCAACTCTAAGCAAGTCACCTCCAGCTGTCAGGGCATGAACAAGCTTTCTGTGAAATGGGATAGTATTGTCTCTTTTGAATAAGAAAAAGCTTGACCACAGTTAGCAATGCTGGATCATCTACTCTTGCTCTTAGGAGCCTACGGAGAAATTACTGTATACAAACACGTCCAATAACTGCTTTTGTAGATTCAGTAAACAGAGTGGTTAAAAATTATACCCTTGGTGAGTATCCAACAGTGTAACCTTTTAAGGTTGGAAATGAATTCTGGATTGTCTGAGTAAAAACAGCTTTTAACTAACAGGATGGAGTCTAATGAGAGATCAATGTCTATTGTGGCAGAATTATCCCCCTTCCCGGGAAGCTGAAGGAGACATTTGCAACTGTGGGAAGCGCTGAGATGTAGGAAAGAGGCTGGGAAAAAGAAACAGGCTTGATTTTTGGTCAGCAGCACCACAAGAGCAAAGCATGGTCACGCTGCAGCCCAACAGGAAACTGCCTCCAAGACCAAACCTATTCAGATTCTGATTTCAGCATTCAGCCATCCTGTGGGATCTTTAATTAAATGCACAGTGCATACTAACATCAAGCTAATAAAACAAAATGAAACCCAAATAGCAATCACTTCTTCAGTAGTCTCCCCTGGCAGGCCTGAGCAGTCAGGTCAGTGGGAGATGTGCCTTGAAGGTGGAGAGCCCTGTGTGTGGCAGAGCAGCTGGGGAAGGATGGGAGAAGAGGAGAAGTCCAGAGTTGAGGACTTTGTGACTGCACTGCAGTACGACAAGCTCCAGGTATATAAAGCTAACTGCTAGTTTGCAAAAAAAAGATCGTCTCTCCTAATGCCATTCATTAAAGCAAGACAGGTGGCAAGACAGGCCAGTCTAATCACAGGGGCCTTCAAAAAGAAAGATCTGAAGCTTTTTAAGTGAAAGTGTATGTGCACCACATCTTGTGTCAACACTGGAGAAAGATGCTGTAGAAAAACATCAATGTTGCCAGCTGGGCATGCAGCTGTAAATTACAGCCAAAGGCCAAGTTTGCTATTGACTTAACTGACCACTGGGTGAAATCACCAATTCCATCAACGAGTTATTATAGACAATTCTTCGGGTTGTGAAGTTGTTTTATCTTCTTAGGGAACTAGAAAGGAATAAGCAATACCACCTTTGTCATGTTGACTAGCTAGTCAGTGAATAGGAAAGATACCTGGGGAATAAATCTCCTGAGATGAACTGTTTCTGCGAGGAGGAAGGCACTGACTGCACTTATGTATGCAGAGGGTGACTGATGGGGAAACATGCATTCTTCTGCAAACCTTTGCTGGATAACATATTTCAGACAAGCAGCCACTACAATTTTTGCATTGAGCTGGGAAAAGTCCTGAACGTGGTGACCCATTCAGCCCACATTGCAGGAATATAAAGGCAAAAGATTAAAATTCTTGTACAGCTTTAGGCCTCTTCAAGGCTTGGCTCCTCTGCACCATCTTGGTTTATAGGCTCACCAGGGGCAGTCAGGGTAATTGTTTTACAAATCAATTTTGGTGGACTTGAGATGCTTGATTTGACTTTAACCAGAAAATCATGTTTTGCCAATGACACTGGAACAGGGAGATGGATTCAGTGGCTTTTTAAAGTCTCTTCTAGCTTTGTCTTAAAAGATTAGTGACCTGTCATATAGCCTTTTCCTCAAACTTTCAACACTACCTGTGGATCCAGAGGATCAGAGCACAGGGTACATGCTGCCTTTGGAAGATGTGCTATAGAGGAAGCAGGGCCTGATCAGAGCAATGCTGTTTAACCAGCTAAAAAGGGATTTTGATCCAGATCTCTCCTCATTTGGGCTGCAGGGTGTTGGGTGCTGGGGAAAAGGTTTTGCCTATATTTCTTGTGAGGAAGCAGCAGTGAGGGTGCACAGATGCATAGAGTGGCAAGGCTTGGGAGCAGTTCATGCTCTTCCTTTGGGGTCATCTTTGTGTTCTGATTATCAGTTTAAGTGCTTCCATGCCTTTCAGCAGAGAGGCAGCCCAGCCATTTCTATCTGGATGAGTGACAAGGGAATCCATCACCATTACCTGCATTACCTGCTCATGTTCCCTGAGTAGTTCTGCTCTATGAAGTGTTGATAATGCTGTACTCACCTCCTTAACATATTTATTTCCCACTCCCTGCATTAACTGTATATCCAATTATGTTGGGAAAAAATCTCATTCTGAAACTGGAAGCCTCCCCATGTGCAGCTCCTCTACTGCTGACCTTCTTCAAAGTCATGAAGAAAGCCTGTGTCCTTTAGGGATATCTCCTCATCTGGAACTAGTAACTTTCTTTCCAGGATAGTCACATCTCTGTGCAACTCATCATGTATTTCCTAAAAAACCTAGTCCACCCAGGTCTGGAGCCTTGTCATAAGTTTGGAGCACCCACTGTCTAGTAACCTAGACAAAGGTGAAAGTTTTTTTATCTCATAGCTGGCCCTGCCTTGAGCAGGAGGTCGCACTAGGGACTTCCTGAGGTCACTTCCAAAGTGATTTTTTTCTCAAATTCCATGACTCTGTGCTTTTTCTGGGTGAAGGTAACTGGTGCATAGTCATATACAGTAGAGCGTCTTGCAGCTGCCTCCCACACCCACTGTCACCATACTCTCTGAAGATCCCTTTACCTCCTTACAAGCACTCAGTTGTGAGTTGGCTCAGATTTGCTGGGATAGCAACTAGCTCATCTGAAAATCAGCCTGACCTGGGTTGCCCAAGTGAGGAAGCCTGTTGGAAAAGCAGAATTAATAAATCCAGCTAGACCCCAGTGTCATATTACTTTCCTGACCTGAGCTATGGTATTGCCACAGTGCAAGCTGTGTATCACCTCCCTCCCAACAAATCCAAGGAATCTCCCTAAGATGAAGCAACATGTGAAGTCACAGATGCATTCCATTCATGCAGGTGGTGACTGGAGATGCAACACCCAATGACTGGTCAAGGCTACCTTGGCTAGGCCAAGGTGATTGCCCAAGACTACAACAGGGAATCAAGAATTGGCATCTGATATAGGAGAGACATAGCCCTGGTTCCACTCTCCCCAGGGCTCTCCCAGGGGCCTGGTAGAGGTTCACATGTTCAAGGGTGAACAGGGGCTAGAAGTGACGACAGTTTCAGTGACAAGTGGAAGCTTCTTGCACCTTTTCTCCTAACTGTGCATTCATACACATGCTATTTATAGCACCATTTCTTTCCTAGGGCTATCCACAAAACAGAAATGTCAGATTTTCATGCTGTCAAGAGGGAACTAAGCATTCTATTTTGGACTAAAGCATATATTATCATCTATGACTGAAATTTTTGGCACTTGATTCTTCACAGCTGAGATTCCTACACCCCAAAAATGTCTATTTTGGGTCTCAAGGAGGAATTTACCCTATGAGTTTGCCCACATAGTGGCCTGGAGTCACTTTATACCCCTATTACATCTCCTTTGCAAGAGGCGCAGACAATGGTTTTCCATTGAGTTCCTGGAATGCTTTCCATACAAATCATGATCACAGAATCACAGAATGTTAGGGGTTGGAAGGGACCTCAAAAGACCATCTAGTCCAATCCCCCTCTGGAGCAGGATCACCTAGATCAGGTCACTCAGGAATGCATATGATGGAGGCATTATTTGCACCACAAACACACATTCTTCACCTGGTGGGTTTTTTTGGTAAGATTTAGGCAAAGCAAACTGCAAAGAAACTGCAAAGGAACATAGAAGATCAAAATCTTGTTTCTCACAGAATGGTGAAACAGAAAGAAGAATGCAATAAAATCATAATTTTGCCTCCTGTAAACAGCTTTGTAGATAAATGCAATGAGATGTGTCCTCCATATGAATATCACCAGACAGCCCTTTATAGATCTTAAGCTTGTATTGATCTGTGCATCCATAAAAGCTCTTATTCGTCAGGCATAAGAGAACAGGCTCAGTATGCATGACCACACATGCCAATGTCAATGGAGCTATAAAGCTGCACCCTCAGAAAAATAAATTGTAAGTCAGAATTTAGTTCAAAAGAATGGAAATCTGTGACATTAAGAATTAAAAATCAAAGTCTTCTGACCCAGATTAACTTTCCTTGCTCAATCACCCATACATAACATGCTCTAAATCAGCTCCTGGAGATGTCCTTTTGCATGTTTTTCATGATTAATTGAATTAGCAATTGATTTGTATAATATGACTCGCTTAGAAATAAAGACACACCAAACTGACAACATGCACACCATTCAGGTAGCAACTAATCACAGGTCCTACAGTTAATCTCACCGCAGTTCTGCCAGGCAGTGCCGATTTGGTGTCTACTATCCAGAGCATAGGCTTTCAGAGAAAGATAAGAGCGCCTGTGCATGCTCTGTGCGTGTCCATGCTAAACAAACAAGCACATGCAAACCCTCCAAACACACAAAGAAGTTCAGGCATTGCAGCATCGATTAATTCTATAGCTGATTTATAGATGCTCTGCTGAGCCTCTGCTGAGTTAGGGCCTATGCTTGTAGGCCTTGGAGAAAAGGGACAGGGCTTGGAGAAAACAGCTATAAATAGGTTCCTTTGGAGTCAGGGAGGGATATGGGAAAGCTTCTAAATTATTTAAGGTTGTGGTGTAGGTGTTATTTAAGGTTGTAGGTGTTTAGTGATCCCTGGCCTAGTGTTAGAGTAGGACTTCACATGTTCTGGGCTTGGGTTACATTGCAGGCCTCTCTAGCAATGTTTAGGATTGAGACCCATAAGTTCACCTCAGGACAGAGCTGGAAAGGAGGACTTGGTGGGATAGAGCCACCTTGGGGCATGTGGGGTTCTGCAGAGTCAAACTGGGCCACTGTTGGGACATGCAGAGGGGCATTAAGCAAAGTGAGGGTGACAGAAGCCCCCACAGCCCCCATGCTTGGAGTTAGTGATAAGGACTGCAGAGCCCCCCAAGATGGCACCAGGGCAGCTGTATGTACGTTATTCTTCAGGACATAGAATCACAGAATGTTAGGGATTGGAAGGGACCTTGAAAGACCATCTAGTCCAATCCCCCCGCTGGAGCAGGATCACCTAGATAAAGTTGCACAGGAACACATCCAGGCGGGCTTTAAACACCTCCAGAGAAGGAGACTCCATAGCCTCCCTGGGCAGCCTGTTCCAGTGTCTGTCACTCTCACCGTGAAGAAGTTTCTTCTCATATTTATGTGGAACCTCCTATGTTTCAGTTTATACCCATTGCCCCTTGTCCTATCATTGGATACCACCGAGAAGAGCCTGGCTCCATCCTCCTGACACTCTCCCTTAACATATTTATAAACATTAATGTGGTCACCCCTCAGTCTCCTTTTCTCCAAGCTAAAGAGACCCAGCTTCCTCAGCCTTTCCTCATAAGGGAGATGCTCCATTCCCTTAATCATCTTTGTGGCTCTGCGCTGGACTCTCTCAAGCAGTTCCTTGTCCTTCTTGAACTGAGGGGCCCAGAACTGGACACAATATTCCAGATGTGGATTCCACATGAATATGGTTTTGGCTTGTAGGATCTCCAGAGAAGGACAAAGCTGAGGATTAGATGTTTGCCTGAGCTAAGGTTGAAGTATGTCTGAGTGAGAGCCTAGGACTAGTTTTTGATGCAAATGACAGAGCCTTGCTGGTTACCCCATAGCCCAGCACCACATACAGGGCTGGTGGCTCATGGTTGGGTACATGAATGAGATAGCTGCCATAAGCATCCACCCCCTCATCAATGGCAGAACATAATGCTGAATTTTGTGGCAATTCAGGAGCAGATTCAGATGAGATCCTCCTGCCCTGGTGGTTGCCAGTGACCTGAGGACCAAACAACTCCATGATTTTATGCCATCAAGGTGCAGCATCCCAAGAAATGGCTGCATGCATTACTCCCATCACCCAGCCACAACTCCTCAGCCAGTTGCAAGGGAGGGCTTGCACAAAATGTTGTGGATCAGGGCAGCTGGAGCAGGCAGAATAGAAACATTGAGAGCAGGCAACTGCAGGTGAGGACATGGTTAGAAGCGCGTAGCTCCCAGACCAAACATCCTGCAGCACATGGCAGCCCACATTTTCCAAAGTTTCCAGCACATGCCAGCAGACTCCCAGCCCCCTTCCCGGGATGACACTGGTTTTACCAGCAATGTGAAGCCTTTCAAGGTGCTAAAAGCTTTCACAAAAGCCCAGGGATGCTGGGGAAGAAGGGTGGCTAACAGCAGTGGGAAGAGATGACCTTTCCTCAGCCCAATTATTTTGATATTTAAAATGTGGATCCAGAATCAGAGTTCATCATTTCCTTTGCTGGAGATCATTATGCAGTGAGAAATGGGCAATACTCTCAATTATTATAAACTGGCACCAGACCGAGACTGCTCTTTTCTTTTCCCCTTTCTTTTTCTTTCCCAAGAAGCATCCCCATTCGCATAGTGAAGCAGCAGCTTTTCATGAGAAAATAACATTTTTATGCCTGTCAAAATTTCCTTTCATTTACGCCAAGAAGTCACGACTGATGCCATGTCTCCTTTTCTCCTGGGTGCGAATCTCTCTCCCAGCACCAGTTAAGTGGAGGGAAGAGTGAACTTTATCTTTCCTGTCAGCTTGGCTAGACACTACTGGGAACGGGAACATGCAAGAAGAATCCCATTTTCTTCCCTGTCAGTTTAACCCTGCAAATACTGATGCACTGTAATGCTTGAATGGATAGTGTTTAATCCCAGGCTAAGCTATAGCCATTTCCAGGGGACTCAGGGAAATTTCTCCTTACTCAACCTACAGTTAGGGAAAGCAATTCTGACTTGTTCAAAATAGCATCCCTGTGTGTAAGAAGAATGGGGTTTATTTCTATTTGCCACTGAAATATTTCCAAATCCACTTAAAAACTACCTCTCCTCCAGTTTCTAGGGCCGACTCTTTGAATTGCAATTTTTAAGAGGTTGATGGGCAGGCAGAGCTCCACTGACGTAAAGACCCTGGGATTTGGCTCACTGGTCACCAATTTGCATAAACATGCAGCAGCTATGTGGTCATTATCATAGTAATTCTCTCCTTTCATGGTTTCTCTGTTATACATACATAGGCCGAGGGAAAGAGAATCATTTTGTTCTCTGCAACTACATCATTACATTAAAGCGGTGTCCCCGCTGGCCTCCGAGCCTGCTTGAATAGAGCTGCTCAGGGAAGTTGTGTAGCGCCTTGTTTTGTTCAAAAATGCTGATATGCAGAAATGAAAACTGGCTTTGTGGGAAATGGTCAGTTTTTGATGCATTTTTCAACTTTTTTTATTCTTCCTTTCCTTTTTTCTCTCTACAGAAAGGAGTTTTGAAACTGTGAATTAGCTACAGCATATTCAAAACAAAAAATGCTGGTTGCTCTTTCTGCCTAGAAAATTAATTACTTTAGTGAGAGTAGTTATTTCAAAACTAGGGATGCTTTGAATCAAAGGGAAATATTTCTGAGACTTGTACTGAGTTTTTCTAATTTTCATTTTTCAAATGGGTTTTGCTTTTGATTTTTTACCCTCTTTAGGTCTCGATGGTTTTTAATCTGAAAAAAAAAATATTTGCAGGGTGGGGAAATTATCTTCCACTCAGCAAGACCCCTCAGTGGATGTTTCAGTGCACATGACAAATGTTACAAAGCGAGTCACTGTTCTCATCTGCTCCTGGGGGACCTGGTACTAGTTTCTTATTGTTTTCATCTCTTTGGAAGACAAGTCATCTAGACTAAAAAACACATTTTGTTCTTTATGTTCAGGGAAAGGAAAAAAAAACAAACCCAGGTTTGATTCATCTTGCAACATTATTTTTATTTTCGGTCTATTGAACAAGGAGTGGAGTTTAAATCAAGTGCTGTGATCTACTGCCAGCTACTGTTATGGGGCTGTAGAGGCTGTGTCACAGAGTTCACCAGTCACTCAGAAGACATTAGCTCTGCTGTTATTATTTTTGCAGGTATGGTCTGGGTAGAAAGAAAAACACAGATTTAGAATTTATCTCTCGAAAGAAGCAGTAAAATGACATCTGTGCATCCTCAAGCTGAGGACTAACAGAATATCAGCAACTGACATTTACCAACTCTGGGTCAAATTCACCTCCCATGTACCAGGTGTGATTGGATCCATACTAGCACCACTTGAGATCTGAACACACCTAGCTCTGGGGATAACAAATTTGAATTTCCCATTAACATTTGCATGGAACGAAGACAAAAGCAGCATCAAAATAAACAGCAGCAAACGTCAGGATTTTGGTTGATGTTCAAGGCCACTTGGAACATCTCTGCACTTCTCAAACTGAGAAATCCTGCAATGTTTCTAGCAAAGCTTTTTCTGGACATCTCCCTGCATCCATGTGCACACCCTCCCTCAGCCAGAGAGCACTCCCTATGGGAGAGTCCAGGCTGGTAAAACATCACCACAAAAATACTCGTTCACATCTTTGCTACAGGCTACACAAACAGCAGGTGAAAACCTTGCTGTGCTACAAAGATCTTCCTACCAGCTGCCAGACAAGCTGCAGAGAGATTAACTCTTCAGGGCTCACCAACAATTTTGTTTTTCCTTAGGTGTTTTATGCTTTCAGGGGCAGTCTGAGGTAAAGGCTGAAAAAGGAGCATTGGTTGGGTGTTTTAAGTAGGCACAATGTATTTAAGAGCCTGAAGAGCGTTTATACAGTTAGGCTACAAAAAACACCATAAAATCTTCATCTGGACATAGGCAGCCAGCAAAACTGCTTTGCTAACTCATTCCAGCATGGCTTTACTTGAGCAACTGGTTTCAGCCTCTACAGCCTTATGAAGAATCTGATTTTTGGCCACAGTAAGGTGCAGGTCACCAAGAAGACTTCACACAAGCACTCTGCTGTGTAACAGAAATTTCCTGTCCCTATCCTGACCTGGCCCAAATTTGCACAGTTTAGGAGTGGTACCAGGATCACAGCAAAAGACGACTACATCCCAGGTGGGGAAATGGGGTCTGCTCTTCTCATCAGATGGTGCAAAGAGGCACAGAAGAGTGTGATCAGGGAAGGTGCTGAGAAATTCTCCTATCTTGCCAAAAAAATATGCCTAGTGTTTTGATCCTCTGGCTAGTGCACATTTTCTTGGATTTTCTTCGGTTTTATAACTAACTTTTGGTGATAGCAGTGAGATCACAGTAATTATATGGGATCAGTCATGCTTACATTTGCTGGCAACCCACCTTGCCTTTTGTGCCCATTCTGCCTCACAAGCCAACTTCACACAAATCCCTGGAAGGAGAAGTCAGAAGTCCTATGTGCCAAATAATACCTGTCAAATGTTACTTCTCTCAAAGTTTAAGCTCAGGTTTAGAAACTGGTTTTCATCTGTTTGAAAGTACATTTTCAACTGTTTAAACCTTAGAGTCAGCAGCAACAGCAAAGATCTAAAAAATTGTAATGGGACTGTGGAGAATAGCTCGGCCATTAGAGTCAAGAGCGAAGGTTATATATAATTTGGCTGCTTAGCATAAAGCCAAGCATTTTACTAATGCTATAAAGGTATCTTTTTTTTTTTTTGGAGAGGTTGTCTCCCAGCCGTCAGGCATGAGGAGATTAATGCACATTCAACGCAAGCGTCCTGGGGTGCATGTCAGAGCAGGGCAGTCCTATGGTGGTGGGACTCTGGGCTAATTAAAGCCCAACAATGTGTCCCCAATTCATACCAACACGAGAAACAGTGGCTGATAGGGAAATTCAGGCAGAGCAGCTGCTCTTTTCACAGCGGTACAATAACTATCTCTTTAATGGGAAGGGGTGTGGGGGAGGGATGCAGCCCAAATAACAGCACCTGCCTGCTTATGCCACACTGAAAATCACAACAGCTAATCCTCCTTGCCTGTCGTGTTAATTGTTACGAAGCTCCTTTTGATATCAAACTATTTGTCCTTTGACTGAAATAAATCAGGCCTTAAGCACCGCATTTATCTCGCTATGATACAGGAGCAGAGGTGAGCACTGTGGGGAGATTTATACAATGGGAGCAACGTACAGCATGCCCGGGCGATATTTATGGGCTCAGGATCTTTTCACCAGGAAAAGCAGTCTGTTGACATTGTTCACTACAAAAGAAAGTTCAAATGCTGTATATTACACTACAGCCCTAATACACCATTTGACATAAGCAGGAGGTAAACAAAGCAAGGGGGGGGGGGGGAATGGCTGGCCAGCTTTTGCACACAGTGATGTTTTCAGCTGGTTCAGCAAGATATTTAAGATTTGTACACAACTATGGGGCCCAGTGGTTTCATTCAGACTGTACATTTGATGCTAGGCTTGTATTTAATGGCATTTGCTGGTGCTGCTTCACTTTATGGAAAATGCACTTCTGCAGAGCTTGTTGTGTGCACAGGCACAGCCCTCCTGGAACAGGGGTGTTGTCAAGAGAGAAGGAACAGTAACCTCACAAGGGCTGAAGTTCCCCTGTCTCCTTGGCTTTCTACCTCTTAACCACTCTGGCAAACCTTTAGTGCAAGATATTGTGAGAAGAAAGAAAGGCACATGGAAGGGCCTTCCAGAATTCTAGTGCTGAGAGGCTGAAGGGTGGGAGGTGAGGGAGTTTACTTGCTCTTACTGACATGTTTTCTCACACAGAACATCTTTTACTTAAGAATGACTAAAAATCCTTTTAGGGGTCCCAGCTGAAGGGCTGAACTGACTTCACACAGCAGTTTGGATCTTTTCCTGTTTATTCGTTCCACCAGTGCTTGAATGCTCCTGTTAGGGTCCTCCATCCCCCATGTAATTCCCTCCACAGAGGTCCTGGGCAAATTGCTCCTGAGAGTTTGCAAGGATGTCTCTGAAAGGAGAACCTGGATCCATGTGGGCAAAGAAAGGAGTTATTTGCTGCAATTCTTCTTTGCCTGCAGGGACTGCAGACACAGCAGGCACAAACCTGCCTGAATTTCACTAAGCACCAGTGAATGTTATTGAAAGTTTTCCTATATTCTTTGTGAAGAGAAAAAAAATAGATACCCTACAGTGACAGCGTCATCCACAATCCAAGAAAATCCTGTTAATCTTTCACACCTCCTAACAAACACCTGTCCTCTGTTTTTACTGCTTGTGTTACTAATGGAAACCAAGCAGTTTAACTTTGTTTGTGCAAACGTGCTGCTCTGTAGAGGTGTTGCCAGAAAAAAAAATCTGTGAGAGAAAAAACAGCAACTCCTTCACAAATATGTTGGTGTCATTGGGAGAAAGAACTTGGGGTGTTTTGATGGGGCAAGTCCCAGAGCAGTGTAGAAGGGTTTTAGATAGTATCCTCTATTATGGGTGAAAGGAAATTTTTACTGATTAAATTAGGAACTCTAGTCTTTTCAGTGTGGAGATGTCTCTCCAGAGAAGTGCTTATGGACTTCAGCGGGGTCCTCTGTGAGCTCGTCAGATGTAGGCAGTGGTGGGAAGGACCTACTGTCCCCAGAGAGTGGGCTCTGATCTCCATACTCCTGTGCCCTTTTCTAAAGCAATGCAAAAGTGCCTATGAAGAACAAGGTTTGTGTCTTCCCACAGATCTTAAGCAGGTTTCCAGGCACAAAAATCCCCTTGTCCTCTTTGCCAAGGCAAAGGCTGCCCCAAAATATCAAGCCAAGTGCTCTGGCCAGCATCTGATCTCCACACTCCATCTACCAGATCTCTTTGCCCTGAGATCTTCCATATCCTCCCTACCAGGAAGGTCCCCACCTCATGGTGAAGCTGAAAAATGTTACTCACCTGCCTCAGTTTACAAGGTGCAGTAGAAACTGTTTGGTAGGAAATCCAATCCTAATCCAGCAAGGGATTCACTGAAATAGAGAGTTCACTTTGTTGCAGACACTCCCAGCGTAAGGCAATAAACAAGACATATTATGTTTGGGGGTGATCTCTCCCCATTTAAAGCCAAAGAGTTGTTTCTGTTGATTGAGGTAGTTGTACATATCTCAATGGAGTGAATGCACTTGGGGTTTTTTGAGAAGAATGTTGTACTGTGCTTGCACTTGTCAGCTTTGGCTCCTTTCCTAAGCCTGGGCTGCACCAGGGTCCCCTCAGCCTGGTTTCCAACAAGAGCAAGATGACTGTGAGCAAAGCCAATGGCTTACTTACATGTCTGCCAGCCAGTTCCATCTTCCCAATAAATTGTGAAACCCACTGACTCATTTTAATCAGTTCTCCCAGAGCAGCAGAGGTTCCAGTGATTTTACACTCCGTTTCTCATGAAAATAAGCAGCCACTGCAGGAGAGGAGAACCTGTTAGCACCATCTCCAAAGGGGAGGCTGAGCCATGAGCTTAATTAGACATGGGGGAATATGTAGTGACGAATGTCCCAACAGCTGGAAAATCTTCATTTATGGCTTACAGCTTATTAGACAACAGAGAGTCCACGCAGAAGGCAGACATGCCTTAGTAAGCAGGATGCTTCTGCGTTCTGCTCAAGCAACTGCTTGTTGTACACTCCAGCTTTCAGCACTGCAGGAATACTCTCGTATTAAAAATACATATATTTTATAAATCATGTCGATCATTGTAACTTCCCATAAAAAAGTGCCCATCCATTAAGGTGGGCATTTATTATGCCATGTGTGTGGCAGGAGGTGATGCACACCTTGGGTGCTATGATGCCATTGACATTGTGCACCAGTGGTCACTGCAGACAGCACAGAGAGTTAACAAGCAGGTCCCACGCCTGACTACACAAGTCCTTGAACCACCCTTTGCTGCAGGCAAGGAAAATAACTCTGGGGAGGCACAGCTCCCTGATGGCTGTTCTTACACTTCCCACAGCCACCTGGGTTTCACCTCCAGCCAATGCAGGTCTTCATATGGGGCTGGGAAGTCTCTTACAAAAGGGGCTGCACCATAAATAGGGGAGCACTCCCCATTCCCAGGGTTGCTTCTCAACTCTGTGCACTGCCTTACAGGCCTGAAGAAAGTTGTGATTTATGATGTTGGGATGAAGGCTGGACTTGATGATCCTAGAGGTCCTTTCCAACTATAATGATTCTATGATTCTATGATTTATGTTTGCATTTAATTTGTGTGTTTTGGGTTGGCTTTTTTGGTATTTACAACCTGCATGATGCTGTGGGACTGTTGGGTTTCACTTTTCTAACTTCCACGCAGTTTTGCAGCAAAGGACAGGGTTTCTATGAGAATTGCTGTTCACAGGCAGTAAGGCTGTGTTCTCAGGCAGCAGGGAGTTTGAATTTTTATTTCTTAATGGCATTCTTTCTGGCTGTGAAACTTCCTGGCTCCATTACTTGCTTTTTGTTGTTGCTTCTGTTGAAATTTGCAATTAACAGCCTCACTATGTGAAAAGAAAGCCGTGAAACTGGCACTGTAACCTGAGGCCTGGGTCACTGTGCAGCACGTCCTTTAGTCTGTGCCCATCAGCAGTTTTCTAGGGCAGAGTTGCCCATTCGCATTATTTCTATTCCTTCCTTTTTGAAGGCACCTCTCCCCTCTCTCGTTAATTTGCTTTCAGCGTCTCCAGCAGGTCTAATCTCTCATGAATATGTAGAAATTCACCCCCTTCCCCGCTCGACTCCCTGCAGGGCTGGCAGGAGCGGTACCTGCAGCTCACCCGCGTCTCAGGGGAGGGGGCTGCTTCACCTCCCCTGTGGCTGTGAAGGTTTCGTCGCTGTTTACAAACATATTAGATTTGCCCAACGGTCCCGGATCTGCTTTTCATGTTTTGTGCACGGCAAACAGCACTGATCTGTGCCTTGATCTGTAGTCAGCAAAATCACTTGTTCGTGTTTTCTACATCAAAGCAGGGAGGGAGGGGGAGAAGCCATCTGGTGAATTAGCTCTAATAAAAATAAAAGGGGTGTCTTTGCATAATAGATTATTAGGGGGTGATACTGTGGGGTTGTGGGGACAAATGGCTCTGAAGGGTTTTGACAGCTCACAGGCATCTTGGCTTATGCTGCAATATAAACATCATGAGACCAGAGCTCCATAAGAGTCAGTGACAACAGGTCTATTGATTGCAATGAAGCCATGATTCCTTCTCCATATAAATGTCTTAGTCAGCTGAATCTCATTAAAATAATGTGCAAAGTATGTATTCAATATGATTGTGCTTCATGGGTTGTTTCTTCTAGTGTTCCTGTAAAGGAGCAGTAAAAAAACCAAACATTTCTACTGTTCATTACTCACCCGAGTTGTTCTGCTGCTTGGGATCTTTCAGTGGCACATATAGGCTTTTTTAAGATGCATAAAAGTTGGTCCTTATTTGATACTTGTTTAATTTCTCTTAGCAGGAGAGCAGTCTTCCCAGGAAAGAAGGAGGGGATTTTTCTTAAAGGCATCAGGACCCAAAGGGGTCATAGCCCTACCCCAGTCAGCAGTTAGCATTAGCTGTGTTCAGTTCAAAATGGTGATTTTTAATACCCACTTTTTAGAGGACAGTGAATGGATGCTTCCTTGTTTCTGTCTCCAGATTGTACTTGAGACAACATAGATGAGGATGACTTGCAGGCAGTGAGATTTTATTTTTAAAGCAGGTACAGTTTGCATGCAGCTGGCATCATCTCAGATTTCATTTGGAAACTATCTGCTCCAATTTGCTCTACAAAGAAAAGAGATTAGGATTCTATTTTGGTTTGATTCTAGTCAGGTCTTTCTCTTCCACCATGCACACATCCAGACAAAGCAGCACACATGTACACATCTGCCCATGTTAGTTAGCCCCTAACTCCAAACGTATTTAAGGCTCAGACTTTGCTAAAGAGTCAACGTGGATCTGGTGGATAAACAGAAGATTGATTGGCTGGAAAAGACTTTAACTGATGGGGAAATGGCTGCAGGTGCCCTGCCGCAGGGATGACACACCTGAATATGCAGCTGATGAGTGGTTATAGAAGATCTTGCTGGAGGTGAAGTCCCACTTCTATTTTCTGCTGAGTTAGTCATGCACTGGAAAGTAACCAGAGGGCTGTGCTGCCATCCAGCGAGACCTGGACAGGCTGGAGAGTTGGGCGGGGAAAAATTTAATGAAATACAATAAGGGAAAGTGCAGAGTCCTGCATCTGGGCAGGAACAACCCCAGGTTCCAGTATAAATTGGGGAATGACCTATTAGAGAGCAGTGTAGGGGAAAGGGACCTGGGGGTCCTGGTGGACAGCAGGATGACCATGAGCCAGCACTGTGTCCTTGTGGCCAAGAAGGCCAATGGCATCCTGGGGTGTATTAGAAGGGGTGTGGTTAGTAGGTCAAGAGAGGTTCTCCTGCCCCTCTACTCTGCCCTNGCATGCTTCTTTGCAGAATTGGTCTGTTTTCAGCTGGACGTGTGGGTCCCCACTCTGCTATGGCTCCTGGCAGAAGCAGATCTAAAGATGACCCATGTCTCAGGGATATCCTCTCCCACCTGGTCAGAATTACAGCTGGACAAGGAAAAATCGCAGAATCATAGAATGGTTAAGGTTNCTGAGGGGCGGGCTGCCGACAGCCCCGCAGAAAGGCCCCGGCACCGCGAATGGGCCCGGCGCGACCCGGACAGAGCCTCCCCTCACCTCTCGGAGAATGTTTCCTCCTAGCTGCTGGTGGCAAGCCAGGGAAAGCACCACCAGTGTGATGTGGTTGTGGTGGTACTCTATCTGTATTCACAGTGGTGTTGCCTAGAAGGGGCCTCTGGAGAGCTCTAGTCCAACCTCCCTCCTGGAGGAGGACTCTGGCCACCACCGAAGCAAACCGACCATGGCTTTGTCTAGCTGAGCTGTGAAGAACTCGAAGGACAGAGGCTGGAGCAGGCTAATCCAGCACTACAGCACCCTTCTGGTGAAGCATTTTCTCCATCTGTCCCTCCTGAACATCCCAAGCCATAGTTGAGGCCACTGCTTGCAAGCAGCTTGGTTCCTTCATCACTGTAAGTGCCTTTGCAGTAGGCTGCTATCAGCTTAATCCTTAGCTCCCTCTNGGCTGGGACACCTCTCTCCCACTAGACCAGGTTGCTCAAAGCCCCATCCAACCTGGCCTTGAACACCTCCAGGGATGGGGCATCCACAACCTCCCTGGGAGGACTCAACCACACGCAGGCTCTGTCCCACGGCTGCGCAGCTCTCTAAAGCAGCTGCCGCAGGTGAGGCGTTCCCGGGGGCTGGCGGCCGCCGCCGAGGGGCCGCCTACCGGCGGTCGGGCCGTGGCTGCCGCCGCCTCGGCGCTCGCAGCCCAGTCCCGAGCAGGCTGCGCCAGCCGCAGCGCCCGGGCTGAGGGGCGGGCTGCCGACAGCCCCGCAGAAAGGCCCCGGCACCGCGAATGGGCCCGGCGCGACCCGGACAGAGCCTCCCCTCACCTCTCGGAGAATGTTTCCTCCTAGCTGCTGGTGGCAAGCCAGGGAAAGCACCACCAGTGTGATGTGGTTGTGGTGGTACTCTATCTGTATTCACAGTGGTGTTGCCTAGAAGGGGCCTCTGGAGAGCTCTAGTCCAACCTCCCTCCTGGAGGAGGACTCTGGCCACCACCGAAGCAAACCGACCATGGCTTTGTCTAGCTGAGCTGTGAAGAACTCGAAGGACAGAGGCTGGAGCAGGCTAATCCAGCACTACAGCACCCTTCTGGTGAAGCATTTTCTCCATCTGTCCCTCCTGAACATCCCAAGCCATAGTTGAGGCCACTGCTTGCAAGCAGCTTGGTTCCTTCATCACTGTAAGTGCCTTTGCAGTAGGCTGCTATCAGCTTAATCCTTAGCTCCCTCTTGGCCAGAAAAAGCAAGTCCACTTGCCTTAGTGTCTCCTCATAGGAACTCAAAGCCAAGGACCATATCCACAGCATCCTCTCCAGCTTCCCTACACCCCTCTGGAACAGGGAGAACAAAAACTGGGCATAATAATCCAGGTGTGGCCTCGCTAGAGGAGGGAGGAAACTTCTTCTGACCTGGTGGCCACATTCCAGCTAACAGGCTGGTATGTGGTTTTTCTTATCTCAAATGAGAGCATATGATGTGCTGATACCTGTCGTTTGGCAGAGCTGCTGGCCAGGCAGATGTGTCCCAGCCTGTACCCATGATTGGGGTTATTGCAGCCCTTTTGCAGAATTTTGCACATCTTCTTGTGGACTCCTTGCATTTCTTTCCTTTTATAGCTACCCTTTGTGTACATAGATACACATATGTATGTACATATGTGTATGAGAGAACAGCTATATGAGGAATTAAAAAACTGCTGGGATCTAGGAAGTAAAATCCAAGGGGATTCATGGGACAAAAAGCTGCTGTGGCAACAGCTATTGTGCAACTGAAATTGTCCTTAGGAGTGAGAGGACACACTAATTAAATGATCCAGAAGCCCCAGCCTGCAACTACAAAAGAGCTGAGCTGTGAAAATGATAGTGTTTCCAATACAGAAAGACCTAAAACTTCCCAACGCCTTTAATTAGGTTTGTGTCAACGTCCTTTCCCTTAAGTTCACCTCGCACAAGAGCAGACCTGACTCCTTTGCTCAGTCAAGCTGTAAACATCAGCAGCCCACAAGCCTTCAGCCTCTCCAGGGCAGCTCAGCTGGTTTCTTGCCCAGCACCACAGCTGGGCTACTTCCAGCAGCTGCAGCAAAGAGGAGCAATGAACGGCTGCCAGTGGTGTCAGGGCACTGCAGATCAAGCAGGTGATGAAGAAAAGCTCCTCCTCCCCCTCCCAGCTCCTCCAGGGCTGGGTGTGACGGTTTATGGACAGACCCTGGCAAGCAGATGATTTGAGGCAGGAAAATACACATGAAGTTAGGTGACCTGAATTCACCAGGTCATTTCGGACTCCCTCTCCTTATAGCCTGTTGCCAAAGTCAGGTACAGGGCAGGTGCTGTAGGACAGTGCAGGCTGCAGGACAGAGCCTCTTGCTCCCTTTGTCTCACCACAGAAGTTTAGTTACTCTGGGCTATTTCTCTCCCTGTTAATCATCTGTGACCAAGATTGTGCTCCCTTCAATCTGTGCCTCCCTTCTAAGCGGTGGGCAGGTCAAACATCTGCTTCAGGCGGCTGAATTGCATCATTAATGACTTCTTTTTAGCTGTGTTGGAAACTTTGTTAAGTCTCCGGCCTCCTCTCTGCCCCAGTGCTTCTGCTCACCACTGCTTCCACCAATGGGTTGATACTGTTTCACATTGCTTCTTTACATCACATTACATTAATATTTGCTAAACAGAGTTAGTCCTCATGTGAGGAAATGGCTTTTTACTCTAATATGTCTAAGTGTCAGTGTGAGAGCACTGAAGGAGGAAAAAATAGGCAAGAAGCACAAAGCAAACACAGACTTTTTCTTTCCCTTAAAATATTGCTAGGATTTCAAGACTTTTCCACTTCATGTTCTCCTGAAGTATAGAACCCACCAGATTTTCAAAACCAAAAAAACACAATGTGCTTCAACAGCACCATTTCTAGAAGCACTGAGCATGGGGGAGGCTGGGAGCAAGTAGAGTTTCCTTGTGACAGAGCTGTCAACGGAGCAGCTGTTTGTAACATCACAGCTTGGCAAAGCCCCTCCTATTTAACTGCTCTCCCTTTTGGCTCTGCTCTTCCCAGCTCCAGAGGATCAGACTGAAAACTTCCCTGGTGCCAGAGTGTTGCTTTGAATGATGATGAAAGGAGCAATGCTGCAGCACAACAATTACCAGCCAGAAGGTTAATACAGGTGGCCACGGGTGCAAGAGCCACAGTGGCACTAGAAAGAAAAGCTGGGGAAGGCAAATGGGTGATAGTCATAGGTGGTGATACAACCCTTGAGAATACTCAAGGGAGTGTCTGACAGTCATGAGAGGAGGTGCCCTGTAAGTTGTAAAATCGCAGAATCACAGAATGGTAGGGGTTGGAAGGGACCTCTGGAGATCATCTAGTCCAACTCCTCTGCTACAGCAGGGTCACCTAGAGCACAGGAGTGCAACCAGGTGAGTTTTGAAAGTCTCCAGAGAAGACTCCACAACCACTCTGGGCAGCCTGTTCCAGTGTTCTGACACCCTCACAGTAAAGAAATTTTTCCGTATGTTGAGAGGAGACTTCCTGTGTTCCAGTTTGTGCCCATTCCCCCTTGTTCTATCACTGGGTGCCACTGAAAAGAGACTAGTCCCATCAAAAATACACATTAACTTCTTATATTCTGCTAATGCAAATTGCTCATGAACCAGTGTGCACAGCTGGAAATGGGGATGAGAGGAGCTGCACATGGAGTGGCTACTGAAAGACTATGTGAAGTTGCTACATTATGCAGACATGGTCTTGCATGATGCTGACCAGGTAGAAACTCAGACAATAAATTAAGCCATCCTCAACAAGGTTTTTTGACTGTGAGTGATTCCTGAGCACCACATTGCTGAGAGAGCAATCTTAGCATGTTTATCCTATATTTTGCCTTACCAAAATAGAATTCTGAAAGTGCTGGGCATTCAAAAGAGTCTGAGATGGAGCCTGAGTGCAGCTTTACCAGAGCTATTCCCCCACCATCCCCTGCCTCCCACCCATATCCATCTCTGCAGCCTCTTTGTTTTTAGCCGCTGTCTCCAGAAGAAGCACCCAAGGCTGCAGAGGCAGCAGGGCTGGGACACAGCGGGATGACCAGCAGCAGGGTGCAAGGGCTGCCCACTTAGTCTGGGATTCACCTCACCTAACTTGGAGTAAGTCACCCCCATCTCCCCTTGTAGTTAACCAAGAGAGACTGACAGAGGCTGATTCGTCTCGCTCCAGAGCAGATGTCAGGAAGGAGATCAGCTGTATCACACCTCAGACGTGCCTGGTTTTCATTCAGTGTGAAGGGCATGTGACAGCTCATCCCAGTGAGGGGCTCGAGGCCAGGCAGCTCAGCCTGACCCAGGTGCTCTGGCAGGTCCAGCTCCCTGATCTCTGCCTATGGGAAAAGCAATACTCACCTCATCAGTTCCCATCAGCATGTGCCTGCTCCTGTTCCTGGAAGGACCCTCTCCTTAGGTATCAGGGACAAGTCTTCCCGGACAGTCCAAGACCTCCATAGTGCAGGGGGTGACCAGGAAAATAGCAGGACCCAGCTTGAGTGATGCACAGTGACCCTCCAGCCCTGCAAAGTTCCTGGGAGGGAACTGCCTATAGCAATGACACCTTCCACTCCCCACAGGATTGGTGGGGGATCTGGTGGCAGGGCAGTGGCTAATGGTGTGATGCTGATGAAGTCACTCTGCCATGAAGCTGTCTGGGAATTTTATCACTGCTGAAATCATGCCAGACCAGCAGCCTGCTAATGAGCACTGCCAGAAGGACATCACCTTCACAGGGGAAGGCTAAACAACATGGCAAAAAACAACAGGTAGGGGTTTTTTTTTCAGAAAGCATTTTAAAAACAGACCTCACTTTGCTTCAAACATATCATGAGTCTAAGGCTGCTGTGTAGACCTGTAGGGTCAGATGGGCAGCAGTGGTGACACTTCCCTGGGAAGCCACTGCTGGCCTGTCACTCCATGTATTCAGCATTTTCTCACAAGACAGGGTTTCGCTGAGCCACACAAGCAGATTTTGTCATTATTTGAGTTCAACACTGTCAGGGAAGGCTGTGCTTCATGTGAACTGATTGGAACCCCAAGTAAACACCCTAAATCTCAAAATCGGGCAACTTTTCCCAGTTTTTGCTGCACCATTTACAAGTCCTTGAGATTTATGCTAAGGCTAACAAGATCAGGCTCATCTGAAGCCAGCCACCAATACTGTCCTTCAGAGAATGGTCTCTTGACTACAGAGAGTGTGCTATCTGCTGGCAAGGTGTGCCTGGCTTTGGGACCGGTGGTGTCCTCACCTTCTCAGCATTCAGATCTTGGCCACCAGTCCCTGGCATAGAGCTGACAGTCTGGAAGTGCATTTTCTCTGTACCTAGAATCATAGAATGGTTTAGGTTGGAAAGGACCTTTCAAGATCATCTAATTCCAACCCCCCTGCCACGGCAGGGACACCTCCCACTAGACCAGGCTGCCCAGGACCTCATCCAACCTGGTCTTGGACACCTCCAGGGATGGAGCGTCCACAACCTCCCTGGGCAGCCTGTTCCAGTGTCTCACCACCCTCTGAGTAAAGAATTTCCTTCTAATTTCCAAACTAAATCTCCCCTCTTCCAGTTTGAACCTATTACCCCTTGTCCTATCACTGCAGGCCTTTGTGAAAAGTCCCTCTCCAGCCTTCTTGTAGGCCCCCTTCAGATACTGGAAGGCTGCAATAAGGTCTCCTGGAGCCTTCTCTTCTTCAGGCAGAACAAGTCCAATTTTCTCAGCCTGTCTTCGTAGGAGAGGTGTTCCAGCCCTCTAATCATCTTTGTAGCTCTCCTCTGGACCCTCTCTAACAAGTCCATGTCCTTTTTGTGCTGGGGGCTCCAGAGCTGGACCAAATACTCTAGGTGGGGTCTCACAAGAGCAGAGTAGAGGGGCAGAATTACCTCTCTCGACCTACTGGCCACGCTTCTTCTGATGCAGCCCAGGACACTGTCGGGGCTTTCTGGGCTGCACTTGCACATTGCTGGCTCATGTTGAGCTTTTAGTCAGCCTCCTGCAAGTGGGTCTGGGTAACAACCTCCTGGATAGTGAGTCCCTACTCCAGGGACGTGTCACACAGACACTTGCTTACCCCAGATATGCTGCTGTGGCTGCAGGATCTTGCCTAGATATAGGTGAGCATTGTGGAGGGTTGATCCTGGCTGGATGCCAGGTGCCCACCAAAGCTGTTCCATCACTCCGCTCCTCAGCTGGACAGGGGAGAGAAAATATAACGAAAAGCTTGTGGGTCGAGATAAGGGCAGGAGAGATCACTCAGCAATTACCATCATAGGCAAAACAGACTTGACTTTGGGAAAACGAAACCATAGTACAATAATAAGAAATAAAATCAAATATTAAAAATATCTTCCCCTCCTCGTCCTTCCCTTCTTCCTGGGCTCATCCTGAGCAGCACAGGGGCATGGAGAATAGGGGTAATTGTTGGTTCCTCCTCAGGGGAAGGACTCCTTATGTTCTGCTGCTGCTCCAGCTTGGGGTCTCTCCCATGGGAGGCTGTCCTCCATGAACTTCTCCAACATGAGTCCTTTCCATAGGTTGTGGTTCTTCACAAACTGCTGCAGTGTGGGTTCTTTCCATAAGGTGTAGTCCTTCAGGAATAGGCTGCTCCAGCATGGGTCCCCCACAGAGTCACAAGTCCTGATAGAAAGCCTGCTCCAATGTGGGCTCCTCTCTCTATGGGCCCACAGATACTGCCAGGATCCTACTCCAGCGCAGACTTCCCACAGGGTCACAGCCTTCTTCGGGCATTCACTTGCTTCAATGTGGGGTCCTCCATGGGCTGCAGGTCAGTATCTGCTCTACCACAGACCTCCATGGGCTGCAGGGGAACAGGCTGCCTCACCATGGTCTTCACTATGGGCTGCAGGGGAATCCCTGCAGCTCTGGCATGTGGAACACCTCCTCCCTCTCCTTCTTCATTGACCTTGGTGTTTGCTGGGCTCTTTCTCTTACATATTTTCACTTCTCTCTTTGGCTGCAGTTGCCATTGTGCAGGGTTTTTTTTCCCTCTTCTTAAATACATTATCACAGAAGTGCTACCACCATTGCTGATGGGTTTGGCCTTGGCCAGCAGTGTGTCTGTCTTGGAGCTGGCTGGCATTGGCTCTGTTGGACATGGGGGAAGCTTCTAGCAGCTTCTCGCAGAAGCCACCCCAGTAGCCCCCCTGCTACCAAAACTTTGTCACACAGACCCAATACAAGCATTCAGCCCAGCCCAACTTGCTGACAGTCTCAGTAACTTCCACTAAAAAATACTCATGAAAGCTGAAGGGAAACAAGTAACCATTGTATTGAAGAACACAAACTTTTACAAAATCATTCATGCCAGTAGCTCATTTTTCACTCCCTGTGTTTAAGAGCCAGTTGAACACATGTAGCAAAAATCAGCCTGCCAGGCTTGATTTCTGGCACCGTTTATAACTGCCAGCTAATTGTATTGAATGATACATCTACTTGATGTATTTGATATTCAAATAAAAACCAGAACATAAGACGATCATCATGAAAATGTCTTGAATGCATCACAGGACTGTGAGAGGGATTAATTTATTACTATTTAATGAGTGATTTGAAAAGGTGAAGTGTCTAAAAATGAAAAGCGCTCTGAGAACTCTGTTAATGATGAAAGATGCAGGAGATATTTTATTTATGCAGTTTGACTGTATAACAGCCAGAACAATGCAACGCCAAACAAGGATGAAGAGACAGTCCCTGCAATGGAGTGCTTGTCTCATGAGACATACACTGGGTCCACAAAATGAACATCTTTCCTCTCAGAGAGCAGTCTTCTGTGTATCAGAGAGGGTTAAGCACGACAGGGTCAATGCAGGTGAAGTGCTGGGGCCTGGGCTGTAGGACCCAAGCTGGAATTGACCTAAGGATGAGTCACAATCCAGCAGCATGTTTTGTTCCCTAAGGCCCCAGACACAGAACCTGGCCCACCTGTGTGAGGCCCCAACTTCACCCAGGTGATCATGGTTGGGGTGGTGGGCGAGGCTAGAGAGATATCAACCAGGAACCGACCAGTTTGAGAGAAGCAACAAGGAGCTGATCAGTTTAGAGAGAGCTTCTGTTGGGGGCAGCTTGCTGAGCTCTCTCTCAGTGGTGTGTTCCCTTTTGGCTGATTTGAGACAGAGAAGAGCAAACAGAAGAAGAATAAAAGATGAAGGTGTGCTGAGGGGATGTTGCTGAGTTTGATGTTGGCCTGAGGAAGAAGAGAGCTAGCAGCACAGCAGGGTGTGCCAGGTCCCAGCAGCAGCGATAGGGCAGCTGTAGCTCTTAGCTCTGTACTGGGACATGGTCTCCCCTTCCACCATGTGAGATGTGAGATGCTTGCACTTTGCCCATGCCCCCAGACTCGGACCTCACCCAGTTCCTGCTCCCTTCTCTGGCTCAGCAATAGCGTGGGTGGAGGCATTGATCTGAGCACCTAGGTGCAGACACTTGCTGCTAGGATAAGGGCTTGCACAGAGGAACTTATACAATGGCTTGAGTCAGGACCTCCACAAGGCTTTTTGCTGCCAGGCACAGCTTTGAGCTGTTTTGTGTAGCGTAGGCTGAAAATCTCTGCTTTGCATGCCTTGATAATAAATACATATATAAAAATAGATTTATGTGTACCTCATGTACCACAAACATTTGAACGTAAATCAAATTGCCCGGGGGCAGCGCACTTAACAAATGCACACCCATCTGAGGTGTGAGCAAGAAATAACTTTCAAAGCTATCAAAGACTGCTATTTGCTTGGGTTGGGAGGCCAAACAAAGGCCAAATCTTCCTTCTAACTACCCTGTACTATCTTTACTTTGATATAATCTCAGCTGTTCCTGTATCATCTTTTGCACATGCAAATACCTTCCCCACCTTGGTCTCTTTCAATTTCCAGCTGGTTTCACTATGGGAAAATATTGGAAAAGGCTTCTTAAATTTTCTTCCTTCCCTACACTCTCCTGGTTAGTTTTCATAAAGAAAACTACAGGCTGTGCTGAAAAAAAGATAAATCTTAGAAAAAGAATTCAGATTAATTGAATGGTTGAAATCAGAACAAACATTCAGGGCATCAGCACATTCACTGCTTGTCAAATGGACTCTGAATCTTCTGTTGCTGATGTAGTGATGATAAAGGTGGAGTATCCCCATGGAGTGAGGTGAAGTTCCCTCCCAGCTGATCCAGGCATCTCTTTCCCCCTAGCCTGATTAGGGCTATTTCCCCAAAGAGACAGACTGTGTTTCCCCAGGGAAAAAGCACTGTGACCAGGTGCCCGAAATCTCCAAGGCATCCCACCCAGAAGGGGAAGAGGTGTTCATACAGCAGGGGGCTCTATGTCAAAGCAACACCACTCTGGTTTTTATTTCATTGCACTCCCCTCCCTCACACAGCTCCCTGTGAAAGCTCAACCCCAGGATGCTGAGAAGTACCTACTACTACTAACTGTATGATCACTGTTTCAGAGGATGGAGCAGACACTGTTGAGACACAGGCTCTTGGTTCATGGGTTCAAGGTTTGCTTTTGCTGTAAAGTCTCTGGGCAAGACATTTTTTTTCTTCTAAACACTCACTTATCAGGGAGAAGAGGGTCCCTGTTTGTTTTTTTTTCATTTTGATTTCTTTAGATCATAGGAGTCAGCAGGTTATGAAGTATGAGAGCAAAGGGTCTGACATACAGCCTTTAGGTGTTAATATCATCACTGTAAAAGAACGTGCTTGCATAAACACATATACAGTCTGACACACACAGACAACTATTCTAGTGTGGTTTCCCAAAGGGAAAGCAATCCATGCTAAGCATCCACACTGGAGAACAGGCTGTGGCCTGAGCCCAGCACAGAGGCAGAAAGGGAAAGAACAGCTTCAGGACAATGATGGGCCTTGCTGCTCCCAGGAGTACCCCTTGCCCTNGCACAGCAGGGTGTGCCAGGTCCCAGCAGCAGCGATAGGGCAGCTGTAGCTCTTAGCTCTGTACTGGGACATGGTCTCCCCTTCCACCATGTGAGATGTGAGATGCTTGCACTTTGCCCATGCCCCCAGACTCGGACCTCACCCAGTTCCTGCTCCCTTCTCTGGCTCAGCAATAGCGTGGGTGGAGGCATTGATCTGAGCACCTAGGTGCAGACACTTGCTGCTAGGATAAGGGCTTGCACAGAGGAACTTATACAATGGCTTGAGTCAGGACCTCCACAAGGCTTTTTGCTGCCAGGCACAGCTTTGAGCTGTTTTGTGTAGCGTAGGCTGAAAATCTCTGCTTTGCATGCCTTGATAATAAATACATATATAAAAATAGATTTATGTGTACCTCATGTACCACAAACATTTGAACGTAAATCAAATTGCCCGGGGGCAGCGCACTTAACAAATGCACACCCATCTGAGGTGTGAGCAAGAAATAACTTTCAAAGCTATCAAAGACTGCTATTTGCTTGGGTTGGGAGGCCAAACAAAGGCCAAATCTTCCTTCTAACTACCCTGTACTATCTTTACTTTGATATAATCTCAGCTGTTCCTGTATCATCTTTTGCACATGCAAATACCTTCCCCACCTTGGTCTCTTTCAATTTCCAGCTGGTTTCACTATGGGAAAATATTGGAAAAGGCTTCTTAAATTTTCTTCCTTCCCTACACTCTCCTGGTTAGTTTTCATAAAGAAAACTACAGGCTGTGCTGAAAAAAAGATAAATCTTAGAAAAAGAATTCAGATTAATTGAATGGTTGAAATCAGAACAAACATTCAGGGCATCAGCACATTTACTGCTTGTCAAATGGACTCTGAATCTTCTGTTGCTGATGTAGTGATGATAAAGGTGGAGTATCCCCATGGAGTGAGGTGAAGTTCCCTCCCAGCTGATCCAGGCATCTCTTTCCCCCTAGCCTGATTAGGGCTATTTCCCCAAAGAGACAGACTGTGTTTCCCCAGGGAAAAAGCACTGTGACCAGGTGCCCGAAATCTCCGAGGCATCCCACCCAGAAGGGGAAGAGGTGTTCATACAGCAGGGGGCTCTATGTCAAAGCAACACCACTCTGGTTTTTATTTCATTGCACTCCCCTCCCTCACACAGCTCCCTGTGAAAGCTCAACCCCAGGATGCTGAGAAGTACCTACTACTACTAACTGTATGATCACTGTTTCAGAGGATGGAGCAGACACTGTTGAGACACAGGCTCTTGGTTCATGGGTTCAAGGTTTGCTTTTGCTGTAAAGTCTCTGGGCAAGACATTTTTTTTCTTCTAAACACTCACTTATCAGGGAGAAGAGGGTCCCTGTTTGTTTTTTTTTCATTTTGATTTCTTTAGATCATAGGAGTCAGCAGGTTATGAAGTATGAGAGCAAAGGGTCTGACATACAGCCTTTAGGTGTTAATATCATCACTGTAAAAGAACGTGCTTGCATAAACACATATACAGTCTGACACACACAGACAACTATTCTAGTGTGGTTTCCCAAAGGGAAAGCAATCCATGCTAAGCATCCACACTGGAGAACAGGCTGTGGCCTGAGCCCAGCACAGAGGCAGAAAGGGAAAGAACAGCTTCAGGACAATGATGGGCCTTGCTGCTCCCAGGAGTACCCCTTGCCCTGGGGAGCCTCCTGTACCCTTACTTGGATGTCCTGAACAAAAATTCATTTAGCTGGTGGCACCCTCACACTCTCAAAATTGCAGGGTGAACTGAAAGAACTCAGACCTTCTCCATCACCCTTGCAACACAACTGAAAGCAGATTTTCTCATACCGGCAACTGTGGAGCTCAGCTCCTGGGTCATATTTTTGTTGTGTTTGGACTATAGAAATCTTGTTCATCATATATTCATTCATGCCACATATCATTTGAAGTCCCTTTTAACAGCCACAGGTTAATTCCCTTTCCTCTAAACTTAGACGTGAACTCTCTATTACTTGTATACTTGCTAAATGATATCACTTAATAGGTTCTCTTTGCCTCTACCACATTTCCATAACTTGTTCTTTAATCTTCCTTTGATCCTGAATACCAGAGAGATTTATGTGTAATTTATTCTTACGTTGTTGTACTTGTTTAATCTTTCATTTTCAGTTGGATTCATTTTCAAACACGAACGCTTGTTATAGGTTCAGATTATTGTTGACAGTTGGGACCTACTTGCTCTTTCTGAGATGTTTCCATTATTGTGTTTTATCTTTATCAGTTTCCTCTCAACATGTATTTAACTCAAGGGCTCTGAGCAATTCAGCATAACTCCTTTCTGCCTTCAGATGGAGACTGGGATTTTCCCTTTCTTTGGCACACACTTGATTAGACCTTCTTGCTCTAAAGGCAAAAAATATGACATCTTTTCGCAGGCAGTCTTCTAGTGATCCATAATATCATCTTCATCCTTTTCCCCTCCACTTTGATCAATGAATGAAGCTCCCATTTCTCAATTTTTTTGTTTTCCATGTGGAGCAAGTTATCCACAAATTTGGTGCTTTAGGAGCATCCCCATCCTGGAAGGTCTGACAGATGATAAGGGGTGTCTGAAGCCATCTCTTGCAGAGGTACCCAAATTATAGTGTCCAGCTGCCCTCACAGTTGAACAGATTAGTGAAGGAACCAATTTGCTTCCTGGGAAGATCATTTCCATCTGTCCACCTGATTCTTCAAAACAGAAGGAAGAGCAAGCAGCTGGCCAGTCCCTGTGTGATGCTGGCCGGATAACTCACCAAGGATGCCTCAGAAGGTGATCCATGAGTGAACAGTTTCCCAGAGTTTATTTTGGATCAAAAGAAGGAGGTTGCCTTTGGGAAGAAGCTGTGGTAACTGAAGCAGAGACAAAAAAGCCCTCCCCAGCTGAGATGGAGACAGCCCACGCCTTTTTAAACTTTATCAGTCCCTAAAGAGCCTTAGGTTCACTTTGAAATCTGAGGCCAGCCCAGATTTTGCTATCAAAATAAGACTTGTTTAAAAAAAACACAAAGAAAAAGCAACGAAAGCTTCTAGCTCACTTGAGAGCAAATAATTTGTGAATATTGCTTGGTCCAAGACCTGCTGAACAGACACCCCATGGATGGATGGCCTCCTGCTGGGGAGTGACCCTGAAAATCATGGTGCTGCTCCCCCAGGTCACACACTGAGTCCTGGGAAACTGAGGCAGAGCCAGCGGGTCAGTCCTGGGCACTGAGCTGCAGGAGCCTCAGGGGGTGCAGGTCCTGGACACGCCGCAGGGACACAGGTCTCCAAACCATCAGCTTGACCACGCAGTAGGAGCCAGCACTGCCAGGTCTCTTGGTGGCTCTGTGTTGCCTTTCTGACACAGAGCTGCCATAAATGCAGCCTGGCAAGATGGAGCTCCCTGGCAGCTTCGGGGACATGGTAAATCTGCCTTCAACAGCCTGATGGTGCAAGAAATACAAAATATTTTTTGTGGAAAACAAATTTAAAAGCAGAAATTCACAGGAAAAAGAAACTGTCAAAATGAAGCTAAGATGGAGGGAGTGTATCAGTAATTTAAGTAGAAAAGCAAGTGGTACAAAACTCTCTGTTAGTTCCCCCACATGGAATCTGAATTTATTGTAAAGAAAAAATCATAAAGTCAGGCAACGAAAAAAAAAAAATTTACTCTGCATTGTAACGGCGCCATGAGGAAAAAATATGAGAGAAAAAAGTCCATCTAATGTCTCGTTAAAATAGATTTAATCTCATCTCAGACCACAGATGCTAGAATGATTTCATCATAATTGTATTGTTATGGAATGACTGTTTCATGTAATCTTCACCCTGAATTTCTCAGCGTTATAATGTTTGATTATGAGGAGAGGGAGGTTCAGCATTAATTTTTCCATTCAGCTTTGAAGAGGTGTAAGTAGGTAAAAGAAAAAGGGATGTCTAATGGAGATACGTGCAACTTTTGTAAATTTGGAGACATTTTAAAAAGCAATTTGGTCGCAGACTGGATGTTTTATGGACTTTTATTCTTTTATTTTGTTTTGCAAAGTTGAGAGAAAGAAAGAAAATCTTCCTTTGCAGACCTGCACTCGAGCTCATCCAAGCTGCTGCAAAGCCTGCTGGGTTGTCCCTGAGGGACCAGAGTGGGCTGATGGGAAAAGCCTGATGTGGCTCTCGTCCATACTGAAATTAGGGCTTTACAGTCTATTCACAGTCCAGCTGCAGACCCTGGAAAGATTTATAAGCTCTCACAATGCAGATTTTTATTTTAAATAGAAAGGCAGCACTCTAGGCCATAGCAGCTTCAACAGCAAGTGGGAGGTGGGGTATCACCTTCTTCTTCCTCTGTCAGTGAGGAACACAAGGGGGGCTCATGGCACTCCAGTACAGACATAACCAGGATGTCATGTGCATCTCCAGTTTGCTTAGGGCTGCACTAGGTGAGGATCATCCCTGAACAGGAATTACAGCTTCTCCCCCAGATCCCATATCAGCACATCAGAGTGAATTCTGTCTGGAGATAACCAGGGAGCTAAAGGGCATTCAGCTGTGCTCCTCGTTATCTGGGCTCGCACAGGGAGGCCAAACCAAATGAGACCCTTGGTGCATAATTAAGTTGTTCTGTCAGCAGCAAAAACAATTAAACCTGAATTCCTACAGATTTGCCTCTGAAGTCATATGCGTGCCTCCCACAGAAAAGCCAGCAGATCTCCTCCTACAGCACCTTCAACACAGATCCTCCTTCCTGAGGGTCTCCCCTCATCACCTCTATGTCCTCTGTATTTTTTCCCCTTGGGCACGCCATGGTGATGCTCTGTCTTATGCCACGTGCTCTACCTCTGCCTTTTGGGCAAAACACAGGACGTGTAGCAGCCAGGAGCTTTGCAGGGACCTGCATGCGCATTGATTCAGCTCTCCGTCCTCAATGCAGTCTCCTGTTTTTATGAAACATGCAGGAATTTCGTAGCTTGAAGACCTTTAGCTCCTTCACAAAGTTTGTTGACATTGGCCAACAGGCTGAGAAGCTGTGGGGAAAGGCAGGGGGCACGGGCAGACAGACTGTACAATGGCAGAAGCTTCGTTGTCTTCAGGCCTCAGGCTTGTAACCGAATTATCAAAGAGAAAAATCAACCATTTCCCCAGGATGTGTGACTTGGACAGGAGTCAGGTGGGCCTGATCATGCCGTGAATGAAGGAGAGGGAAAGCATCCAGCTCCAGCACGAAGCAGCCGGGTGGGCTCATATATTCCTACAGAGGCTTTGTGCTGTCCTTTATCCCTTCTCACTGGTAAAGCCCTGTAACCGGCAGCAGTTTGGAGTGTTACACAATAAACACTCAAAATGGTGACAGAAGGAGAACAGCTTGATCAGAGCCTGCTGCTGCCACTAATCTGCCTGCTCCAACTTCTGTTGTTGCTATTTTGGCTGCTGCTTCTTCCATATTGTCTCTTGCAGTGTGTCCAAGAAAGCTGGGCTATCGATCCTAAATTCAGATGTACTGAACTCAAGCAAAGACCTAGCAGGGAGATACCAGCACAACGTTTAAGTGGGAAACAAGTCTGTGCCCAGGTACCTACTTTGGTTGATGTTGTTCAGGATAATCCAGATTCTAAACTAAACCAAAGAAGTTCAGGGCACTACCTCACTGCCCAGACCTTGGGGAGCCTTGCAGGGGGAGCAAAGCCCTTGCTGCTTTCTCCCAGAGGCAGCAGAGATTGTTCCTTACATTGGTCTTGTGAAGGGACATCTTTGAGAATCCAGGAGCAATTTTGTGCCTTAAAGTCAGGCTCTGGTCTGCCTTTCAAATGCAGAAAGGGTTATTTTCTAGGGAAAACATATTTCAGGCAACCCTAGACCAGGAAGGTCCTTGAAACCTGCCACATGAAGATACCAGAGCTGGTTTTTCTCTGCATTGTGGTTTTTTATCTCACGCACTATATTTTCTTGAAAAAGATCTGCCTCTCACTCTCCCTCTCCAGATTTCCTTCACAAAACCCATGACATGAGCAACATACACATCTGCTCTGAAGCTACAGTCATCTGTTGTTCCCTGCAAGGCCACTATATGCATGGGGTCTTTGTGCAGAGAAATGGGGTATTATTTAAGTGTCAGGAGCGTACGCTGCACAATGCAAAGGAGCTGCACAGTCCTCAGGGCTCCTTCAGAGGTGGCAAGCACACAGAGCTGACACCACCACAGCAGCTGATCCAGGAGGTGCTTTTCCAGGGGGAGGGGGAATAAGCATTAGCAATGATGAGCTTTGCTGAAAAACATGTTTTAAGGAGGAATATGAGTGAATGAAGGGAACTGTTGCCTTTTGAGTCAGGGTTTTAAAGAGGCTTAGACTTAAACAGTCCAGTGAGGACAGCTGTTGGGAGCTAGCTGGTGCTTTGGTGGTAAATATTCACCTCTATTAGAAGCTCTTTCTGTTTGCATCTGTCAACCTTCATGTTATGCTACCATTGTAATGACAGCAGGACTGTGTTAGGGACAAGCCCCAAAGAACGCAACAGAGACAACCTCCAGCCTGGGAGAAAGCCCCAGACAGGCTTTCAGTGATGGCAGTGTGGAGGAGGCACACCAGCAGTGAGACATGGTATCCTGCCTAACTGGGATGGAGAGCAGAGAGGCACCAGGCTTTGGTGTGGTGCAGAGGACAAACAACATGGGCCAGATGAAGCATAAAGGTGCCACCAAGGAGCAGTCAAAAGAGGAGGGAGAAAAGCTGAGGGGTAGGGGAGGCAGAAGGGTTTGCAGAATGAATGTCTAAATATGCAGGAAAGAGGGCAGAGTTCCAAAGGTTTATTGACAGTTAAATATCATTCTCCTCAGTTAATTAGTTTCATAGCTACTATTAACAATATATCAAGTGAGCTGAAAGTCTCACCAGTAATACTAGGAAACACATGGAAAACGTTAGGAGGAGGCACTCTTCATCAAAAAGTCCCTGTGCTGTCAGCATCTGTCTGATAAATCCCTGTCATGCATCAGGTGAGCTGCACAGTAAGGTCCAGGGAGGCTGCTTTGCATCATTTGAAAAACATGGGGATATTTTTGGGTTTGGAAGAAAGTGAAGTTTGAATGGTAGGATTTACATCTAGGTGATTGTGGAATTTGTCCCACATCTCTCTTGGATCTGTCCAGGCTGATCCTCATTCTTTACCATGGAGGGTATTGTCTTGTGCCTATCCTGGCTGTGTGGCTTAAAACAACATAATCTTGAGATCATGGTTAAGGTCTCTCAAAAGTGTAAGATGTCTCACAAGACCTGAATAGGAACATCCTCAACAGCTCACTCTTACAAGAGTACCCAGACACTGCCATCCAAAGCCATTAGTCACTTCTGAAAATCTTGGCTCATGGGGATGGTTTTGTCAGAGCTTTGCCATTTAGAAAACAGAGAAGCAAGACAGCTGTAAAAATGCACTTGGGGAATAGCTTGTAGACACCCACCTTAGTCCTAAGTAAGACTGACGAGCTGCTGCCTGCAGTGCAGTGGTAGGGGACTGTATCTCTGGGATAATTCGTGCTGCTCTGTAGCAAGCAGCTGCTAAGGTTTCAAAATGCAAAAGGTGGAGAATAAATTCCCAGACTCAGGTATAATCTTCACTTCTGTAAGTGATTAGTGCTTTTCACTCAGGACCAACACTGGAGAATTACTCTGCAAATGTTGTTGTCCTTTAACTACCTTTCTGACTGCTGGTTCATGGACACCTGCAGAGGGGAAACGTGTGGTGGTGGCACACCATATGGCCATTGCTGCTCCTTGCTGCTGCACATCAGCTGTGCAATGGAACCAGCCTCAGGGTATTTTTCAGCAGGACTCTGCCTGCTTCTTTTGCAACCCCAGAGCACATCTTGGGTTTCTCTGCTGCCGCTTGCCTGAGGATCTGTAAGGGAACTTCTCACTACAGTGAATGACTGACAGCTATGGAGACCTGGTGGATGATACGGTGCAACTGCTGTGGCTTCCAGCAGCTTGCTCTGCCTGGCACTTACAGTTCTTCTGCTGGTCCCATTTTGGCCTAACCACTGCCTTTCCCTGCACGTTATGGTGCTCGGTGTTGGCTTGGGACAGGAGCATCATCTCCCTCCCAGCAGATGTGGCTCCAGCAACACCATGGCCATCCCCTCTGAGAGACTCCCTGTTTCACACCTTTATCACTCACAGGATGAGAGTAGCTCAGAGCCATGTAACAGACAGTTATTTGTAATTTTTTTCACTGGTTGGACTTGGGAAATAGTTTTTTCTTTCTTCTACCCTCCCCAGGTGGAGGTGCCTCCACCCATTGGGGTGCCTGTGGCAAACACCCTGACCTTTGGACTTAAAACAGTATAACAGGCATTGCCAGGCAGCAAAGCCCAGCAAAAGCAACCCAGCCAGGAGAAACACGCTCAGAGAAGACTCTCCACCTCTGTGGCACCCCAGGAGGCCTGGCGGGGTGTCCTGGGGCTTTCAGTGCTCCTCTGCTGCTGTTGAAAGTGCAGCTGGAGAGTGGCCAAGAGGAAGGACAGTAGCCAACCACCCTGCCCCTGTCTCTGGGGCTGGCAGAGTGCCCTGACAAGCTTGTAGGACAGTGCGACCCGCTCACCACGCTGGGGTACAATTTAGCATTATATTCGATAGCGTCTAAGATACCTCCAAGGTGGAGGAGAGGAGGGAGTAGGGGATTTCCCAGTGCTAATTATGGAGCAGTCGTTAGCTGGAGCAGCTCCCCCTGCCAAGGGATTAGGCGAAACATTGTTTCTCACTCAATAAATCTTTACAACAAGTGCCTAATTCTCCAGGCACCATGTACAAAAATTAATCCCAATCCCCCCCTTCTTTTTTCTCATTGCAGGGATGTGCAGGCTGCAATGGCAGTGATACATGGAGATGGCATGGGGAAGGTGCATGTCCAGTGAGCTGGGCTGGTGGGGACAGGGAAGGGGACAGTGATGGTGACCTTCCAGCATCCCCAGTGAACAGTGTAGTAGACTGGTAGCACTCATGCTCTTACAACCTAGCCATTGGTAAGAAGCATAGTCCTAGGAGAGGCTCAGGACCTTGGTTGCCTCTGACTCTCTATATGCAGCAAGAAAATGGCAAGGCTATTTTCATTTCTGAGTGGCATCATTGAAAGGTCTTTGCTAATTAGCTGCTGAGCACATTATAAATGCTCAGAAATGCTGAACGGAAGGGCCGTGGTGGGAATTTCAGCACAAGGAGAAATTCTTGGGTTTGGGATCAAAGCAGCCTGAAGAGGAACTGCAGGATGCAATACCAATGTGAAGGGTTTCCAGCAGGCCAAAGGGATATTTCTTTCAAACCATGCTTTTAGCAGGAGCTAGGAGCCACGTGTTAGCAAAGAGTCAAACATCACTATGCTGGAGGTCCTTGGGAGCCTCCTCTGTTTCTGCAGGTTGTCAATCCCTGGAGAGGAGCAGAGAAGCTGTGCCCTCTCTCTCATTCCCCTTCTGAGGGGACAGGAGCCCAGGATGGGTTTTAACCAGAACAGAGGAACAAGCCTACAGGTTTTGCCCATGAAATTACCACATTATTCATGCAATCAAGCCTACTGCTACATAATTCCTGCCTGCTCCCTGAAGTGTGTCTCTCAGCTACAAACAAGAGTGTCTTCCATGATGTCCTTTTCCACTTCACTGCATTGCCTTCACCCCATCCTTCCTGCTCACCCTCCAGGACACGTCTGCCTGTGGGATGTGCCTGGCACACCCCACTCGGACATGTCTCAGCCCCCAGAGCAGAGGAAGAGCACAATTCTCTCTGTCCACAGTCTCGGATGAAGCATCTCCACCAAGAGAGAGGGCTGCATTGGGCAGTGGGGTGACACAGGAGTATCAAAGGCACTATCACTTTTATGGGAAAAGCTTTATTAACCAGGTCCTATTTCATTCACATAGTGGCTCTTGCAGTGTTGTGGAAGGTGACCAAAACAGAAGCACGTCCAAGGCATGAGGGCAAGCACAGGGACAGCCGTGTGGGATTCCACACCCAGACACATCTCTGCAACGCTGAAAGCTCCACGGCTTCCAGCTTTCATGCTCACTGTCATGATGGGGAGAGCCAGCAGCTGGGAGGCTCCTGGTCTTTCCTTGCATGGCTGCTGCCCGTGCTGTGCTGCACGTTGTTTGCTCACAGGGGGTTTGCAGCCCTCCCGCATCCTGCTCCAGCATCACCATGAATTTCCCATTCATGCATCCTTGGAAAAAATAACGGCAGCTTTTCCCCAGCCACACACAAGCGTTTCCGCACCGCGACAGCCCGGAGCCGGTGCACGCAGCCCTCCCTCAGCAGTGCTGGGGCTGTCAATCTTATCACACCTGCTAAGTGGTAGAGTGCTTCTCCCAATTTACTTATCCATCATTTTTATTGAGAAATCTGCTCTAGTCCTACACAGTTATATGAGTTAATGGAACGATGATTAGGGAATTCTGTGGAACGAGCTGTGATTTCAGGCACAGTGGTGCAAAGCCGGGAATGCACCGCACCGTTCCCAGCCTGGCTGCTCAGAGCAGGATTTGATCCCTCTTGCTGTGAGTTTCTAATTATTTGCATATTCCTTTGCTTGCTTTTATAATTTTAAATATCTATGTATATAGCTATTATTTTAAAAGCCATCTGGGCAATTATTGCTGTTCCTGAGCAGGGAGAGTACTGTGCCAGTCTGTTCGTATTAGAGAGCCTCTCTGCTTGGTTAACTCTTCTGGTGCCTGTTCAATCACCACAAAGCCATGGGGAGGTCACTGCTGCTAACATCCCAGCAAAGGCAAGGAAAAAGCAGTCTTCCAATCAGCAGAAGCACCGTGGCACAGATGCAAGAGTCATTTAAAGGAAGAGAAGAGGGTAAAAAAAAATCTGAAAGCTCCCCAATGAGTCCTGTTTCAGTAGGAGATGAAGCTTGGGTGGGGTCGCCAATAAACTTCTGCATACCCCAAGTCCCAAAGCACTTCAGCACCTTAAAACATGTATGAGAGCTTTCACAAAGCATCTGTTTAAAAAGCTTCTAGGGCTTAAAGCAAAATGGACATCAGCATCATTCTGGCCTGAGTACAGGTCAGAGGGAGCAAGAAGGACTAAGAAGAGGGTTTTGGATTTTTAAAAAGCAGGATGAGGGCTGCAGTGAAACTCCAGTGACGTCCCCAAGGCAGTGCCAGTTTAGCCTCAGTAAGGGAAACTGTGCAGTCAATGGGAAGTCCAAAGTCTTAGCTAATTTACAAGACATTTAAACGTGTGTGTTGAAAGGCACTGAGGGACGTTCCCATCTCATCAGGCCTCGTGTTAATGGAAGCCAGATAAATGCTTACTCACTGAGAAGGGAATAACGTATCAGCCCTGACGTCCTTAATCACAACCAACACAGGAAAGATACCTACAACAAGGCACCTGACAAGTGCATTTAGTGCACTATAAACATCAGCTGCTCCTTTCAAACATTCATTCATTCTGCACTCCTGTCCCTCTGGCCTGGTTGAAGCAGGGCTGGGATTTCACCTTGGAGCTGATAGAGAAACCTGAGCTTGTGCCAGGTGCTGCCTGGACCTTGGGAGCAGGCGAACAATTAACATGTCCCCATCCAGTGCCTTGCCTGCAATCTCATAGCCCTATATGTGCTACAGCAGGAGAAATTCAAGCTGTTTCAAGAGCCTTTTAATCTACAGAGAGCAGCCAAGATGTTGAGAGGAAGCTTTACCCATGCCCAGGCCACTCCAAGCTGTGTCAAATCTGTCTCAACCCAAGAGCTGCTGCTCCGTGTCTTTGACATTCAAGTGGCTTGTTTAGCACATATATATATCACAAAACTCCAGGAATTGTACTCTCTTTAAATGACAATTGATTAAACATTCAAGCTATATAAAGTACTGAAGTATTGTAAATACATTTTAAAAGGAAAAAAAAGAATCTTTGAAATTCACTTTAAGCTTTCTTTTCAATTATTTATCACAGAATCTCAGCCCCATTAAAGTCAGGCTTAATGGGTTTGTTTATATATTACAGAAAACATTCTGCTTTTAATTGCCTGCTGAAAGGCTCTTACACCCATCTCCCTCAGCTTTTGCAGCACTACTGCACCAGAAGGCAAGAGCCCAGTGAGGCAGGTGGTGGGCAGATCCCCTCTGCACCTCTATCCTGAGATGCTGAGTGGGGACGAAACTTGCCACAGAGATCGAACTGTCCCCTGAGAGGCTCTTTTGATGGTGAGTTCACCCCAGCTCTCCACCTTGGTCAGGTGCTACATAAGGAGATCAGGTCAACCTGGTGATATTCCTCCCCATTTTGCCGTATATCCCTTAGCTCCATAGGTCTTACATCCATGTCTATCCCCATGTTACAGAATACTTTGCCTGCAGCTTCTGTTCCCAAGATCCCGCTTTTTATCTCTTTGTACTTGCTGGAAATGATCAAAGTTGTTTCCATGAGGGCTGCCCCATGACACGTCAGTGCCAGGGGGCCCCCAGCCCCTCAGCAGCACTTTGGGGGGGGTTGGATGCTGTGTCCTTGTTCTGCATTACCAGCTGCACTGGGGTTTCAAGGCAGGGCCGAGTATGGGCCGAAGAGCAGAACTGAAGAAGATGCATTATTAATTGAGGAAATGAGGGGTATTATCATCTTGAGTTGTAACTCCCTGAGAACTGGGAAGGGGGAAGGCTTCTACTGGCATGCAATGGGGAGGCTCTAAAATAGCATAAATATCTCTGTATGTTGGGAGAGGTGAGGCAAGGCAGACATCCAAGATTCCTCTTCTCTGACATTTGGGCTTGACTGCTTTTATCATCCAGTCCCCATGTCAGGAACTCAGAATATTTTGGGTGTGTGTCTGCAGCTGGCCACATAATCACACATCTCCAGTGTTGGTCCAGTGTTGTTGCCACTAATATTCCCCTAAAGACCACGTGCAAGGTGGGAGTATTTCATACTGCTGAGTCAGTGAGTACACTGTGCTTGGGAAAGCAAAAATTGTCACATGGACCATCTGGAACAGAAATCATTAACATCACCCTGTAGGTTATTCTCTCTGTGTGAGGATTATGAGTGAAAATTAGCACTTCTGTGTGTGGCTGGATGGCCATTTCTAGCCCAGCTGACCAGAATATCTTGCCTAACTTGCCTTATGGGGAAAAGAGAGAGAGCTTCTTTCAATAAATATGTATGTAATACAAGGACAACCATCCTTACCCCTCATTACCAATACTGAGTCCATATAAAGGCTGTGTGAGAAAAAACCCACCAGCTTTGTTGTGTCTTATCTGTAAACCCATTTCAGTTCTGATGATTAGTCTGAAGAGGGAGGAGTAAGTTCTCTGAATTCACTTCAGAGAAATGGCTCCAGTTTCTTCAGAAATTTGATTCTCAGGTGCCTTAAGTTTGGAAGAAAAAAGAGAGTTGATGTCATAATGACTTCTGGATTTTGTGCTGAAATTACATTTTTGGCGCCGTTAATTCCCATTGTGTGCTATGGAGGATATAATGTAATACTCATCAGAGGCAGGCAGCAGTGAGGTTTACTGGCACTAAAATCAATAGGCACTGAATAAAATGGCTCCAAATGATTTAGGATCATGCACACATCTTCTTTTTGTAAGCTTAAAACCATTTGGAGAGGCATTAATTCATTAAAGGCCTCTTGAAGAATGTCATCATACTGTGTAGTCTGGGCCTGTGCACATCAAGAGCATCATAGATTGTGGCTTTTATTAAGGAGGCTGGAGAATGCAATTCTTCCTGGAGTACAACAGGCTTTAAAATACGGTGCACTTTGAGATCAAAACAATGTTTATAGCAATGTAGTTACTAAATATTTTAACATGTACAATATAAAACATAGTGCATCCTGGAATGTGTGTTTATGCTACTGAAGTAACCGCTCGACTTGTCAGATCCATTACAAACTGCCATGTAGACAAATTTACTTGTTTTCATTTCTTCCTGTTGTTTTTTTTCCCCTTTTATTCTTTTTATTGGCTGCATGATATTATAATTTATTTTTATGTAGGAGCACCAACCCAAAGCTCAATGCGCTTTCTCTTAAACATCTTGTACACATGTAATTAGTGTGTCTGGTTTTATTCTTATGTTTGAATATGGGCATTTATACTTTCCTACTGATAATGGGATCAAATCCCTTACTGGGAGGCACAGTATGCTTCCACTAAAAGAAAAGTAGTCTGTAAATAACTGGAGACCTCCTTATTGCCTCACCCTACACAAGTCTGCAGCTCAAAATATCACTGTGGCACAGAAGATAAAACTCAGAACTTCTCTCTCTGGACATGCTAGTTGATGGAAGTCAAGGTGACTCATGGACTCTAATATGGGCCATGGTTATGGAAGCCAGTCTGACCTATCATCTCACATTGCCTGGCTGCAAAGCAGAGCATGATGGGCCATCTCCTCACCTGGCATCACCCTGCAGAGAAGCAGCAGGACTACCTCAATACGTAGCAGCAGCAAAGTCAGTCCAGTGGGTACCCTTTGCAGATTTACCTCTGGATGTAATTTTGGCCGCCAAGCACTCCCTCACATTTTAGCTACAGCACATCTCGTGTGAGACATGTGGAACAGAAACTCCATGTGCTGCTTTGGCAGCAGAGAGGACAGGATCTGCTGTGGTTGTGTGTGTGTGGCAGTGAGCAGCTGGAGGAGCACAGGCAGTGGTGGCAGCGAGGTGGGGAGCCAGCCCACCCTCCGGAGATTTGCACGATGGATCCCAGCAGCTCAGCATTTGAGCAAAGCCCCTTTGATGTACAGGCTCTCTGCTTGGGGATAGCATTTCATGTGCAGGAAGGAACGGCCCCGTCCTTCTCCCCTGACTGCCAAACCACAACAGAGAAGTTGACCATTAATTTAAATACTTAAAATCAGACACTTCCTTTAAAACAGATGTATCCTCCCAAAATTTCAGAATTAACTGCAGTCAGCTCTGAGCTGTAGAGCTTCTGAAGTTCACAGGGCTACCGACACCAGGAGGGAAGACTGGTTTCCCTGGGTCAAGTCCTGTGCTCTGCTGGGATACAGCTGAATTCACACCACCCTGGAAAATTCCCAGTTAATGCCAGTTAGTGAGATAGCTTAGGAATAGTGAGGAGGCATATCCAGTTGCTTATGGCTGTAAATCAGACACTGTAGGAATTGAATTACAGCAGCTACATCCCTTCTGCCCAGCCCTGAAATACAGGAATGATGGGCATGAACACAGGGTACAATCTGCTCAAAGAAGTCTGACAGTGAGCATGACTCTCCATGGTCAACCGGAACTGGTTCCCAGGCTGCCTTTTTCTACCTTATTCCATGGAGAATGCTGTTTTCTTTATAAATCCTAGGAAGTTTGGCACAAAGACACTAGAATGAACTACATTTGACCAGGAAGGGTGGGTGAAGTTGAAATGTGCCGGTTTGTCCTCATCACATATGTATGACAGAGCCTTCTCATGAAGATTTGACAGAATCTAGGACAGATTTTCTTGTTGCTAGACGGAGGGAGCCCTAAGTGAGAACATTTTGGCTCAATTCTGTTTTGCAAAAAGCATTTGCAAGGATCAGTTTCTGCTCTTCCACAGACCAAAAAACAATCAGAAAATGTCTGAAGCTGTCCCATAAACATATCCATACAACTGCCCCTTTTTATTGTTTGGGTTCCATTTTTTAATTAGCAAGAGTGAAATACATGCACCAAGGCTGGAGTTAACGGACTTGCATCACATCCAGCCTCCCCACCAGCAGCCTGACCACAACACCCAGGTCCAGCCACCTTTGCAAGGAGTGAAGGGTCTGCACTGACTCACAGGGAACATGAAATAGGGACAAGGAATCAGAGCTGAGCCATCCTGCAGGTGAAGGAGTGGCAGTGAGGAGAAAGGCCGGTTATCTGTGTGAAATTCCTGGGTGACTTCCAGCAACTGAAGTTCAAAGAAAACTACATTATTTGAGAAAGCTTTGAAAAATATTCACTGAAAGTTACAAAAAATTGCTACTCAAATTGCAAGGCCTTTTCCCTGTTAATTAATATGCTAAACAAGTTTCTGCCTGTCCTGATTTTTCCGTTTTACCTGTTAGCAGAAAAACATTATCCTCCATGGAATAAGCTTCAAGACATCCACAACTAAAGAAGAGTTGAAACTTCAGGATTTATTTCATAAATATTAATATTTACATACCTAACAGAGTCCCTCTTTCCTTTACAGGTATATATTCAGATGTCTGAAAACAGAAACATTCTGGTGTTGAAAAGCACTGATGCTTTCTTTTCATATAATTTTGATACTGGATTGAACTGTGTTTTCAATGCTGCTGAAAGCTCCCAGCTCCCACTGAGTTCAGCTGAAACCACAGTGTCTTCTAAAAAACTTATAAGCCAGCCCATGGGGTGGGTGCAAGGTACAGAGGAGTGTGAGGGCTGAAAGGTAACGGCTGGCAACGTGCTCACATTCAAGATGCTGAAATAAAAGAGTCCCCTGTAAATGTGCCTGCCACTCTCAGCACACCTCCTCCCCACCTGCTGTGCTCCAGAGGCTGGGATTTGAGCTCTTGGGAAATGTTGCATAGAAGGCGCTTGAAGTGTTGGGGCCTGGGCTGTGGGCCCTGAGTTGGGATTGACCTAGGGATGAGACACAACCCAGCAACACACTTTGTTTCTCAAAGCCCCAGAGGCAGAACCTGGCCCACCTCTGTAAGGCCCTGCCTTCCCCCAGGTGATTGTCCTTGGGGTGGTGGGCGAGGCTAGAGATATATCAACCAGGAACCAGATCACTCTGAGAGTAAGCAGGAACAGAACCAGTTGGAGAGAAGCAACAGAAGAGAGAAGAAGCAACAAGAAGCTGATCTGTTGGAAGAGAGTTCCTGTTGGGGCCAGTTGGAGGAACTTCTTATTGGGGGCAGCTTGCTGAGCTCTCTCTCAGTAGCATGTTCCCTGTTGGCTGATTTGAGATGGAGAAGAGCAAACAGATAAAGAATAAAAGATGAAGTTATGCTGAGGGGATGTTGCTGAGTTTGGTGTCGGCCTGAAGAAGAAGAGAGCTAGCAGCACAGAGCTCTGGTTCACCCATCCAGTGTTTGGGTAGCTGAATATTCACTGTGCAGTAACTGGTTCATCACTGACTGGGTGGAGAGTCAGAGGCCGGGGATGCAGGGAAGGTGTGTTCAGCCATCCCCGGTGGGTGCTGCCTCTCACCTGGCCAGGGGTGGGAAGACTTTCTCCTGATGCCCCACCGCAGCATGCCCAGATGGTACTAGAAGGATGTTCTCATAAAGCAGATGGAGCCACAAAGCCAAGGTGGATGTTTTCACTTCTCTTGCAAAACACATGGCTCTCTCACTGCTGGCTTCCCAAGCACAGCCTGGGACAATGCAGAGGAACAGCAGACACTGCAGAGTCACAAGTGTGTGCTCACAGCAAAGACACTTTGAGAGGTTTTTCTACTGGTGTTTATCCCTGCTCTCAACTGACGCTTTAAACCCTAGTAGGGCAGGATCCTGTACTCAATTGCCTATGGTCTGTGTCTGCTGCCCCTCAGCTACTGCTCTTGAGGGTCTCTCTGAGCCCAAGCTACATCTTAAGCACAGGCTTAAGTCCCAGTGAGCATGAGCAAGAGTGAGCACAGGCTCAGCCACGCTGCTCGGCAGCTTTGCTGAAGAAGTATCTGCAGTAGGTCTCCTTGCGGAAAAGAAACTGCGCCATAACATCTCATCTCATCTCTAGGGAAATGCAAAGCAATCAAGCCATTTAAGAATATATTTCAAGCTCTTCATAGCAGGTGTTAGACACTATTCTCTGGCTGCTGACAGGAAATGTGCGTGCAATTCTCCGAGGTACCACGCTCAGAATGTGCTTCTTAAGGACTTGCTGCATAAAAAATTCTACAAAGTGTAAATGACTCTCATAAAATCAGATAGTAAATTGTCTTATCTGTTTGTCCTGAAAGTGCTCAGCCAGCTGGGTCTTTCGTGTGCATCAGAGCCAGCCAGCCAACACATCACAGGGTGATACCGAAATATGGGGAGGAACAGACAATTCCAGACTAGGAGCTCATCTTAGGAAAACTTTTCTGAAAAGAAAACTGAATTTAAAGTCCCATCAGCTGAGAAAAAAAAATCAAAAAAGGAAATCAATCAGCATTTCTACAGAGGCCGTGTAAAAGTGTTTTTCACCTTCCCTTGCCATCCTGGCCATGGGACTGAGCAATCAGCACAACATAGACGAGCAGGTTGTGATGTATTCTCCTAGGGGAAAAAACCTTCCCTCCACATTGACAGCGAAGCACTGCCTTCTGCTACTCAGCACAGGGGGAAAAAATATGAAAAGAAAACCCAGCTAGAGTTAAAGAGAATTTTAAAGCCTCTTTTCCCTCCTGTTCCCAGAATAAAGGTAATTGCATAACAAAAGCCTCTGCAAAGGAATGACAGCAGACGTGTGCAGGATCACAGCAGGAGGGGGGTTTTTGACTCCAGGCTCTGTCCTGCCCAGCCCTACACACAACTCCTTCCTCAAAAGCTCCAGTCGTGTGGGCTGGCCACGATGGGGACCCTCACTGGGGATGTCCGCATGAATAGGGGGCTGTCAGGGCTGGTGATGGAGATGCTGCAAGTGCAAGGCGGGAGGGAGGGGACAGCAAAAGGGGTCACCCCGCAGGAGCATCTGTTGAGGCCCAGGACATATGGAGTCTTTATTCTTCCTTGTGGAGGCACGAGCGTTTTCCTCACCTTCTGCCATCCTCCTATTGTGCGAGGGGCTGCGACAGGCTCTGGGGACAGCTGCTGCTTCCTCGGAGGTGCCACAAAGAGCCCTGTCCTTGTCCCCTCTCTGAATCACCCCCCGCATCAATCAGGCGGGCACAGCATGGCAGGAGGGGTGATGGATACCTGGGTCTGGTTACCAGGAGATGGGAATAGGAAACTTGAGGGCCTTTTTTTTTTCCTTTTTCTTCTGTTTTTTTTAAATATAAAAAAAAGCTAAAGAAAAAAATCTAGTGGGCTGCACCTTCTGTAAAAGGGAAAACCATCCTCCCTTTGAATTTCTGTGAATTTTGAAATATGGATATTTAAAGATGTGGAGGAAAAAAGTAGTCATCCAGAGCTAATTATACAGCTGTTGAAAAGCCCAGTAAATATGTTACTCAGGGATGTATAATACCTTTGATGTAGTTGTAATCCGACTGAAGTTATTATAGGTTTTCACAGCTGCAAAGCAATCCAGCTTAGGAAGGCTTTTTTTTTTTTTTTTTTTTNTTTTTTTTTTTTTTTGTAATTTGCAGAAGCAGAAAAGAAATTCTGCTGCCAAAGCAAAATGAAGATCCTCATATAAACACAGTAACACAGCCTAAGAAAAATTATACTGATGTTGAGGAGTATTAACCTGTCCCAAAGCTTAAAAGAGTTTACTGGATAATAAACAGCACCAGTGACTCCAAAAGGGCTGGATTTCAGAAAGGCTCTTCTTTAAGACAATTAAAGCTTTAAATAAAAGGATGACTTTGCAGTTGGGAATTTTCTACTCTCTTCAAACCAACAATAAGTATAAGCTGTAAATGCTCTGAAAAAATATGTACTGAGGCATGAAATACAGGAAGGCTGCTAGTAAACCTCCAACATGTTCATTTAAATTGATCATGGAAGCAATAATATCACGAGGCTTTGTAAATGGATGGGTTAAAAGCTGGAACTTTATTGCTGTTTTCATTCCCCAGGGCCCTGTGGTAAAACAAGTCTCCAAGCAAGTTCTCTAGGCACTGAATGAATTATTCACTCAGTTATGGGTCGTTAAATGAGGCTGAGCAAGGGCTGGTGTCCATTATTATTACATTGTGGTGTATGAAAAAAGACTTACTCTGTGGAGATTGGCATGGGCATACTGACAAGATGCCCGGTCATTTCTGCCACGGCTTCTTCTGAACTCCTCTGGCAGAGCAGGGAGGCTGTAAAGCAGCTACATAAAATAGGATAGAAGAGGTTTGAGGTTAAAACCACAGGTGAAGAGAGGAAATATTAATCATGTTCAGATGATAATTGCAAAGATGCCTATGCTGGTTTTTAGCTGTCATTGTCCTGCAGCTGCTTTTTGTCACCTTTCTGCATCTCCCGAGGCAATGCAGCCCTCCCTGGGTTAGTATCTGCTCTCCTGTGATCTCTGGCTGCTTTCTCTTAACGCCTGCATAACCCATAGTCGGGCACTTGGTATCATCTTAGATAAATCTGTTCACAATTTCAGCAACTTTTGGTAACCTATTGATGTTTTCTAAACCAAATTCAAAATAGACTAAAGTAAACTTTTCCTGAAGTAAACTTTTCCTGAGAATTAAGTTTTCCCATAAAACACGTCACTGTTAATAAAACTGGGGCATCCTCTCCACAGTGTCCAGAAGTGCTGAAATAGTTTTACCCTTTTTCTCTCTTTCTCCTTGCTTTTTTCTGAGGTCAGGAAGAGTGAAGTTGCTGTTATCTAAGTAGCCCACATTTCTGATGAGAGACAGGATAGTGGTGAGGACACACCATTCTCTGGGGCTGGTAAGCCAGCACATCCCATAATCCAGCTCTATCTTGTATGATCAGAGGCAGATATGTAAACATGTTCCCATTTGAACATAGTCTCTGCGGGAATGATTTAGCCAAACTTTTAATTTAGAACAGGGCTAAAAATTCAGTTAAAACTTCTGGGGCCTTTATAATAATAATAAAACAAGAGCTAGATTTTTGTTGACTTAAATGTTTTGGTAGTTATCTTGGTATCTTCCTGTTGTTTTAGATGAAAAAAGCCTCTAACATTTTTAATTGACATTTTCTAAATGAAATATGCTGGCCTTTCAGTTGAAATGACCTTCTGCTTAGAAATTCAAAGGAAAAACATTTCACAAATCCTCAAAACAAACAAAAAAGGTGGTGAGTCCTAGCTGCTTTCCTCCCACTCTTTCAGAGCTGTCAGAAAAGCAACAGGAAAAAAAAAATAGAGGGAAAGAAAAAAAGAAAAGGTTATTATCATGGCTACATTTCTTGCTGCTTACTGAAGCAAAATTCCCTGTAGTTCAAATCCCATGGCCCCTTTTCAGTTTTCAGTCGTACAAAGAGACATCCACTGAAGTTAATGAGAAAGCATCTGAGGTATGAGTGAAAACTGAGAAAGGACTTCAGGACTTGTCTTAATGACTTTAAAAGGCTGTACCCTGAGTTAGAAGGTATTTGTAATGAAATGTAAGCCCAAGATGCAGCAAATGCAATTTGCCCTGCTATATTGCTTTTCTTAGTATTACTTTTTTTTTTAATGTTATTGTTGAGCTTGACATACACAACCAGTCTCGGGGGTGAGGAGGGAAAGGCTGTTCTCTAATACAATCTTTCATTTCTGAACTCTCAGTTCAAGCCCTTCAGGACACTAATTATCCAAAGTTGTTATCATCTGACAGCTGTCGATGGCCTCTGCGAAATGAGGTGGTGGTGGCAGCCGTGCTCCCGGTGGGCATGTGTCAGCATCGGACAAACACTACAACAGTTTGCCTGGTATGTTTGTTGGCAGCCTGAACATTTATGGAAACAAACTTGTCTTCTCACTCCTAGCGGGAGCTGCCACTCCTCACATCTGAAAAAAAAGAGGTGGATTGCTGACAAGCATGTCCCTGCAGTGTTGATGCTGGTGGTGGATCACTGAAGAGTGTGTCCCTCTGCTGCTAACGCTGCAGGACGTGGCTAGTGATCTTCGGGCTCCAGAGATGGGGACAATTAACTCAGTAGTTACAACACTAACAGACAATGGGCAGCTCTTGATCGTAGACCCATTATGGACATGTCCATGCTCCCCTGAGCCCTCGTGTAGAACTTCAACCCATTTAGCCTGTTGTGAATCAATTAGTGCATGGTCAGGTACACAGCTCAGCTCAACAGGCAGGCAATGGACTTGTACTTCTCCACTCCATCCTACCATTAAAAAGAAACCTCTTTGTTCTGCAATGGATTGGGGTACCTCAGCCCTACAGTCAGACACCAGCTTCAGAGGGAATGGTGCTGTAAGCAACATTGCCTCTTGGCCTCATTGCCAACATTTCTCTGTGTATCACTTTTTGTACTTCACAATTAGCTAGGAACAGATTCACCAGACTTTCCTGCATCAGATCTGGCCATCTCTGCCTGTGTAGATGGCTCCTGCTCCAGCTCGGCAGCAGCACAGGGGCAGATAGAGCTGATCAATTGGTTCAGTATCTAACACTTACTGGGCTTTTGGCCATTCTCTGCCAGCAGACTGGACATGATGGTACTGGAGGCTTGCTGGATCATCTCCCCTTTAACCACTGGACAACCCTTGGACCATTTGACATCAACAAGCAGGTGTGTTGAGACTAAATCCTACAGGCAGTACCCAAAAAGAGAACATTAATAAATGGGTTTTGGAGGAACAGATCTAAGAGGACCCATTTTCCCTTGGGTTTGTGCCCTAGGCCCTCTAGCCTACACAAGGACAACTTCTCTCTCATAACCTCCATCCTAAGAAGCAGCAATTCTGAGCTGCCACATACTATCTAGTCAGGTGGCTGCTGCCCTCCTGGTGCAAGCTAGCAGCTGGTACCTGCTTTCTTTATGTGGGGCTAGAATTCAGAGGTCTCTCCTCTAATAGCTGCCAATTTTCACTCAGCTTCTAAGATCTTGGCTACCTTTGAAATTCCAGGTGAGAGCATTCCTTTTCCTGAATCACTGCCCCCATGTAAGTGAGAATGAGAGATTTCCCAAAGGAAGAGAGGACAGGCATGCAAGGTCAGTCCTGCAGCCTGATGCTGGCAGCATTCAGCCAGGCAGGCGGGTCTCATTTCTGTTCCCTGACATGGTTTCCATATTTTCTGCCATTTCTGCTATGCAAACACTAGAGTTGCACTGCTCACAGGAGGTGCTGCAGCAGGTACAGGGAGGGTTAACCCCCTTTCAGAACTATGTCTATATGAAACAGCCAGAAATAAGAGCTGGGGTGAATTAAGGTGGTTAACATCCTTTTCCTAATGGCCCCATCATCAGGACATGAGCCTCCCCTCAGAAGGGAAGTTGTGAGGATGGGGCTCAGTTGATTGATCATCCAGGTATTACAGTAGTGTAGAGCACATGCAGATAGTTAAATGACAGAAAATCAAGCAGAGTAAAATGAGTAATAATAAGTTACTGCCTCCTCTTTCTGTAGCACCTCTCCCACCTCATTACATAGAATTTCACTCCTCTGAATATGACAAACTGGGACAAAAATTCCTGGCACAAGTCAGTCATCCCACAAGCTGTGATGAGTAACTGAAGGAAATATAATTTGCTGCTTTTCTAGAACTTGCACTGGAGGAGTAAAATTCAAGAAAAAATACTGTGTAATATAGCATGATTTATGTACATGTCTTAGGCAGATAATTCAGGCTGAAAGATGCTTAAAAGGCTATTATAGACTTGCTTGTAGCAATGAAATAGCCTGTACTGCTATAAAATGTGTGCCCAGGGCACTTCAGCAGGCTTGGGATTCTCTTTCTAGATTAGCCAGGGGAAATAGCTGAAGTCTCTGATAATGCAACCTTCTCTTTTTGATGGTGCTGGAACAGCTCCATGCTGTTAGCATGAGGCTGCTGGAGATGACTGAGACATGTATTTTTAAACATGCAATTGTTTTAAAAGTATTAGCTCTACATGCTGACATGTTAGGAGATCTTCCATTAGGCCAATGGGTTACTATATATTTCTTAGACTCACGGTGAACCGAATGCGATGGTTAAAGTCTGTCTCCCAGGGACTGTCAGTCTGTTCATTTATAATGAGCAGAAGTGATTGGAATTTCAACTTTCTGGTCAGAAAATGACAATTCAAGGAAACAAATTCTTTTGGCAGGAACTCACTGCTTGTCAGAGACCTGTTGGGAAATGCCTCTGAGCTGCAGGGAAGCCACTGCTCTTGTACAGAGACCTGGAAAGAGAGATGGACAGATACCCACCACTGCTGCCACATGTGCCTGGCCACAGCATCCAGCAGTCACTCTTGGATAGGGAATTTTTCACTTCCTTTTTGCCAGCTAATTCTGTGTGAAGGAGTGAATGACACCAGGGACCAAAATTATGTTGTGGCACAGCAATCTGTCACGAACCCAGCATGCATTTTACTTCCACATAGGAGGAGAAAATACCAAAGACTCAGAAAAATCCCATGGCATGGGAACATCATTTTCCACTCAGCTCAGATAAAGAGTCTTTAAAAGCCAGTGCTGTCCTTGTCAGGCATGGGCACTGAAACAAGCATAAGATGTTCATTATTAACACCCTGAAGTCCAAAAACTCCAGAGACGTGGCAGAGGGGTTCTTGTCAGATATAAAAGCCAGCATACAGCCATAGCCAAAAGAAACATCATAAATTGAAACACTGGCATATAAAATGTATAGTGCAGGTGTTATTTAGAGGCCCTGTAAAAACTCCAGCACAATTTTTTTACACCCAAAAGGGGGTGTATACAATTTTTCACCTCCAGTTTGAACACTTGGATTTTGTGTAGATAATATTTGGATGAGTGAAACTGGAAGAGGAACCGCAAGCTTGCTCTGTAAAATCCAAGGTGCAGATGAAGACATACCTAGAAATTCTCAGCCATCTTTCCATTTTCCTGTTTGAGCCCACACCTTGAAAAGAAAAATAACTGGGAGAAGGCAGCAAGGTGAAGGAACAGCTGTGTTTAACTGTTGGCTTTCATCTGCAGCTCGATTTCCTTGCACGCTTTTAAAAGGAATATCTGTGTTTAGTCTAATGGAAAGCGGCTGTCTGAAGGTGCTCACTGCTCCTAGGAACGTTTTCGCAGACACGGTGCTCAGCCCTATCTGGCTGGGTTACTGATGATGTCATTTTGCACAGGGATTGACCAAAACACTATTGAGCTGATTTTTTTCATATCTCTTCCTCCATTTCAAGGAAATGCAAACTAGCAAATAGCAAATGCCCACCCTGTGCTGTGCCTGCCCCATGCTACAGAGGAGGATTTCCAGATTGCAGTTTGGTTTGCTTGGAAGGGAAGGTTTTTTGCCCTGACCTGGGAAATTGCCATCTGTAAGTAGGTTCAGTGAGCAGTTGAGACCCACAGGTCAAGATTATTCAGCTTTTTTAAAGGGCTTCGACATTGGGCAGAAAACTGGATGTGCACAGGCTGGTACAGGACAAGGAAAAGAGAAGAGTAAGGAGCAGCAGGAAGATAGGACTCTAAAACATTAAGGACATTGTCAGAAAGTGAGTTTTCTCTCTCTGTCACAAGTAAATAAAATAAATACTCTGTAGCCTTCCCTTGGTATCTGATTTCTTGAGTTCTGCTTCAATAACTAGTAGCAAAGGTAGATGTCTTTTACGCTTCTTTCCTTCACTGTTCCTCCAAAGGCACAGAGTAGCTGTCCAGGGGCAGATGCATACCGCTGCTTTCAAAATGGAGTTTCACACACTTGAGCCTTCATTTTGAAATATGGGAGCCCCCAAGCTGACTGGAGCTGGCAAGTCCCCCTGGTTGGACTAGAGCACAGGGTTGCTGGCATAGCTCAAGAGCTGGATGGCACAAGGTGCAGCCCATCTTTCCCAGACTGGATGTCTAATGGCAAGGGATGCACAGTGGGCATGTCATGCCAGGGCTGCCCTACAAAGTCTTTAGTTTATGAATGTCCTGTAATGCCTGCCCTAAACTTAACGTGAAGGAACTGGTCCTTGGCACAGCACATCCCATCACCCTGTCACACAGAATGGGGGATCAGCAAGAGCAAGTGAGTGATTATCTCCAGAGATTAAGGGCACCCTAATCAAAGGTTCAAAAAAATGTGCAGAAAGCAGTGAATTACTGCCTGGCTCTTTAATTTCTTTCACCAGGCTGCCCAGTCTGGCTAAAAAGCTTTGTATAAAAGGTCACCCACAAAGTTCACCACCCTGAATGGGGCTGAGCCTGGATGCACTGCACTCTGCCAACTGAGCTGTGCTGGAGCAAGACTTGCAGCTGGAAAATAAGTTGTGTATCTTGAAAGATTAACCCTTCTGAGGACATTTCAAAATAAACAATCACCACTCTCAAAGGGTTTCTGCCTGCTCTGAAGAAGCACATGGCAGACAAGCCCAGGCAGGTACTGTGGAGGGGAGCAGGAGCTGGCAGCTACATGACCAAATGGTCACAAAGCAGCTCCTGCAACCACAAGCACGGGCACGCACTGCACTTGAACCTACACAGAAATCAGCTCTGTTGTAAAAAGATCTTCTAATCCCACTAAAGGTAACATTCTGCAAACCTGTCCCCAACCAAGCAATGCATACCTCCATGAAAGAGAATTTTTTTCCCTGAACAAATGGCCATTTTTCCCCTGTAGCTGCCCCATGGGCATAGGTAAATTGGTGAAAAGATTCAACAAACTTTCAAAAAAAGGAAAAATGGGAGTTCAATACTTGGCAAGTCCACCTGAGATTGGAATTTTGAGATTACTTTATCCTCTATACATGATATCACCCATTTTCTATCTTTTAAAACTCTTGAGTGATGTTTGAGCACTCAGGCTCAGTTCAAGCACATTTCTTATACTGTCTGCTCCCTTTTCTCACTCCATGTGCTCTGTAAAGGTTTCTTCCACTGTTGTTTTCCATCCTTTTAACCTTTAAAAAAATTGCAGTTATGAAAGGTTGTTGTAAAGACACCCTCAACTGTTTTTATAAAATATGTTAATCTCTTCATTTACCAAGTTACTTTTTTTTTAATGGAGAAATCATCCTCCATTAATATTGCATTAAGAAGACTGCTTTTCTATATCAAGGGCCAAACCCTGCTCTCAGAAGCGCACACACAATTCTGGTGAATGGCAGCTCCACACAGGAATCCAACAGCAACATCTGGCCCCAGATGTTTTATTTATTTGTAATTTAACATTGCATTATACAATATTCATAATTTTACTGCTTTCCATTTCAATGACTGTTATTTGTATGACTTTTAAGAGGCTGCCTGAATGCATCCTTTAGTGCTCAAACAAGGAGAAATGAGTACAGCGAAGCAAATCTGCACATTTTTCTGGAGGTTCAGAAATCTTCCTGATGAACTGCTCTCGTCTCAGTGGTAACACATGTTGAACCACCATAATTCCAGGGGATATCAATTGTGAAAACACCTAGGGCCTATAGGAGAACCAAGTTTCTAAAAGCAATGCAACTTGCAGGCAAGGACATGTCCCTAAGTTTTAGGAGTGGCAACTGGTCAGAGAGCATGGAGATGTCAACCTCACGGCACAGATGGATGAGAGGGCAGGTCCCAGTGCAGCATCTCTTCCTCCACACAAGTCCATCTGCCTCTTATACCCTTTGTGGAGACCAGGCTGAAGATGAAGGCACAAAGGCCTGACATGGGAGCTGAGCACATGATTTAGTCTTTCAGAATTGGGATAGTTTATAAAATCACTCCAAAGCAAGTAAAGCTGCCTTCCTTACTTGGTTTTGCTAATCTGTTACATTTAAGGCTTTTCTTTCCCCACGTTGAACTAACCTGGACCCCTCATGCCTGTAAAGTTAATCCTCCCCATAAAACAGAAATCATTGTTAATATTTGCAAATCTTATCACTGGAATGGAAATGGTGACCTGTGGGACTGTCCCACTTTTCAAGCAATTGAAGCATTAAGACGTAATTTATGCACTTGAGAAGAAATTTCCATATCACAGAGATTGCTTCATTCCCTGTTATGACTTATGAAGGGTGTTACTAGTAAATGAAGCCACAAAGATCTGTATTACATAAGAACTTGTTTTGACATGTATAGTGCATCTTATTTATGGTGATAGTCCAAATGTGATCTTTAATGCAGCTGAACATTATTTCAAGATTGTACAGACCAAAACAAAAGGCTCTTGAAAGATCATATGATCTTCATTTCACTTTGCATCATAATCCCAGATAGCTGTGACTCTTCAGACAAGCTGTCTGTGATGCACTGAGAACAATTTTTTAGTAGTATTTATGTGAAAAAAGACTATTGTGGAAGAGAGGGACAGAGGGAGTCAGAAAGGGAGGGAAAGAGAGGAAAGGAAGGTGGGGGGAATGAATGAAGGAAGGAATCAAACATGCAAGTTGAGGACTCGACCACCATGGCACCATCCATGTCCTTCAGATGTCACACTCTAAGAGCAGCTTCCCCTGAGATATTCTGCTGGGTCCTGCCCTCACATTCCATCATAGACTGCTCAATCATGGCTGCTCATCTCTTCTGTGCTCCTTGGCACCCCATAAAGCTTCTGGAGGGTAATTTAACGGTTTTTTCCCCAGAACTGCTTTTCCTCCCCTGTTCTGACCAGGTTCACAGCACCTCAATGGGTGCAGTACTTGTTCCAATCACTTTCTGTTACCGATGACTACAGTTAGCTGAGAGTTGTGTATTTCTATAAAATAACACTAAACAAAAGCAGAAAATAATGGATTCCTCGTAAATCCCTCCTTGAATATGTTATGTGCTTTCAAACCTTATCTGGCATTTACTGTAAGAGCTCTGGTTAGAATTCTTACACACGTAACCATCTCTGATAAGTGCTTGATCCAACCCCATCCACAGGCAAGAAGTTCCACCACTGAGCCATGCACTTTATAGACATGCAAGAGGGTTTACTTAATTAGAGCCCATAAGATATTCCACAAAGATAGCCATCAAAATACCAGCAGGTGATCCCTTGCTTAGCCACTTCTCCTATGAATCAAAAATAAATTATTCTTTTTCTCCCTTGTAGAAGAGTGTTGCTGAAAACAAACTACTAAATTTTGCTTTTAGGGCTCTCAAAAGACTAAGCAAGATATATTAGCTGTCTGAGGACAGAAAACTTTCTATTCTTGGTGGAATTCTTGTTGGTTTAATTGGGCTTTGTAGAAAAAATAATGTTATTTTAAAAGAGCAATGACAGAGTGGGTGTATTTTTATACATTCAATTGCTGGCGTATTAGAAGACTGTTGTAGAGTTAACCTTACACACATGTATTATTTTCTGTGATGTGTATAAACAGCATTTGGGTATTTTAAAAATATACATGAGTATTCCTGTTACACAGATGAAACAACCCAGCCAGAACACCAGCATTTGTTCTGTTTGATGGAGATTACAGTCTGGGCAGTTGCAGGGAAGTTTTTAATTGTGTCGCAGCAAGCTGGGCTTCAACTGAGACTTGACTTCAACTTGACAATTCTCCCAATTATTACCTTTTCACGGGTCTTTCCAGTTTTGACTCTCTCAGGCTCCAAGCTCTGGGAAATGTTAGCAACCCTCTGACTCTCACCCCCATGTAACCGTACCCACAGGTATGTTATGTGTTTGCCTTGCCCCTACATGTGTGTTCTGAAGCTGGGAAGTGGGAGCTGTGCCTTGTAGGACATAGTTCCCACTGCCTATAGGACAGTATGAGGAAAAACCACATTCCGTGATTTCCAAAACATGGTGCTCTGAGGTGCTTTTGGTAAGGAGCAAGCTAGAATTTCAGTCTGTATACCTTGCAAGCACTGTTACTGAAAGTCTGGCTTGGGTTTCTTCCACAGACACAGGATAAACACAAGGGCTTTCAAAGGAAGAAGTCAGACTGATTCCCACTCCTCCATGAGAGTATCAGTGATGCAGAATTGGAGTGTAAACCTGGAATTTGCAGTTTCATTCAGACATACAGCACATCTTCTTCCATCTGCTCCATGGAGCCAAGAGGGAGCTACGCCATCGTTAAAACTACATCACTTTCAAGCCCATAACTTGCCAAGTGCTCTGTTATAGCCTTTTCCCAAACAGGGTAAGTATCTTCCACTTCATACTGAGTCAAAAGACGGTTGCTAGCATGAATTGATCTACATGAAGTAATTAAAGGAAGCTGTTGTGAGAAAGACATTGTAAATTACACCTTTTATTTTGGCTTAATAAAACTTTCAATGGGTGTTGCAATGAATAATGTCAGGCTTTTCCCCTGGGAACCTAAATTAATGTTATCCAAGCCCTACTAGCCCTGTCTTTCTGCAGAGAAAGCTTCCTTGGCTCAGGCAGGCTGTATTTTCTAAGTCACCATCTTGCTTCTGGATGGTTATTTCCCTTATCTTACAGGCAGACAAAAGAAAAGAACAGCCACATAGTATTAAGAAAAGCAACCTGGCAAGGAGCTGGGGTAGTGTGCTCTTGTGTAACATCTAACTGTTGTCAGCAGGCTACGGTTGAACCTGCCCAAGGAAATCAGAGCTATGAGTCCGGATTCCTTTGTCAGCATAAGCTTTTCATTCACACCTTAATACAGTTCTTGACAGCTGTGGCTCCCTTGTCAGAATAAATGTATCAGGACTCTGTGTCTGTTTTCAAACCAAGTAAATAAAAAAAGGCTTATTAGAAAACATGCCAGTTGCAAAAAGATCAGGATAGCTGTACTGATTGTACAGTCTTAATAATTTTGAGAGCAAAGGTAGCAAGGTGGGGAACGGTGAATATAGACTGAGGGAGCAATCCTATGCACTGGGAATACAAGGAAACACATCACATGTAGCTGTGTTGTTACTTATTTATGGTTGTGTCTAATACAACCCTAGTGTTTTCCAAACATCCAGAGATCATTCAGTCTGCAAGAAATGCAAACCCAAAGGGGATGCATTACAAGCCTGTGGGAGGATGCTGAAGATATGGGCACCCTCCTTCCCAGCCTGTGACAAAGTAGAAGATAGCTTGGCCAACGTGGGCAAGAGATGAACTCCCTCCCAGACTTGCCTTTCTGGCTCTGAGGCTGCCTCACAGAGCTGTGCTGCAGAGCACCCCTAACTGCTTGGTACCCTGAAGGCCAACAGGCTGTTGGTTCCCTGTGGGGGATGCCCACAGTCCAACAGCTACCCTGCAATCTCTCCTGGTATCAACAAAATGCCAAGGTTGAAAGTAAAGGCAGTTGCTATAATGCAGGTTTTGCAGGCGTGCAGAAACAATGTCTTTAGTTATGGGTATTTCCTCCAAGAGGCAGTTCTTTGTCTCATCTCCCTAAAAAGCTGATGGGACACTTGCACAGCTCTTGTGGGTGGAAACCAATCCTGAAAATCACAACCTAGAAGTGATAATGTCCTTAAATGTACACTTCCTCCATACTCAAGCCTTCCCCCAATATGAACCAAGGGATTCACCCACGCAGTGCTTGCTGAAGACACCAGTTGTAACACAGCAGAAGGGACACGAATGTTGTATGGAGCAAATCAGAATTCTCTGTTGGGGTGCAAGTCTTGCTTAACTCTATGCCACTGCAAAGGAAATAATCTTGTCTCATCAGCAAGCTGCTAGAGACCCCAACTCTTTATAAACTGAAGGCTATTTAACACAAATGAACACCTATCCTTTATAGAAACAATAGGTGTGTAATTTATCATTAGCTCTTTAAAAATCCTGGGCATGGTAATAGCCAAACATTTCCAAAAGGAAAGTTAGTGGGGGGATAACTGCATCATATTCAGGCTTTGGTGGACATGGTATCAAGCCAGTGTCTTCCTTTGCTGTGTAACACTATGATTACTCCTACACATATAGTATGCTTGTACATATGAAAGCTGGGTTATTTGGGATATTTGCACTGTAAGAATAGTCAAGTGTATTTTCTTTGTTGTGTAGAAAACTTGGTGGCAGACAGAACTCATCTAAAGTTCTTGTCTGAACTCACACATCTAATTTGAAAGGGCCAAGAAAGAGGAGTGTCCATGTGTTTTCAGATCCAGCAGTAGATATTATCATCTTTTTTTAAAAACCTGTATTAACATTGATGCAGGCAGCTACATGGGCCATTAGATGGGATTCTGAGAGGAAAAAGGAAGAGAGAGATGAAGAATTATCATCTGTTGGAAGAACTTAGCCAAGTGGTGAATGGATGTGCTAAAAATCTTCAGAAAATTAAAACCTCTCCCAAATAAGCAATGGAACAATGTAATTAAAGTATGACCTCCAGGACTGATGGTATGTATTCATAGCAGAAACCACTTTCATCATGACATTACAGACACAGAAGAGTTTCCTGCATTGGATCCCCCTTACAGAGAGTGATGGGTGGAGAGTCTCATTGCTCTGCTTCTCCTGTGCAAGGGCAGATACAGTCAGATACAGTCCTCTGCAGAAGAGGAGCCCAGATCTTTTTTGAAGGGCAGGAGCAGACAGATTGTGAGAAACTGAGCCTTCAGTGCTGAATGTTACTATAATAGAAGCTCAGAGCAAGCCTTCTGACAAGAAGAGGATCAAATATTTTCATGTCCTGAAAAAAGAAGTTTGGAAATCTTGTGAAATATTATCTGTTACTGCCTATAGCCTGTTCTTACCAGTGGTATTTCTGACACGGACTGATCTCAGTGGTCTCTCACTTGAGAGACACATGCAGCCTGTATTGTCCTGTTAATTTCTCTCTGACTCAGAGCGGGATGCAGGTTGAATCTGTAATGATTTCACTGCAGCCACTCTGTCTTGGACTCTAATCTCAGTAGATCTCAAAGACAAGCAAAATCAAGGCAAAAACATAACCGAAAAGTCTCCAAGAAATATCCAAATGCTAAAGAGAGAGATAGGATGACTCAGGACTCTTTTCCAAGGACTGTTTCTGAATCTGTTCTCTTTATGAGGTTGCAGAGGGCACTGAACAGTAGAATATAGTTTCAGATCAAGCAAGTTCCAGATCTAGCCATTTATAATCATTAGCAAGATTGTATTGCAGGACAGGACCTATGAGTTACTGTCATGGCTAAGGATATTGAATTAGGCATTGAACAAACTCAGAACTGAAGACAATCTATGGGTCAAAAAAGGTTACAGATGATATTCTAAAGAAAAAAAGGAGTATTAGAAAAAATCCATCTCCTCCTTCAGAGTCCCTTCTCTTACATCTAAACATGTCCATTTTTGTCCCAGTTGGAGTCCGTTTAATGGCATCAGTTTTTCAACAGGGAGGCCACTTTGCCTCTGCTTGCAAAGAAATGTTTTTTGGCAAATGAACAGCAAACCTTGCTTTAGGATCTCTGGCTGGAGAGTGCTTCATAAAAATATTAACATAATTTAGTGCTGTCATTTCTAAAGCATCTCTTTAATGAGGGGAGTTGTTTACCGGTGACTGAAGCAGGCGTTGCTATCTCAGAGATCATTTATATTTCACAACGCTGTCAAACCCTGACAAGCAGCAGATTGTAACAGGATGGCTTCTGCTTTTTGATGCAATGTTTGGTACTCTCCACTCACATGTGAACGGGCTTTCTGTTTGTACCTTGTCAAACGAGGGAAGAGCAGCTCCGGGGAGGGGGGTAGGTGTTCCTACTCAGCCTGACACATGCAATTTACATCAGTTATGCTTGCAACGGGATAAACATTTTTCTAAAAGAGGGTGCTGGCAATAGCAGTGGTCGTCTCAGCACCTTATTGATATTCTTTTGCAATTCTCATCAGACAGGGGAGTGCGTGCCCCCCCAACATCCAACAGTCACTCACATCAGAGAGCCAAGGAGTATCTTGATGCCAACGTGCCCTCTTCACAGTAACCACTACAGCCAGGGAGAGCAGTTCCCCTGTCCCTAATGGAGTCAGTACTTCATGCTGTAAGAGTCCTAAGGCAGATGTTTTATGGAAGCTAAAATTGCAGCAGCCAGACTCTCCCTGTTTAAGCAACCTGAAGGATTTAAGCAACCCCTTGAGCACTTTGAAGCATGAAGGACTGCAGCCCATCTTCTCAGAGATGACAGGTAATGCAGCTCTGCTGAGGGCAGTGAAGACACTGGCCCAAACTAGCTGGTGTTTTGTATCTCCAGGCCACGTTCACAGATTTTCTATGAGCTCTTGGGCTCATTTGAAAGAGTTTTTCATGAGGACCAGTGCAAAAATGCTCACCTCCGGGCTGTCTCCTGCAGAGTCTGGCATTACAAGACGTGGGCAGCAAGCTCATAACACACGAGCGATCTGCCAAACTAGCAGGTTTTAAAGAAACTGAACTGAAGAGAAGCTAAAATGCAGTTTGCCAGAACGAAATGGCCCAGCTGCAGAAATAGCTGGAGCGACTGTTTTCGAGGTATTAATCATATCTCCCTCCCGACCCACCCTCCTCATTCTCACCAGGGCGGCTGTGCTGGGCAAGCAGATTTTCTGCTCTCCTCCTGACACAGACTTTGTGAAGCTCCAGCCTGGCGCCCGCAGCCTTGCCTCTTTTTAAGGCTCAGCAGCACTCCGGCGATGCGAAGGCAGCTGAGGTAATGGAGGAGTACAGATTTTACAGTATTGTCTGCAGTTCAGCAGTTAGCTGGTACATAAAGGCTCTGCTTTCATTCGTAGCCAGTGCTGGCAGAAGGCCTGTATTATGCCCTTTCATTTAAGACAAAGGCTCTCACACTGCAGCCTCCGGTGTGGAGAAATCTTTTGTACAGGCAGAGCCAGTGGGAGAAGGAGCCTTCTGGTCCCTGTGCTCCTTCTGAGGGGAGATTATAAAGAAAACCTCTTCCTTCTGCACATGGGCCAGATGAAGAGCTGAAGCAATAATGCCTTTTTATCGCAGTAATTACAGTGCCCATTGTTTTAATGACAGTGGTGTTGGGAAACAGGGATAGACCGCAGTCCCAAGGAGTTGTTCCAGTGTACACAAATAAACGATTTATTATATTGTTGTCAGATTAGACGGGCCACTCAGCCTTACTTATACTACTATTTTCCTCCACAATCCTTTGTGCGTATGTGTATTCATTTTATTTAACCAGATTATGCAAACTACCCAGTCCTGGAGGAGACAAAGGCCACTTTCTCTGGAGAACTTCCTTGGGGACTGGCAACAACATGGGCTGAGATGGGCAAGGGAGACCTCGTCTGACCACAGCACAGCCTGCTTAGTGTGGTTATTTACAGGGCAACAATGCTCTGCTCATAGATGTGCTGGGAATCACTTTTTTGTGATATTTCTTAAAATAGACATCTCCAGCATGCTCAAACACACCTCTGTTTAGGTGCTTGTGGGTGTGCTACCAGATAGAAACCTATACAGAGCCCCTACAGGCTGAGAATCCCTGGGTTTAAACAAAGTGGGTTTATAAAACAAATAAAGAAAAATGGTGATGAAGCAAAATCTAGCTTTAGAGGAACTAAAATCAGTGCTGGAAGGTGTAATATCAGTGACTAGTGCTACAAATAGCTGCAAGACATGATGAGTCATGTAAGAACATATCTGAGAAAGAAATCTCCAAGAAAGGTTCATGATGACCACATCACTGTCTCAGTCACAGGGTGGGAATCCCAAATCCTCTGGGTGCAGCTTACAGGATGTGGAGCACGAGGTCAAGGCACAACCTATCTCTTGCATATAAAAAACTCAACAAGCAACCACAAGCTGTGAGTCAACTGGACTTTTTCTTTTGTCAGTAGGGACAGATAGGCATCTGCAGAGGCCTCTGCTCTCCTGGGACAGCAGGAACCACCTCTGGCAATGTTTCCTGCTCTCCACTGACTTTGGAGAGGGCCCGTCTGACAAGCTTTGGCTAGATGTTGGCCTTTAGATAGCCAAAGCTAACTGCAGGGAGCACCACGTGGGGCCATTTATATGTGAAGACTTAATTTTCCCAAACTTGTTTGCAGGCCAAGATAATGCAGATCACAGCTTTCTATGAAAACTTGTGGAGCAGCCTTTCAAGCCATGGACCTCAGCTCTTGGCAAACCAGAGGAGTCACAAAGCCTGGGAGATGCTATTATGCCAGTGCAGAAAGAGGCCACTGATAAAACCTTGCATAACTATCAGTTGGTTCATCTGGAATTGACTGCACGCAAAATCTGATATGGGAGAAAATCAGGAAATAATTAACAAATAGCAGCATAATTAATGCAATCAAGATGAGTTTATGGAAAATAAGTCCGGTCATCAAGAAACTTGATGCTCTCTTCCTCAGGACAAGTATGTTTGAGAAAGTTAACTTTGGTGACATCAGATACCATTTCTGGATAGTCCAGTTTTCAGTGAGCAGTTTGACATCTGCACTGCAAGGATTTTGTAAAATTACTGGAAGTTTAGGAAAAAATGGCAAGGTTTGCAAGAGGTAGCTCAAGCTTGGTCACACTAAGAGACGACTTTGTTTCATTCTACTGAGGAGAAGATTTCTATAATCAGGTACACACAGAGGATCTTGATCCAATGATGGAGCTAAACTAAAACTAAGGATAGGGTCAGAGACAGGAAATGTGCTTGTAACACAGTGGGTAATTATGTATGAGAACAGTTTGTCCACGTATATGATTATCGACCTATCTTGAAGAGAGGTATCTCAAAAGCTTCAAAAGTTGTGAGGTCATTTGGATTCTCTCTTCACCTACTTGCTGTAGCTAGACCCCAACTGCACCCACCACCCTGTGCTCCTTGGTGAGCTACAGCCATGAGTTACAGCTCCACAGTGCAGATGGGATCAAGGGAGAGCTGGTTTTCCATAGACCTCAGAGCCAGGATAGCACTGGGCAGAGCCTGTCTTCTGATCAAATCCAGCAGTGCTTGAACAACGTGACCCTGATATATAAAAAAACCCCCACTAATATTACACTTGTGCTGCTTTCACCACAGATCCTCTGCTTCTTAATTGCTTTTGACCTTACCCACATATGTAAAGGGCACTTTAGGATTTGGCTTATTAACCACTATAGCAGCAAGCCCTCGGGTAGTAATGGAGAGTAATTGATATCATTCCAAGCTCACAATAATTTGTGTCACTGGGATCAAATGTTTGCCAATTTATGGGGAATTTAGCTCATAGATTGTTGAGGGGAGGGAGGCACGGTTTTTATTATGGTTTGTTTGGGTTTGTTTAATTGCTACAATAAAAATAATAATCACAAATTGATTTGAGTCTATTTCTCTTACAACATCTTTAGAGCGAGCACAGGGAACTGCATTTCTTTCGCTGTTTTCAGAGGCTCGTGGTGTTGGTAGCACACAGAAAAGCCAGACAGATTTTCCTGTGTAACATTCGCAGACTTTAAAAATAAAAATCCTTTAGCCTTCCAGAATTTCAGTTTTGCTCATTCCAGACCAAACACTTCAGGAACCCAACCTGACCCCATCCAGCAGCAATTTTTAAAAGGTGAGGGTTGAAAAGTCTTTACAGTTATAAGATTTTTCCGTGTTCAAGCACTTATTTTTAATTTGAAATAGCTTAGCCTGAACCCATAGCCACCAGATATTGCTGCTCAGGAAGCTTTCTTGGCATTAAGAAGTAAAAAACCCAAATAATCACTTTTTACAAAGTTAAAATCATCAAGAGAGCAAAACATCATCCACAACTTCGAAGAAGATGTTCTGCTATACATTAAAAAATCTTAAATGTCTCATGGTTAAGGGATCAGCCAACCCAACTTTTGACTTGGAAATGTGACACTCAATGATTTAGAAGGAGCTCAGTGATATTGCTTGTGCTTTCTGCTACAGCTTGAAGGCAACTGACAGAGAACAAAGTGCTTACCTCAAGTTGCAAGTGGCTGGTTTCAGGGTGGACATACTGCATTGAGGCTGGGCTTTCCCTCAGGCAAAACATACATGTAGTCAATTAATGTGTTTTTTCATAAAACAAGGATGGCTGCCAAGTGAGGACCATGGTGTTTCATCTTTGGAGCAACCCTTCCAGCTCTCAGCAATACAGACCTTTGCTCCTGGGAGGAAAACAGATTTGGTTAAAGGAAGAATGGATAAGTCCAACTGGGCAGAGCATTGTGGCTCCTGCTGCAGCCAAGAAATCCCTCTTGCTGCCCAAGGAGGGCTGGCCAGGGTGGTAGGGAATGAGCCCAGTGCACACACACACTCACACACCCTTTCCACTCCCTGGACAGCAGCCAAGCTCCCTGCCAGCAATGTGCTAAAAAGGGATGTCCTTACCTGGCATCTCTCCTTGCAGGAGAGAGGCAAAATATTATGTCTTTTCCTGCGTGTGCAGGGAGATTTAAATGAAATGATGAAACAGAAAATTCAATTTTTTTTTCCAAGTCAGAATTCAATTACAAAAAAAACAACCCACCCCACAACCCTCCTTCTGTTGCACCCTTCTGGATCATTTAGAAAAAGTGTGGCAAAACAAGAACTAACCTTCAGAGCACCAGCCCCATGCACTTGCCAAGGAAGAAGAGAGCTGTTCTTGATGCATCTGATTTTAATTTAACACTACACTTCACCTTCACAGCAAATAATTTCACATACATGCTCTAATTAGTGATGAGGAAACCTCAGCAGGTTTTGAGTCTGGCTTCAGCTTAAAAAAGGAAAAATCATGATGTTTTATCTAAACCTTATGGGGATGAAAACATAGGAAATAATTTGAAATCTCTTAATGAGAACAACTTTTCTTGCACGACTGTTCGCTTGTTTTGGTTTCAGTTTGAGATGGAAACCAGGAATGACAGAACTTCCCTGGATATTTCTGAGCCATTATACAGAGCCAGCCCTAAAAGAGACATCTTAAAAAGGAATTGAATAGAGATTTTAACTACTTTTCATTTTCCCTGATTCATGGCCCAGACAAAGTTCCCCTTGACCTTATATATTGAAAATACTGCTGCAAAAATAATTTTCTTGACTGCACTTTTACCACTAGGGCCACAATGTTTTCCATGAGAATGATGCTTTAAGCAAAAAATGTGCTTATGGAAGAAAATTAAAATCTGTGTGGAAGAAAATCACTTTTGTAGACAATTTCCATTTTCTGTTGGGAGAAAAAAAATCAAAATATCACAGAAGGTTCAGTGTCACTCTTTAGGGGGAGGGAAGGTGAATAGACAACAGCTTTCCAGGGAATGGAAGGATTTGCAGCCAAGTTCAGGAGAAAGTGCAGAAGAAGTTTTGCACCTGCCTCCACAACAGCCCAGATCTCTCTGCAAATCCTGGGCTCAGGGAGGCAGGGGTAGTGGTCTGGATCTAAGGAAATGAGGATGGGGAAGAAAGAGGAGGGGACAGCACTGCCTACTTGGACTATGTGCCTTTTGCCAGCAAGGCTTGGTGGGAAAGGATGTTTCCAGGGTCCCCTGCATCCTGCAGGCAGGGTGTAACATTGGCACAACTGTCCCAGCTTGGCAACTGCCAAGCCAAACAGCTTAGCTTTATTCTTATCCAAGGTGGATTTTCTGGGAAGACCTTCCCATTTAAAAAAAAACCTAAAAGATGAGATAATAACGGATGAGAAAATGCCATTGACACTCTCCAGACACCTCTCCCCATCCTGCTATCCTGCACTGCACTCCCAAAGGGCAACTCTCTTCTCCCATGGTGTGCCAGGCATCGTCCTCACCTTCCTCCCTTACAAACTGTGGCATGCCACTGAGGCTTTGACACCTCTCCAGCTCCTGCCACTCTTCTGGCTTTCATTGTCCTCCTGCCCATAAACATGCACAACATATTATCACCAGCTTCCTCCCCTGCAGAAGGCTCCTCAGCCTGTCCAACAGGCATGGCCAGCCCAGCATGGCTGGAGATATCCAGGGGGGTCAGAACAGTCTTTCCACTACCTCCTGCTCCTCCTTTGCAGTGGCAGTGTCCAAACACCCTTCCTGTTGCCTGCTGTCCAGACTCAGACCACTCAAGGAGGAGGAAGCCTCTTTTTTACTACCATTTACACCTACTATGGTGAAATCCTGACTTCTGGCTGGAGCCAGTAGGTGCTGCTGTGTTCAAACAATAAATAATAACTATTCCTAAACCACAGCCATTTAAAAATAATTGTGTTTTGGCTCCTGAAAGACCTAGTTGCTTTTACATTTGAACGCTCTCAATGTAACCCATGTTGGTTTTTCAGCAGCATTTGTTGTTCTGGCTGGTTAAAAACATTTCTCCTGAGCAGGGGGATGCCAATCAATGCAGCTACACCACTAAACAAATACAACTCCCTGCTCCGATCCATAATCTGAAGAGTTATTTCTGTATCCACTTACAGAGGAAAGTTGTTTTAAAGAAATATCACAAACAGCAAATACAGGAGCCTTTTCTAGTATTACAATTTTTACACATGGATGGGTTTAGGTGATTGTTCTTGGACCGTGACGCTGGAGCAAAACAGTCAGCAAGTGAATTTATGTAGCATTTTCCCTTTATTACATTTATACACAGAAAGTGTGTTCATCCACACAAGCACATCCTGAATGCAGACTCAGCTCTCTGGATCCCCTTCACAGCTTATCCGTGCTGCTAACCACGCAGGAGGTAGTAAGAAAGTTTCTTAGAAACAAAACAAACAAGTAAAACACACCATTGGTTCGAACAGGCAATTGAGGGACAGCTCCATCCCATGGCCTCTGGCCCTGTGAAGCCATCAAGGGCTGCTGGCTTTAACTCCAGGTCGGCTACCTTGAGACTCCAAGCAGGGCTCCATATGTCTCACCATCTCTGTTTTCTTGCTTTTGTCTATTTAGATGGGAGAAGAGGCATCTTCAACCCCACTGCTTCATATAGCTCATCATCACCAGGACATTTCCACTATTTCTAGGTCAATCTCTGCTGTACTTGGATGGCCAGATAGTCAAAAGTGCTTCAATAGCAGTTTAACCACCACAAAAGGGAAAGTCCCCTGGTTCAGATGTACACTACAATACTCTGGGAGTAGAGATTCATCCCCATGTGTTTGGAGTTTCCAGACCCCTGCACACCAGGGACTCGCCCCTGCTGGCACCCTCCCCAGTGAGAGGGCAGGATAAGCATTTTTACTGAAAACACCTCAGAAAATACTCAACTACATAATTGTGCTTTTTGCCTCAGAAAGAATGGAAAGCAGCAGTTTCAGATTTCACCACAAGCCTTGTGTTATTAAATGCTTTAGCCACACCACTCCACTTGCTATGTGAGGAGTAAGTGGCTGATTTTGTTTTTCTCTCATACCAAAAGCAGTTAAGAGATGACAGCATCTTTCCCTACAAAATGATGTCATTTCATCAAGCAACTAGTCCAAGATGGAGATGAGAGAGAGGTGTAGAAATTGTGGTGTTAGTCAGACATGGCAGGACTTGGATCTTCCACTACCTTCCATGCTATTAGAAAACTGAGTCACCCTCCTGGTAAAATGGAACATTTACATTATTTTGTGAAATTATAAGAAGAAAAGGCACTGAGGGTGATGTCCAAGGTCTTCCAACTACTCCCTGAAGAAACCTTTCCCTCTCTGCTGACTATCCCAGGGAGCTTTGAGCAACCACACCTGTAATTCAGATGCTTTACTATGCTAAACTAAATCAAGAATAACTGGAGGAAATAAAAAGGAAAAGGACTGCTCTAATAATGGAGCCCCAATTACAAGAAAGATCTGGACATGCTGGAACATGTCCAAAGGAGGGCTACGAGAATGATCAGAGGACTGGAGCACCTCTCCTACGAGGATAGACTGAGAGAGTTGGGGTTGTTCAGTCTGGAGAAGAGAAGGTTCCAAGGGGACCTTATTGTGGCCTTCCAGTATCTTAAGGGGGCTACAAGAAAGCTGGGGAGGGACTTTTTAGGATGTCAGGTAGTGGTAGGACTAGGGGGAATGGCTCAAAACTAGAGGTGGGTAGATTCAGATTAGACGCTAGGAAGAAGTTCCTCCCCATGAGGGTGTTGAAACACTGGCACAGGGTGCCCAGAGAGGTGGTGGAAGCCCCATCCCTGGAAATTTTTAAGGCCAGGCTGGACGGGGCTCTGAGTAACCTGATCTAGTGGGAGGTGTCCCTGCCCATGGCAGGGGGGTTGGAACTAGATGATCTTTAAGGTCTCTTCCAACCCTGACAATTCTATGATTCTATTCTATGATAACATGAGTGGAAGTGCTGGACTCTCCTCCTCCTTTCCAGGAGGGACTGTCTGAAAGGTGACAGGGAGCAGGCAGCCCTGGCTTCTTTCTGCATCCACCACGACAGGCACCGGTTGTTCACATCTGTCTGAGGAGCCCCACTGGGACCAGGCACTGATTCCACAGAAAACTATGCTGTCATTTTAATTAAACTGCTTCATGCCAACAGCAACAAGTTATACTAATGAGAGCAGATGTACCCAGTAAACAGTGGCATGTTTTTAGTTTAATCTGTTTAAACCTGGATATATACTAATTCCTCAGTAAATACCTTAGTGGCCAGCAAAATGAGAAACAGATGATAAAAGAAGAAGTTTGCTTGTGACCCTTGAGACATGGGTATAATGTTTGGCTTGGCATCATTAATCTCATGGTCAGAAGAGTACAGCTTCAGCATGTTTAATGTGAGAGAGAGCTGCTCACAACAAAGTTTCCTCTCTACAGTGCCCTCTGCAAACAGTAATTTCCACATTTTTCTCTCTTCCCTCTAATTAGCTTCCCTTTGGCCTGACACACTCTGAAAGCGTTGCCAGCTGAAGAGACCTATCCATCTCCTCTCTTGAATAAAAACATGAGCTAATTGAGTGGAAGGTATTTAAGCACAGTGAACTGTACAAGGTATCAGATGCCTCAAGATAACTGATTCTTAAAGAACAGCACCTTAAATAAATCCTTTTGAAATGCTCTCTCAGGCTGATGGGTAAATAATTAATTACTCCCCGGAGTGTCAATAAAAATCAATCCTCTGACATGAGGTTAAATGAATGGGAATTTTGTCACCAAATTCGGTAGCACCGGCATTTGTGTGTAACACGGGGATAGAGACAAGGCTCTGCCTCTGTCTGACAAACTTTTGATGTTAAGAATTTAACTGAAAACAACAAGTTATGTGAAAACCATAAGTGACTTTGATTTCCTCCTTCCCCTGTAGCCAATGAGAAGCAGCTTTTGATACTTACTGAACTGATCAAAACACTCACTTTGAATACTGCGTGCTATGAATTTACTTCTTTCTACAGCTAGTGAATCATTAGCAGATTGATCCTGATTCCTGGAAATGTCATTCTTAGGCAGGCTATGATTAGTGATTAATATCACACAATATTTTCTCATCATCTGTCTGTTTGCAAGTTGCAACCTTCAGTTATTCAGTGTACAGATTTTGTAACTGGTGACTTCAATCACTAAGCTTATCCTCCCTGATGGGATGATGGGCATTTTAAAACAAAGCCTTATCAAATGATAACGGAAAACTTCCATCTTGCATATAACACTTGTGGGAAATCAAGGACACACAAATATCACAACAAATAACCACAGCTATTTGCACAGGACAGAGTAACCTCAACTTGGTCAAGCTGAAAGAAGTGCTTTCAATAAAAAAACTCCACAAAATATCATTGTGGCGTTGGAATGCTTTTCTGTGATTCACCTCATACAGAAACATCTCCATGCAATCATACTCCATCCAGGGATTTCTACTCGGGGTCCAGTGGGACCCAAAATCTCTCTATGGCTTTGCCACAGAGCACATGCTGTCTTCCCTTATCTGTGCAGAATGAGTCACTTAATGGTCCTTTACACCATGTAAAAACTGAAAGGAACCTGACAATATCACAAGTGGTTAATGTCATATCAGGAAGGAAAATAATAAAGGAGTCTGACTGTACTTAATGTCATTAAGCTGTTTTCTATCTCCTGGGCAGACATAACGAGGTGACTAAGAACCAAGCAAGCTGAGTTGTTTATTTATTGGTAGATTTGCATAATAGCTGCAATACAATGCATTGAGACTGGCCATTTATTGGTTCACCAAAAGTCTGTGACAAGCCAGGGCTTATTCTGTGACTGATCATTCCCTCGCAGATCACACTGTTGTAACTTGCCATGGAGTGATGCTTCTTCTTAGTAATGCTAAAAGGTGAATTTGTGTGAAGCTGCTTACTTTAAACAATTTTTTTTTCCTCCACAGTGATGGAGGACTCCTCGAGATTCTTTTCCAGATTTCCAATGGGAAGTTGAGGACCTTAAATAATTTCTTATGAAAGTTGTCTTCTCTATGCCCACCAGGTTTGGGCTCAGGAAGGAGTTAAATGTAACAGAAATCCTCGAAGAAAAAGGAGGATAAATATTTAAAATAACCTTTGAAAGTTATGCACACAGAAGTGATTAACAAATAACAGGAATTGTGCTTGTTCTCTTTGCAGACCACTAAAAATTCTCCACTCACCAGGCTGGCACATTAACAAATAATATGATTTGTACCTCTTTCTAAGCCTGTTCTACAAAACTGAAAAAAAGAACAACAGGGAGGCAGGAAAAACAACTGCAAGTAAAAACAATCATCCTCCCCACAATACTTTCCACAAAAAGCCTTCCTTCCCTCTAATACTATGGTAAACTACCTTGTTAATCCTCATGCAGCCAATGAGTGTTTTATTCCCCCTCTTCTTAAAAACGGATCATTTTTCTTTTTTTAACATATGTCATTAGGGATAGAAAAGCCACAAAAGCCACTTTCAGATCCAGTCTCGTTTGTGCTCACCCCTGCTTGCTGGCCAGCTGTACTGTTCTATAACCAAACCCCACCAAGCTGCACCATGAAAGTCGCCGTCTTTAAGCAGACTCCCCCTGACAAAACACACTGAAATTACCACTGCATCCACACAGGTGCATTTGCTTTGTCTGCCCTATAAATCTGGCCTGTGGGATGACTTATATAAATAAAGTGAATGATTTTGTACTTTAAAGGACTTGATAGGGGTCAGCAATTTGCTGAACACTGGCAGAATTTCTCAGCACAGAATGGGTAAACCAGGAGGGCTTAATTCAAAGTGTTAGATTATCCAGGCGTGATGGCTTAATACAAGTGGGAGGAAGGGATAATACAGGGAATCATTACTCAGACATGTGCATTTATGAAATCATTACTGGGCTAAAGTAGTTCATTTGTCTGCCTTTTTAACTACAGACCCTTGGTTTGAGGAAGACCGACAGTGCATCCACTAGTAGGAGCTCCGGGCTGAATCTTGATCACATATAATTGAGGATTTTCTGTTAACTGCTCCATTCCCTTAGCATGCTGCTTCTGGAAAGGTGCTGGGCTCATTTCTGTCCATCTCCAGGTGGATTAGAGACGGTCTTGTCTTTGTTAGGTTAATTTGTAGAGATGCTGGGCACTCAGGCAGTGCCAGCTCCTGACTGAATGAGAGACCCTGTGAAGCCTTTAATTTTCACAGTTTTGTGCTGTGCAAATTTTTATTTGAACAGGCTTTCCTGGGATTATTTGAGGCCTTGTCAATACTTCTTTTGTGACCAAAAGATAAGGCCTTCTCTTTCTCCATGACTGGAAGAGTACAGAGGCAAGTATTAAAAGGCTTTGTTTTTTTTCCAGTTCAAATCCATGAGCCTCATTTTCTGCTGCCTTCCTTCAGCTGTCTCATCATAAAAGGCAAATTTTTGTAGGCAGCCATCTGCATCTGGTATTGGGAGGCAAGGAGGAGAAGACTATGTTGTCTCTCATGTCCGTGTGGACACCATCTTGGTCCTTAACTTCATACCTTGGCTCTTCAGGCACATCTTTCCTCCAAAGCACTGCACAGCTTGGAGCAGCACCAAGTAGCTCGGAGGAGAAAACAATCCTCCAACTGATTCCCGCACACTCCACCCTCCCTCACCTTCAACATAAGCCATCATCATGAGGACATGAAGAGGAAGAGCCAAGCCCAGCCTGAACGAAAACAACCCTTGGCAATATAAATCATTTTGGAACAACTTTGTACAACACTGCCAACAGAAACATGAACCTTGTCTTGGGCAGAGCCTTCTCCTGTTTTTATTCACCATTAGGGCTTCCATTGCAGCCTCAGGTTTGAACAGTTTCTCTTGGAGTATTTAGGGGCAGGGTGTTCTTCCCAGATGACCTTATTTCCAGCTAATCTCTTGCCTGTCAACTGTTTCAGCTGAGGTAAGTTTAGAAATGAATTTGCTGCAGCAGAGATGAAGGACACCAGGAAAGGCTCTGCCCAAGTCAGCAGAATGGTTGTATTTGAGCAATATCAGGGTCAAGTGTTCAGTAATTCTGAATAAGTCATATGAAGCACCCACTCATCACCACTGTTAACATTTTCTGCTTACGCCTGACCTCTGACAATTTTCTTTATCCTTACCTTTTTATAATACCATTTACCAAAAACTGTTAGACCCAAGATGACACGCTGCTGACTGCCTCACACCGAAAGCACAGAGGATGGTCACAGGAGCTTAGAGTAGCCATGATGTTCATTTCAATGCTTTAATGAATTTGTGTCAAACTTGCTGGTTTTGCTTTCCATGTTCTACTAATATTTGCAAAAATATAAATCCATTACAAACAGATTCCAAACAAATATTTCAGGACACCTTTGCAAAGTTTCAAAATTAATTTTCATAACCGAGATTACTCAGAACAGAAATTCAGGAGTTACACTCCTCTAGCAAGGGAACAGATCCTACCAGGGAACTGACACACCTCATAAAAATATTTCAGGTTGCAAACTTTGAATTTGAAATGCTCCCAGCAAATTGCTCTCCAAGAAGCTGCTAGTGAAGAATGATTTCCAGAAGTGATTCAGCAAACAGCTCAAGAAAATTGCAATCTCTTCACGGACAATTCACAAATGGAAGATGTGGTTTGTTGAATGATATTCATTACAAACAATTCTTCCACCTATATTTATCCCTATGAGAACAGTCAAGGCTCTCAGGTGGACCCTCTAACATTTACAACACCTGTAATGCACAGTGTCTGCAGACTAGGCAATTTTATGCAGAACTTCTGCACAAGGTAATAAGAAATTATGCTAAATGTCGAAAGCGAGAAATGGTGAAACATTTTCCTTTTTTCCTCTGTCTTTCCTTTTCACATCATGTAGCAATTAACGCACAAAGAGCAGTAATAGGAACTTATAATGTCAACCTGAAAGACTGTATTTTTCAAGCAGTGCCTTCTTGGAGGGCAAGGAGTTTTTGCCACTGTACAACAATACTGACATAACCTGGACCATAGGGTCATTTGTGTGTGTCTTTACCTTTATAATTTGCATTATTAACATTTTCTACCACAGGAGCACCAACGTCCTGAACACCAATGTAGACAGAAATTGTTTTTCACAGAGAGCATCCTCAGTTGCCAGGGGCTGGATTCACTTCCAAATGATAAGGTGGTCCATGAGATCAGAGGGATTTCATCAGATCCTCCCCTTCATGCATCCTGCACTGGCCTCACAAAATGTTGATGGGACACCAGAGAAAGGATGAGCAGGGAAACACAAGAGCTGCCATTTCCTTAGATGATGCAGCATCACTGCCTAGTGTATGCTTTTGTCAGATCAAAGTAGCCCCCTTTACAAAAGAAAATAAAGGATTTGTTGAAAGGACTGTTATTATTATTACCATTATTATTATTATTTACTAACTATGCTCTGATAGCTTGGTTTGTTTATTGTTTCCCTCTTGTGGGAATGTTAGCAATTAAAGACACTATTCTGGAAGTATGTTTATATCAAAAGGAGGCAAACATTATCTGCCATTCTCCTGCCTTGCCTGGTTATTCCCTGGCTGCTAAATCCCCCTGGGAAGCAAAGAGAAGTTTCAGGTATTATTGCAGCAAAGCCAGTTGAGGCTTCATTGCTCACCGGTGTTTGCTCGCTGAGTCACAGCTTGGGCTGGCTTGGGTGCAATTGGGCTGTGGAGACCTCTCCCTGCTCCTGCCCAGACCTGCCTCCCTGGAGCATGTGCTACGTGAGCTCCTGAGCTGTAAACAAGGGGTGCTTGCCAGGTGCTGGTGACAGAGGCGCTGCTCAGTGCTTGCTGCTATCCTTTTTAATCTCCTGGGGCACGGAAGCCGATGTGTGCATACATTCATCAGTTCTCCCCTCCCAGTTCACAACCTCTGAGGTGGCCTGAGCACCCCTGTATTCACCAGAGAGAGGTTGGCAACTTCACGGGGTGACTCATCACATTGAGAGGAAGATATCAGACATTGAGACAAGGGAAGTCTGACGTTGAAGGTGAACCAGAACACTGATGCTACAAAGAGAACCTGGGCTGATAAAACAAATGTTCAATCAGGCTTAACAAGTACTCAGGTACTTTCATGCTGTCAAAACAGAGATACCACTCCAGTTCCCTAGCAGCTCAGATGTCCCTGACACTGAGGGTCTTTAGCACAAAGCCTCAGATAACACAAAGTCAACCATATTTTTTGGGGGGGGGTGTTAAATATTCTTTAAATTAAAAGGCAGACGGTGTACCTAAAATATTCTGGGGTATGTTATACAACTTTGTAAATAATTGTAGACTCACTTCACAGGCTGAGACAAAGCGCAGACAAATAAGAAAATTTTCTTTTCTTTTTTCTGCATACTTGAAACAGGACTGAGGCTAAAATAGGGAGGAAGAGGCAATATCACTCAAAAATGTGTTTCAAAAGAGGTGGTGGAGGAGTTGCATCAGGGTGTTTGGGTACCTGTTCCAATATATTGCGATGAGCTGGTTCGAGGCAGTGAGCAGCTGAAAGCCACTAACAGCTGTCACTGCAGAAAATCACTAAAACTGTCGTGAAATCACACATTTAGAAGGTAATTCTGGGGCTGAGCAGAGCTTGACACTCCTCAAAATCACATCAATGCTCCTTGGAAGGGACTGTGGAGATCTCTAGCATAACCTTCCACCTCAACTAACACTATTGCCAGATAAGATAATACCAGCTAGAAGACTGGCAAGAAAAAGGTAATCATGAAAAAAGAAAGAATAGGGGTAGGGATGTCCTGGGAAGTAAAATTCAGAAAGAAAGATAATTTAGGATGAAGGAAAGGGCAGAGGCAAACTGATCTAGTTGAAAATGTCCTGGCTCATTCCATGGGGATTAGACTAAATGACCTTTAAAGGTCCCTTCCAACCCAAACAATTCTATGATTCTATGACACGTGTTCCATAGAAAGATCTCATGTCTGCTTCTAGATTCTACAAGCATGACACATAACATCCCACTATGCCCCAGATGGTCTCCTGCCTCCATGAGTTTCATCTACCAGGGTACATCAATCTGCTCCCTCATAGTTTAAATTTTGGGTGTAATTTCCTTGGGCTTTATATCAGTATAGCTCCTAGAGCAAGGAGAAACTGGCCTTGAACCTGTATTATCTGAGGCAACAGCAGAAGTGAGGACACTCAGATTGATTTGGAAGTAAATGAACTCATGTTTCTTCATTGCTCTGCCTACAGTCATGAGCCTCCCTCTCCCATGAACATTTGAAACTTGGCAGCTCAGTTTTGCTTTGCTTGTTATTGGGATTGATTGCCCTGGCAAGGATCCTGAACCAGCACACCACATGCAGTGGGACATTCTCTGCATCTCGTTCAGAGCCTTAGGGAGCCAGGTTTCTACAAAAGAAACGGGGTTTGGAAATTCTTTACCCTCCAGTAGAGCGAATGCATGAATATTTCTGTTCCTGATCTGATTTTCCATCAGTTCCAGGGGGTGTTTCAATTCTTTATTTCTCCTTGATTAGTGGAGGAGAGACCGCTTTGCTTTGCTGTTCCTTTTCCAAGTTCACTGGCTAGCTGGTTCTGAATGTCCTGGGTGTTTCCCTGTCACCTCCCCAGTAATCCTTTCAGGAAGTTTCCCAGTTAAGAATGTGATCCATTTTAAATAGCTAGTTATTCCCAGTTGGTTTCTTTACCACTCCCTTCTGAGGTCAGCCCACCAGAAGTGAGAGGAGGTGGAAATCACTCCATTCAGCTCTCAGAGCTATTCCAAGAAAGAAGGAAGCTTACCAGTCACAGACAGTGATGCTTTGTGCTTACATATTGGATCCACTTGATCATAGCCTTTCCCCGACTCATGTAATGACCTCACCTTTCCTCTCCTCAAGACATTCCCTAAATCACTAGGAAGATAGGATGTGGCTGAGAAGAAACTTTATGCTCTGCAGCTGTCTCCATGTGTCTGCTGGTGAGATGTCTCCAACGCCATGTTCACAACAGTTCTACAAGCAGGTTGAGATGAGGCATCTCCCCATCCTCAGGGACAGATTTCCTGCCCTTCACCACCTTTCACATCTCTCACAACATCAGGGCATCTATGGGCCATTCTCAGCTATGCCCTAAAGGACAAAGCAAGCTCTGGTTTATCTCAAGCTATGCTCCAGAGCTCACCTTCAGCTTCCACCTGTGTAAGAATTCAGTTTGATTGATTTGGATGATGCTGGGTGAGCATTGGCTCAGAACCACATACAAACTGATGTGGACTCAACATCCAGGAGGACTTCCAAGCCCAGCATGCAAAATCCACCCAGGATGATGGGAGGAGAGGAGCCACTCTCTGATGCTGCACTGTCTCTCCCCTAGGTTGGGAGTTATTTCACCCTGGTTGCCCAATACCTTCAAAAGGCAGAGAGGGAAGTTTCTGGGAGTTTCTGGGAGTTTTGTTTCTTTTGCAACTGGCCGCTGGCATTCAAGTTCCCTCCTTGCAGCAAAGCTGTAGTCACTCTTCTCAGACCTATCTCCCACGCAAGTGCAAGCCAAGTAATAACAATAAGCAACGAAGATTTGCTCAGTCATTCATCTTTCTCCAAGAAGCGTGACTACACTTGGCCAGTATGTATCACAAGCATGTCATCCACCAGTAATTCCAGAACTAAGGAGTAAATTACTTCTTGAGTCATATCACCATTGATTGTTAACAATATCTACCTCAGTGCATTTAATCCCAAAATAAAATCTTGATTTGCTTGGTCAGTCTATCCTGATAACGTGATCTTGTGTATCAATGATGTGATGTGTGGCATAAGGCTCTCCAGGTTCTTCTCTTTCTTTCTTGTTCCCTTAATGTATAACTTGCTCCTAGCAATCAATATGAAAACAGCAGCTATTGTGAGGGAGCACACTGTCAATCCAACAAAGAAATAAAAGCTCTTCTATAAGAACTGTGTTTTCCACAAAATTTATGGATATGAGAAATGACTTTTTACAAGCCAATCCTAAATATCAGATTATTTAGGTCATGAAAAAATAATAATGAAAACTGACTACTGCATGCTTGAAAAAGGAGTTATTTATCTCTACTGCTTTCCACCTTATGGTGAAATCCATACCTACAGATTTAAATATTAAGTGATAGTTGGTGTTTTATCAATAAAAACTGATTTAACAGTTACCTGTTACGAGGCATGCACAATGAGGTGTAAAATGTTTGACCTTTTATTCATGCAATTACAGCTCTGCTGGGAACATGAAGTCCCTGGGAAAGGACCTCTGGCAGTCATCTGGTCCACCATCCTGCTCAGGATCAGCTTGACCTGCACCATTCCTGGAGGTCATTCTTAAGGACCCCCAACGGCAGCCTTCCCAGCCTCCCCGAGCAATCTCAATTTAATTGAGAACTTCCTCAACCAAAGCATTAGCAGCCTGTTTCTGCTACAGAGCTACAACAGCTGAGGCAGCCTCGCACAGGTCCTCTGCCAGATGGGCATGTTCCCCTGTGGGTTATGTGGGTATCTCTTTAGCTGAAGTCTCAGGAAATCTCACTAAGAATCTGACTGAAAAGGGTCTGGCTTAAAAACCATCTATAAAGGAAAGAGCTGTTTAGATGAATACAGAGCTGTCCATCTCCTGGTCAGGAGCATATTTAGACATGACCCTTGAAATTCAGCTCGCCTGTGTGCTTGGTGTTAGATGAATGCTGAAGTACTTTGCTGAATTGAGCTCAAACATCCATGTTTGTCTTCCTTGACTAGCTGAAGCCCCATCAGTTAAAGAATCTGGGCAACACAGGAAATCTTAAAACGTCTGGCAGTCAGTAACAGCAGAGTTAATCCCTGTGCTTGATTCCCAACATCTATGTGAGGGTAAGTGCAAATACAGCATTACCACAAGTGAGTCCTTTGTCATCTTCACACCAGTCAAAAAAAATGGGGCTTTAACGTCAGGCATATGGCTACCTCCTCCATTTCAGAGTCAGACCATACATTAAACCTCACTTTCCTGCCATGGGTCATTATTTTACAAGGAGGTCCATCACCAAACACAATACACAGTTTTATGTTAAAAAAATCATGGTAGATTTCATCTACAACATCATGAGGCAGCCTCAGAAAACTTCCCAGAACAGGAGGCTCTACTTTGAGTATGACAAAGGTGAGGGATGCAAAGTCATGGAAGATACAGTCACTTTGCAACGGTAATAAATTGTTATTAGATACTCAAGTTCTTGGCAAGCTGGTCATATATCCTAGGTTAGGGTAAAATTGACTGTTCTGGTTCTAGAAGTATCTGCAATATAGCTTCACAGGAAAATAACATATGGGAAACACAGGCAATTCCAACAGTGACACTCAGGTGCACTTTACTTGTCACAGGAGAAATGAACTCTCTTACTGCTATCTGGCTGAGCAGGAGCATGAAGGCAGTCAGGTCTTCTTAGGGTTGCCTTCATGTTTACTAGCTCCAAAGCTCTGGTGCTCAGGAGCTAGACATCTGCAAAGGCCATTAATTCTGCATAAGTTTCAGATCATTTGCTGGTTTATGCAATGTTCCAGCCAGCTAAATTTGTCTCAATAATTAATGCATTTACACCAGCAAGCAGCCTTCCTTATGAACCATCATCGGCAATTGTCACTCGCCTTTTCACATATCCTTCAGTAAGCAAATATAAATAAATCTGGGTCTTTAGAGACCATGCCGTTGTGGTCCAGACCACATTCTAATTAATGAATGGTGTTTTCAATGAATTACTTCTCTTTTTCAATATTGATTTAGGATGATTGCTGACCAGGGGATGCCTTTAAACATTTAACTTCTTGCAGAGAACAGTTTAATTGTTTGGGGGTTTTTTTTAGAATGGTGTTCAAATACTGTATGATGTGGAAAAACCAAGGTCAAGTCACTCGTTATGCCTGAGACAAAGAATAATTTTTTTTTCTCCTGTGGAATGTGTGCCACACACCATTGTTCATGCAAGTCCCAGAATCTGCTGGCTAGTGCAGAGCTACTAAATTAGCCTGAACAGAACTGCTTCTATAGAGCTGAATTAATGTGGGCACCTCTATCATATGTCCACTGTGGTGGACCAGGCACCAAGGGTCCCTTCATCCCAACCAGTGTCATAAGAACCAAAGCCATGCCCTTGCTTTTCACCATTGTCCTGCCTTCTCAGTCAAATACCAGCTAACATCAGTCCATCACTGCAAAACAGTCCAGCCTGATGCAGCACAAATCACGGTGGAAAAATCTCTCTTCACCAAAATGCCTTCCAGGCCGCTGTAGCTTGAGCAATGGTTTGGCTGGGTTTCCTCCCACCCCTCCATCAGGAGCAAAGCAATTACACTCCAAACATCTCAAAAGGAGAACTACGGAAAGTGAGGATCTGCTTTTCACCAAGATGTAGTTACTGGCTGAGAATTCCTTAGATAAGACTGGAGTGGTTGCCAGTAGTGACTGCTCTAATTAAAAGCACAACAATTTTCATTACCACCGCTTTGCTTCACACAACAGCCATGTCCTGGAGCAGTTACCTTTTCAGCCTTACTGTCCGTTACTGTAAAGGAGGTCTCTACTCTGCAAACGTTATCTGCTCAGGCAATGCAAACAAATATCCTCTCTGTAATTTTAAAGGTCAGCTGTAATTCCACGTGAGCGTGCAGAGAACATTCGTGTCTGGTGAGCACCAGATTTCCTCTCTTTCGATGAAACATTCTCCCACCTGTGGAGACATAAGATTTCGGTTACCAGCTCTGAAACTCCAGCCTGGCCCAAAGTCAAGCCATACTCTTTTTGGCCTGCACATGGTGACCCTCTCTCCTAACCCAGGTGGGACAGACAGTCTGTAGCGAAACACTTCTCTGTACATTTTGGGGCAAAGCTCTTGGAACCAGGGTTTAATAATTGCATGAAAGCTGGCACAGATTTTCATTCTCATCTTCCACTGCTTTGTTACTTCCACAGGCCTCAAGGATTACAGGGAAGAAAGGTTTTGTCTCTGAAGAAGCTGGAAATGGCTGATCTCCCACAGAGAACAAATCTTGGGGAAAAAAAAAATACTAGACTGCCACTATTCTCAGCACAGAGGATTCAAAGCAGAAAGCTGGCAGTGTGTGTGCATGGAGGAGAGGACGCTCAGTGTGTAGGTGCCAGGGAATGCAGTATCTCACTCCCAGAGCAAAATCAGCTTATGTTCAAAGCATGACATGACCACATCCCTTACTGAGGGCTAGCTCCTTTGCCTGCCGTGGAGAAATTACCATGACTGTAAAGCTGACATGATGGCTTCTGCAGCAAAATGCTGCTCTTAAGCAGCGGGCACAACTAGTCAGCATCTGTTGGCTCAGGAGTGAGCAGAAGCCCCGAGCCCCACACTGCAGAGCACTGAGCTTGTGCTGAAAAGTACCAACCACCTTCACTAGACTCCAGTTCACAGTGTTCACTTAGGATGTTCATGGTTTACTTCAAAATGATTTAATCTGCACAGCTGCCACAAGGACCATTTCTGCCTTCCCCTCCACCTCCAGCTGCACATTCCTGCTTCCTCCCCTGCACTCAGCAGATGGTGATCTGGCTCACAGACCTGAGCCATCTGAAAAGCAGCCACACTCCTGTGTTGGTAGGGTTAGTTAGGTGGTGTGAGCACATGGCTGAAGGGAGGATGAGTGTGAAGGGATGGGGTGGGATTAGCCTTTCAGCAGTTGTGCGGGTTTAGATCAACTCTGACCAGCCAGGAGGAATCTCACTCGTGCTAGACCTGAGCTCATGGCAGAGTCTGCAGGGAGGATGCAGAGGACCCTGGGAGATTATCAGTAAGTGCATCTAATTTCACAAGGTAAAGTGCTATGCTCTGCAAGCACTGACTGCTCCAGCATTCAGGTTGGGGAAGATTCTTGCTCAAAGGTTCCAAATCACCCTTGTTCATCAAGTGCACTTTGAGTTACAAGGTACTAGAAACAATAAAATGAAAAGGACAAGGGCTTATATCCCAGCATCCAGAAAATGTGAGAGAGAAGATTTCAACTGTAAAGTTAGCTTAGATGTTCTGTCAATAGAAAATATTTTCCACGCTTGCTATTTCCACTAATCTTTGTCACAGCACCATACTGATTGTTCCATCAAATACAGTTCAGCAGAGCAGCCAGGTCAGTACAGCAGTATAGGTGATGTTTTTCATCACTCCTTCTCTTTCTCACTCTGAGTGAATTCTGAACTCTGAAGTCTCATGTTGCAGTCACAAGGGCTTGTGCTTCTCACTTTGTCAGGGGAAGTCTATTCCTGTAATCAGGTTGGAGAAAGCCTGATGTTGCTGCTCTCAGAGAGAGATCACAAGCTCACATGCTCTGATTGGGTTCAGGCTGGGCGTTTGCAATGGCGTGTTCACCAACCAGATCCTGAAGTTTCCTTTGCAGGTCTGAGATGAACAGAGGTGAAGGTTCAACTCCTGATCAAATCAAAGGGTTAAATGTATCCTTGTGAAACAGATCACCTCCCTTGAGGTTAAAGACTACAGCACCTTAGCAGGATCTTTCATACCTGATAAGTGATTACAGGGAGTAAAGTTATCAGCTGTGATATAAAAACCTCAAAGATGAATTTTGCATCTTTGCTCACATTTGTTATTTAAGACACTGGACTCCTCATGCTACATCAACCATATACAACACATCATTTTAAAGGATGTTTTAATATCTGTTCCACAAATCTGCATAGGCATCCTCTCTGACACTTATTAAAGCCAAAAAACACATGCCTATAACGAAGAACTGCTGTAACAGCACTTGGCTTTTTGACCAGGGTATCAATTCTCTCTTTGTGCATGGGAAAAGGGGGTATTTATTTAGTTGTGCCTTCTTCTCCAAGGCTCCACAGTTCGTGCTGTTCCCAGTCATGCTCCACAGAGTCCAGAGGATGTCAGCTTCGCCTCTAATACTCCAGGAGCTGAACCTTGTCGGGATCAGCCAAGGATTTCATCAGCACAAGGTCAGTGCAGACATCTCCCTTCCTGTGGGAAACTCTGCTGTGAAGCAGCTCCCTAGCCTGGTGCTCTGCAGCACACAGAGCACTTTCTGGAAACTTTTCAATCTCCTTCTCTGGAGATATTTAAAACCCACCTGGGTGTGATCCTGTGCAACCTGCTCTAGGTGAATCTGCTTTGGCAAGGTGGTTGGATTAGATTATCTCCAGAGGTCCCTTTCAGCCCTTGTGATTCTGTGGAACTGTGGATGCCTTTTCAAGTTGGAGTAGGGCTACCAGAGATAAAATCACAGCCATTTGAGCATAACACAGAGAGCATTACACGCCACTGAAGCACCAGAATTGCAAAGCTGTGTCTATGCACATGCTCCCTGGGCTGGGATCTGCCTCGGCAGTGGCTGCGTGTGAGAGGATCTGAGCACAGGCAAGCAAAACGATTGAAGGAGAAGAATTACTCCTGGCAGTCCTCTTCAGGAGGTACATATGCACAGGAATTGGTTTGCGTGCACAAATGTGTCCATACTCATTTGTGACAGGCAGGCACATAAAAATGCAGCATTAACCCAGACAGTGCAATTACTGACCATTTTTTCCATGCTATGCTGTGGTTTCTTTGGAAGTTATTAGTGTTCAGCCCTGCAAGAAGAGAGAAAGCCCTTTCAGCAGCAAGGCCTGAGCAGTGTGTTGTTTATATCCTGCCTACCACAAAATCTCATCCATCATAAGGCAGTAAGAGCAAGTCAGGATATCAAAAGGAACAAAGATTTTTTCATCTCCAAGGTGTTATGTTAAAAAAACAAACAAAATTCCCTTGCCTGTGGAAAATAGCACTTTCTGAGTCAAAAGAGCTATTTCCTAAGCTTAATTTTTGTTTTATATATACTGAGTTCCCTCAGCAGTAACACTATGTGGGGCACACAATGGGATCCTGCTTCTAATAGCAGCACATAAGGTTATAGAAGCCACATCCCTGGAAACATTCCAAGTCAGGTTGGACGGGGCTCTGAGCAGCCTGATCTAGTTGAAGATGTCCCTGTTCACTGCAGGGTGGTTGGATTAGATGACCTGTAAATGTCCCTTCCAACTCAAAGCATTCTCTGATGCTATGATTCTATAAGCCCAGAATCAGGACCTACGTGCACACCCTCTACACAGCATCTCTCAGGTTTATGGTCTCTAGTACATGTTTATTCCTCTCAGCTCTGCAGTGAAGGAGCAAAAGCCATTCTGCTCCACTTCTGCCTCTTCAATAGCACTGTCATGATGGTAAATTTCCTCAGTAGTGGCAGCAGAAAGAGAGCAAAGCCCAGTCTTCTAAGCCCAGATTGATTTTGTGAGGCTGTTATTTCAAGGATTATTTTTTTTTTATAAAAAGGATCAACCCCAAGTGCTTCATTTGGTAGCCAGTAAGATTTGTTTCAGACATTATTCAACAGCAAGCAGGACATACAAGAGAGCAATTCAATGGTTTAAGAGGACAAAACCAGGCCTTTAAATAAGTGTTACTTAAGAAGATGCAAAGTGTTCAAATCAGAACATATTCCTTTCTAAGGAAAATAATAGGAGCAAAACTAGAAGATAATGAAGCAGGAACTAGGAAAATGAAGCAACACAAAAGACACTAAAAGCAAAGTTGCAGATGGCTGTATTAGGGGATCTTCTGAGCCTAAGAGGCTGTCTCCCAGAAGAATGTGTTCAACAAAACAAACACAAAGATGAATAGGGTAAGGAATTCACAAAGAAGGGATTTCTGGGAGATGAAGTTATCCTGGCCTCTATCTATCCCCTTCAAATAGGAGTCAATATACAGACAATTGCTCTGTTTAAACGGTCTGAGTCTGTTGAATTAGTTGCCACTGAACAGTTTTGAAGGTCATGTCTTAAGCTCTGACACTTCTGAAAGAGAAGCTTTCATTTATATATTTGCTCAAATCACTTAGCCATAGGGGTTTGATCTACGCTGTCACTTCTAGCAATTTGCTGGGGCTTTTTTATATATGATATCTAAAGAACACTACCAAAATGTTTAAAAATAAGTTGAACCAAGCCCTTTTATTAATGCTTGGAGAAAAGAAACAACATTTTAAAATTTCCTATGCTATGCTCATGCAGTGCACTAAAATTAGAAATGTCAACTTGAATATCCAAGAGGAAGACAAAATGAGGATAATATTTAGCTAACAATGACCCTGTAATTGTTCCTAACTAACAAGAGGGTAAAATCCTTGTCACATGCATTAACAATAAAAGCTGCATTACATACGTGTCACTGGTAATAGACCTGCTTTTCTTGGTGTCTCTTTCTCAAACCCTTTAGAAGAAGGTCCTAGATGCCCTGATGTTCACATCACACAGGAAAAGCCCACATCTCTCAAACACATCACCCCACTCTGTCTTTTGACGTTGTGACATGCTGGACTTGTGAGCATTGCTGGATTTTCTGAGCTTCCCCAGGTCTGACAGGCCGGCTCCTCTCCAAGCAGCTCCTAGAGCTGTCAGATTAAGCAAGGACTGTCAGGAAGCCCTGCCACTCAGGAATGAGTGACTTTCAAGCATTCATGGTACCATATCTGATGATAGTCTATCTGACTTACCCTTATGTCTCCCCACCCACAGCTCGTTTCCAGTAGAGACAGCCCATGCGTGCACCAACCTGCAGGTGAGGTGGCTCATACTAGACCAGGACAGAAGTGTTGCAACCAGGAAAACTCCAGCATGACCAAAAAGCCATAGCACTTGCAGTCTACCAAGCAAGCCAATGATTTTTACATGAATCACTTTGAGCTGCACTTAAATGTTTCTGATTTTGGGTCTGCCTGTGTTCTCTTTTTCCCACCTTAAATCCATACATGTTTATTAATATGAGGTGGTATCCAAGGTACACTGAGTTCCTCTTATTGCAGACTGAAAATACAGCAGCCCAAATTTATGCTGTCTAAACTCTACTGGAGCTTCTGTGCTTAAAATTTTCCATTGCTGATTTGAAGTCTTCAGTTGTGCCCAGCCATCATGAAACACAAATCACAGAGACAAATATTGAAGTATACGAGTCTAGCTTCAGTTCTCACCTAATAGATCACATCATGATAAAGGCACCCCTAAAAAGAGATGAAGAGGTAGGACAAATACCTTTGGACCACATCAGACCAATGCAGAAATATAGACTTAAGCTGTAATTTTCCTCTGTGAAAAGACTGACTCTTAGATAGAGAACAAGCATAGGAATCACCATCCTAAATGGTCTATGCAAAATGTATGATCAATCAAAAACAGAGAGAGGGAATAGAGGATTACATGGGGTGATGGAAGGCTCACTACAGAAATTGCTGTTATTTCCACTGTGATACTCTGGAAGGTAGCTATAAAAACCACTTACTTCTCTTAAAGCAAGATGCAATTTGTACCTAGATGGTTGTCATATCAAGGTGAGGTATCTGCAAACTATTGACTAGAGGACTCTGCAACTGTTACAGTGATTCAGAGGCATAGCATTTGCCATCCTTTATCGTGCATCTGTATTTCTCCCTTAAAACAGAGTTATTATAGCTTTTAAATCAAAGGCGCTCAACTCTGTACAAATTTAGAGCCTGACTTCTGTTCTAATACACCCATGCTAGGTAAGTCCCATAATAGCTAGGTAGACAGATAGCAGGTAGACAGACAGATGTCAAAAGACAATGAATGAATTAATTAAACAACAGACCCGATAGAAAAGCCTGGATACCTCACTCTGTGTATACCTATACAAGCAGATTCAAAGTGTGTATGCACTTATGTGTATGTGAGTACACGCATGAAAACACACCCATTCTAAAATCAGATGCAGTTTAATATTGATTGCATCAAATCCTATCAAATGCTTCCTCCCAAAACTGTATTAAATACAGCAGGTTGGGCTGTAAAGATAGCAAACTACTATTTCCAGCTCTCTTTGCAACTTCTCATGTTACTGAAATGTCCAACTTATGTGGAAAATCAGATGGGTTTGGACATTTGCCAAAACCAGTTGCTAGCTCAGTATATCTCTAATACTTGGAACTCTCTAAATATAGGCCTTTTATTCTGGAATAAGCGAGTGCTGAGGATGCTATTCTGCAACTCGGAGCAGTGGTTTCGTTTTCCCTTCTGAGACCCACAGTTCAAACTGAGGGGGAAACAAAAGAACTGCTGTTCTCCCTAGTCAAATTAATTTATTTAATAAACAACTCAATAATTTCTTCTTTGTTACAGGAGATTTTTTTTAGGGTCTTTATTTTGGAAAGAGAGTTTCTCCAGAGGAATTGCCAGGGGCCCATCCAGTCCGGTATCCTGTCTCCAACAGTAGCTAATGCCACGGACAGTTATGGAATAACCTATTTATAAGGGAAGTTTCTTCACCCTGAGGAGTTTGAGGTTGCCTATGCCTGGAAGCATGCAAGTTTATAATGCTCATTCTCATCCATTCATGTATAACCACAGATGCTTTCACCAGCCCTATCCAGTTCTACTCCATCCTGCTAGATTCCCTGACTCGGTGATGCCTAATGGCAGCCGTTTCCCACCGGTTACTTGTGTGCTGTATTGCTGGGGGGCTGAGAGGACAAATTTGTCATGTATCACCTTTCAGGGTTACTGGAAGCTCCTGCCTGATGAGGAGGGGGAGCAGCAAAGCCTAATTGATGTTCCCTGCACCATTTGATAGAGAGTTTTTTCTCTTTTTTTTTCACTTTTAGTGTGTTGCCATCCATTTCTCCCTCCCATACTTCTAATTTTTCACAGTCTCTTTTGAAAGACAGTTTGCTGTGTCTTAGCGTTTCTCCTATCCTCTCTATAGCTCTTCTTTTTCTCCAGTATCTTTTTTAGAAATGTAGGCCTGTAAGGACTCAGGAGACTATTCAAAATCCATCACCCTCTGTCTTAAAACTAGTCTGCAGCTTTCCCCCTCTCACTCCTGCAGACGCTCACAGCTCTGACGGGTGGAAACCCCCAACCGCTAATGTGGTGACCATTTGTCATGTGCCAGCTTACACCTTTGTGTCCCTGTGATCATCCAAGAGGTTTTCCACCCACCAGCTCTGCATGTGGCTGATGTAGAGGGCACTCAGCATACTTCACACGGTCTACTTGTGCTGCAAGAAGAGATGCTTTTCTTCTTTCTTCCTGAAAGATGCCTGTGAAATGATGAAACATTCACAAGGTTGTATCCTAAGGACTTTCTATCCTACTCTTCATACATCCTTGAGTTTTATTTGGTCTCCTAAGGAACCCCACCCAGTGTGCAGGGAATACCACACAGCCTCCCACAAGTCTATTCCCCAGCAGTGACAGCTGACCATGCATCAAACAGAGAGAGCAAATCTTTTGTACCCAAACATACCAGCAGTCTTCATACCCAGATCCAACACAGAGAGGCAGATTGGGATTGATGTCTCAACTTGCATCAGTGGCATGAACACAACACAGATGGTCCCTTCACCTCCTTGGGATTCAAGGAACGTGGTGCTGGTGCTGCTGGCCAGAACCTGCCTGCAGAGCTGTTTGTTCCTAAGAGCAAGAGGCCACGCTGGATGAGTGTTTTCTAGCACATGCAGTGAGACTTCACCTCTTTTTCTCTTGAAAGACTGGTTGTTTCAGAGTTGCTTCTACTCACTGGTACCCTGATTTCTAATGCTTCAGTGGCCCTCATGCTAAGTCAACCAGCAGAAAGGAGAGAGGACAGCCCTCATGCTCCCTACAAGGCATGTTAGCAATTTAGAGACCTTCATAGGAAAAAGGATCAATGGAGATACTGCTTCTGAGGCAAGGATGGGAGAGTCCACAGAGGGGACTTGGTACAGCATGGTTACCTAGGCTGCTCCCTTGGTGTCTCCCAGGTCTCATGGGGTGTGCACCACCAATTTCATGGGCTGATGGAGAGGGAAGGGATGGGTTTGCCACAGACCGAGCAGAACAGGGAACATCAGCTGTGTCAAGAGGTGGCTGCATGAGGGCAGAGTGCCTGGCCAGAGCAAAACCCAGACTGAAGTCACACAGAGGAGAGGTGACAGAAGGGAGAAGGGAAACTGCCTACATGGATGCTGGACAAAGGAGGGCAGGAGTGGAAACAGGCTAGGACAGCTCTGCCAGAGGGGGGACACAGGGGACACTTGCTTCAGTTCACATCATGAGAACAGTGAAGGAAAGCCAGTCACAGGGGTGGACTTTAATCTTAGCGCTGTGCTCTCTGCTCTTCACTAGCAGGAAGCTCCCATTCATGAGATTAAAGTTTAGGAAGACTCCAGGGTTCCAGCATTGCTAATGCCCCTTCCAAACACCAGGCAGCAGTATCAAGAAAGCCTGGAGACTTCAAAGAACAGCCTGCCAGCCAGAGGAGAGAACTAAAGGCCAATCATTATCAAATACCTCGATTAGCAATTTTGTGCAGCTGAAAACAGCTACATGATGCCTGGAGGGGGGAGGCAGCCCTACAGCTGGAGATGGACTGGAAAGCAGTAAGGAATGACATCAAAATCAAAGGAGAGTTTGATGGATGGAGAGGCAAATTTTACACAGACAAGGGAAAGCAGTGAGTTTTCTTATCTGTGCCACCGGTGGAAGGGAAGATATCAAAGAACAGCAGGACAGAAAGGAACGAAGCAAATAATTAGGCAAATTAAATATTTGTTTTCTTTGCACTCCAATATGCTGAGACAGGCAGTCAGTAGAGGGTCAGCCTGTTCAGCGAAAGCAGTCAGCTCCTCTCTGCACAGAGCCAGAAAAAAGCAGCCTGAAGCAACTCCACCTGAACCATCCCAGACAGATGTGCATCTAACCGAGGTTAAAATCCCAGGGCTAGAGAGTCCACCCTCTCCCCAGACAATCCATTCCAGCATTCAACACACCGCTTCCAGAAGGTTTTTTCTAGCATTTAAGCTATGCCTTTCCTTGCTATAATTTCAGGACGTTGTCTCTTCTCCCATCCACTGCAAACACAGGGAACAGATGACTCTGTCTTTGCTGCCGCCTTTTACACATTTAGAGTCAGCTATTGCATCTGCACTTTTATCACTCTCTCTGTCCAAGGCTTCTGAAAGGACCCTGTTACCACAGAAGCTGACAGTCTCACATCTCTAATGGTGTCATCCTATAAAAAGCACCCTTCTGAGCAAGGCCAGGCCACCATTCTCAGTTTATGGTCTAATTCCTGAAAAGACTGTGTGACTTTCCCAAGGTCAGACGACAACCCTTGGAGAGAAGCAAGCTGCGTTTCCCACTCTCCCTCTCTTCCAAGCCCACCTGCTGGGCTCTCCCCCTCCTGTTCCAAGCGGCAGGGTGAGAACTGAGTGCTGCAGGCTCTGCTCCTCAAAATGACTCACTTTCTCAGTGTTTTCATAATGTGGAGAAGAAGGTGACTCAGAAACTGCTCCTCAATAAATAAATCATGATTGTTCACAAGGGGTGAGCTACAAAGGACAGTGAGTCTTTTCAGTGCTATACAAGCAGCTTGCGCTATACCTCCTGACCACTTCGTGGCTGGAGCCTCTCCAACATCTGCCAGACTATTTAAGATAATCTGCCTGCTTTATCTAGAGATTGGTGTTATGAGATTTTCTGGGGGCCTTGTCCTAGAGGAAAGCCCTCAATTTATAAACACATAATAATGAATGGCCTCTCCCCAGCTCCCTTGAGAGGCAGCAGGTCCGAGAGGTGTGATTTTGCAGACAGGGAGTGAGGCCCAGGGAGATTTGGTAACCTGCCAAGAATCACACAGGAAAGCCATGTCAGCTTGAGGAATTAAGCCCCACTCTGCTGAGCCCCAGCCTGACTGTGTGCCTGAGCCCAGCTCCCGACTGTTACTGCAGCAATGGTTCGTGCTGAACATGCATAGCTCAAAAGCTGTCTGTGGATCTTTACCAGAAAGGGGATCAAGCTAAAATATTTAGAACTGGCTCTCTAGCACACTCAACTTCTGGTTACCTGAATTCAGACATTTGGCTTTTAACCCTTCCATATTAAAAGCGATGACCTTAAAAAAAAAAAAAAAGATATTTTCAGAAACCAGAACTCTCCCACAGAAACTCAGGGTGCTAGAAACTAGAGTGAGTGCCTTCACTCATTGCCTTGCTTTTTATTTTTATTAATTCACAGGGTTTAAAGTTAGACAGTCTGACTGCTCTGTGAGAGAGTCATCCCATGCACAGGATCAGCTTGGCAGCTGTGCAAAACACAAGCTATAAAAGAGACCTCCCTCTCCATCCCTGCCTCCAAGCAGACCAGCTCCATAGGGCTGCTTTGTACTCTTCACAGTCTTGAGGAGCTAAGGCATTGTCATGGTGACTCCGTATATTAAAAATGAATTTGTTTCTTTTCTGAATTCTTCAGGGAACCTTTCAAGGTAGAATATTTTGTAATGCAAGCCCTAAGACATCATAGTCCTGGTCAGGATAACCATGCCCTTGAAAAAGAAAAGGAAAACAGTGTCAGCTTGTAGTCAAGAGGCACCATCTCACCAGTCATGGAGAAGCCAGACCTAAAACATCTCCATTCTTACAGCACTCTGTCCATTTTCCTGCTTGGCCATCTGCCTTCTGGGCTTTCCCCATCTCCTCTTTGGTTCACTGGGCTGCAGGGTATGGGGAAGCCTGGAAGTCCCTAAACTCTAAAGCTCTGGGACAGCCCAAGGAATTCAGGCTGTTTGCAAAGTGAGTGAGATAGGAACACTTCTCTGTACAAACCCAACTCCTTAACCTGTCCTGAAGAGCAGCTTGGGTGTACACAGCCATCCTCAACAGATGCTTATGTCCATGGAAGAAAAATCCAGAGCTACAGCCAAGACACACACCTGATCTAGAAGATTAGAAAACCAGGCCTGTGGGATGCTCTAAGCCCAAAATATAAGTAGGTCTCAAAACAAAAAAATCTTCAAAAGATGAAAATCTAAAGTTTTCTTTATTTTCACACTGACTAGTCCCTCTCTCATTTACCTTCTGTTTCCACTCTGTGGGAAATCTTGAAATGTAATTTTGTTGCATTTTTTACTTTTTTTTTCTTCCAAAATTTCAATTTCTAGTGAGCACTGCTCACCAGCCCATTATCACTGTATTGATAAGCAGAGCTCATTTAAACAGCATTAGTGCCACACTACATCATCATGTACGAGCACCCCTAAAAGAGAAGTTGAAAGGAAGAGCTTTGCAGTCACAAAGCTCCATCTACAGTGACTAGGAAAGCAGACCTCAAGTCAGTTTGGAAGGTGTCTGGTGCATTTTATGTAATCTCAAATTGAAGCACGTTGTCTACCTTCTTTATCGGCTCAGAGATTGGTAAACAACCGTTGTAGGTTTGGAACAGAATATTGATGCCATTTTCCAGGTGACAAGTTTAATAGTCAATATATTTGATTCAAGAACTGACAGCTGCAGTTTAGAGCTGGAAAGATTTGATTTAATAAGAGATATATCCAGTGCAATAGGCAATGTGGTTAATGCAGGAAGGAATTTGGTTTGTGACTGATCCTTTCCCTAAGCAAAAGGTGAATGAGCTTCAGCCACTAGCACTTGTGTTTCAGCACCCTGAACCAATTTCTCTCTATGCTCCATTTCAGCATGAGAGATACACATTTCCCAGCTAATAAACAACTCATACTGTTCGCTTGACTGCTTCAGTGTGTCAAGTACCTGCAGCATTTCTGAATCCAGAGCAGAGTCCTCCAGCACCTCTCAAGTGAGTGGCAGTGACAAACCCACCCAATGTGGATGCCTCATAATCCATCCAGGAAAAAGCACAGGACCAAGGTTGGAAAGGGAAGAGAGAACTCTTAAATCTGACACATCTGAAAATAAGAAAGCAAAAGGGATGGGGAGGGCTTTTTGGATATGAAAGGAGTGGCAAAGGAAAGGAAAATAGATGTTCAGGATAGATTTTCTCCTCTTGAAGGAAAAAAAAATCAGAATTCATGGAAGGGAGAGGACATAACTATTTTAAATTCGACCTCAAGTCATCTTAGGCCCTACGTGCAATACATATGGGACTGCAGAAAGGACTGCCTGGATTTATATCAGGGAGGGGGGAAACCTTAATTTTAATAGCTTTTGCTTAAGTAATTACATTCATGGTAGCTGCCTTTTGCTAAAGCAAATTTAGTAATTTCTGGTGCATAATACTTCCTCCAAAAATACCTGAGTTACACCCCTTAGACCACTGTGGCTATGCCACCAGTGTGCACTTCATACCTTGTTTTTTTGAAGCTCTAGACAACTTATCAAATACTGTGTCTTCTTTCCTTACCCTGTGTGAGACATCCTCCAGATACCTTTGAAGTCCACTTTTCCAAGTCAAATCATAAGTGTAACAGACTTGATATTTCTTCACAGTCTCTGCTCTCATGTACATGAGTGTCAGTCTGGAGTAATTCCAGCCATTTCAGTGTCCATGGACATCTCCTGTCCTGGGCAGGGCCAAATCAGTAGCTGATGCAAATCAGAAGAACTGAGCTGAAGTCACTAGGATGTAAACTTAGACCAAAGACCACACAGGCTGTTATTTCCATGCCAGTGGAAGGGGAATACAAAGACTCATGGAGGAGCAGTGCAGAGCCCCTGGCCACAGTACAGGGCTGCCATGGGATGACCCACACATCAGCCACGGTGGAGTGGTCAGACAAGGACATATGACACACAGGTGCGTAGTGGTCCCCACTAGAGGGGAGAGGGGATAGGAAGGTTGGTTCTCTTCTCTGAATGTCTGCAAAAGGACAGAGAGCTGCTTGGTACCAAATAATAGAGGGAAGAAAATTTGTATTGCTTTTACTCACTTTCCCCAAAACTATCAACGAGTGAGGAACTTCTTTCTTTCCAGTAGAAAATCAAGTTTCTCAAAAGGGTGGACATTTTCATTTTTCTGGACAAAATAAATAAAAAAAAATTAAATCAAAAGCATTTGTTTTCCTAATTGCCTTTCTTCTCAGCCCTCTTCCCCCCTCCTTCTTCTTCTTCAGGAAATGACAGCACATCTTCTGAGAAGCACAAAAGGAGAACGTTTAACTTTTAAACGCAAGTATAGAAAAGATGACTATATATTTATATATTTTCCTTTTCTTCCTCTTGTAAAGAAATGCAGCATGACCTTAAAGTACCCAGATACAACCAGTGGTGACAAGCCCAGCAATGAGCAGCATCTGAAAGCAAGAGGCCCAGTGGGTTCCCATATGAGCTGACTCTCTGCAGGGAAGATGGAGGAGAGAGCGTCTGTCTCATGTGAAGGGAGCAAAGGGGTGGCAGGCCAGAACCGAGTCCTTCTGTAATGGGTCCCAGAAAAGGTGACAAAGGCTGCCTTTGGAGACAAGTGCTGCTACTGCATGAGTGTGGACTGATTCAGCTCCTTGTGTGTGTCCCAGCTCTCCGTCTCCACGTGTAATTTATGCAGGATGTAAAATCCAGCCTCTTGCCTTCAGCGATGCCCTGGCTTACACACACATGATCTGATTGACTTCAGTGAACCTGCAGAGGCTAAGGGGTTAACCTCTTCATTTGGAATTTGGTTCCACCGCTGAGGCACTAGCAAGAATTGAGACCACTGACACTTGTTCTCTCTCCAAATCATATTAGACCTCCAGGCACCATGGGGAGAAAAGGAAAAAAAAAAAAAAAAAGAAGAAGAATGAAAAATCCCCACAGCCTGGTCAGACAGCGCTTACAACCTAGTTAGAGAGGTTTAAAGTCTTACCACCCCCTCGGCTGTGAGGCAATACTTGGATTTACTCGACTGCAGAGGCTCATCTGCGATGTCCTCACGATAGACCCCAGCCCTGCAATTAAGTGTGCACCGTCTGACTGCTCTCCCTCCTGGAAGCCTGTGATCCATCAGAACACGGCGGGGCTTAGCAGCTCCTCTGTGACCCATGGAGCACCAGATCAGGGCTCTCACCAGGGAGCCAGGCAGCTCCAGCCCCAGACACAGACAGGTCACCCAGCTATTCAGCAAGAAGGATTTCATTACTATGCTTTAAATGCAATCGCCTTTAAAAACATAAGCACACTTTTTAATTAAGCCTTTGGTGTTTCTTTTCAACATCAGATATCTTAGTGCCTCTGTCCTTTCTTTTTTAATCTAATTTGATTGGAAGGGTATTTGGCTATATCATATATATGACAAAAGACATTTTTTCCCCATTGCTTCAAATTATTTTTCCAATCATGTTCTATATACTGTGCACAGGAGTGAATTATAAGGAGTTAGGCAACATACATGGTGTTAATTAGATAGGGGACGTGGAAGGTAATTTTTCCATGACTCCAGGGAAACCTTTATGTTATGCTTATAAAGCAAATGCAAACGGCCATGCAATACAAAGTGCTTCTTAAAAATCAAGTTACACACTGAAATAAAATACTAAGAGCAAAATTAGTTTCTCCAATTTAATTCAGTAAAACTTTAATAGCATCTGACTGCTTGCTGCAAAAGTCATTAAAAAAATTATAAGGAATTCACAAATGACTGATAATGTAAAAACATGAAGGCTCAGATTCTAACAAAGGTCCTGATGCAGCAGAGCACTGGAGCCCACACCTAATTCTGCTCCCCAGGAACGTGCTCACGGGCCAAAGCCAACAGCCAAAGTCACGCCGACTTCAGCAGGAGGCTGATCTGGCACAGGAGGACATGGGAGCTTTGATCTAGATGGAAAGGTTCAGGAACATTCAAAACCTGAACTGAGTCTTATGCACACATCAGTAGTTGCATGTGCTCGTCAGGTACACACTTCTGAAATTTAGGACAAGCTTGAGCAGGAGAAAAGCAGGAGCAGTGAATTGGGTGAATCAATGGGTCTCTAATTTCTGATGTTGCAAGGACCAGTGGAGTATGTTGGAAGTTTTACTGCATGCACAGAAAAACACAAGTGGAAGTTTTTCTAGATGTCATTCAATAACTACAGACAATAGATTGTTCTTACAAAACCTGAACTGTTAGTAGCAGGAACATCAGAGGAAACAGCTGCCACTCACGTCTTTGCTATGGTGGCTCAGAAGAGCACAGTGGTATGAAAAAAAGTACTTTCTGGAAAAGTGACTTTTCCAGTAGGGATTTGCAGAGTTATAACTCATCTGGTATATTTTTTTTGTGTTAAGTGAAGGGCATAACACACAATCAATCATATAGGGAACTTTTCTTTCCCACTAAAGGTTTTTCCACCATCTTTGTGATAATTAACATTCTTTCATTAAAATGCTGTGTCCCTCCTGGCCAGAATGAAACAGTGCATGCCTTATATCCTACTTTTAATAATGTTTTTAAGGTCATGAATCTTATCAATTAATATTTCAGAGTGATTCATACCATTTCTAATATGCAGTAGCTGTGCAGAATCTTGTAGATAAAAATATTTTCTGAACAGATTCAAAATAATTGCTTTTTTAAATTGCTGATGGGGGTTCTGCCACTCAAGCGGTTAAGCCTGAAAATGTGCTTAAGAGATTAAACAAGGAAAACTGAGCTGGTCTGGTAGCTGGCCCCTTTCCATGTGTTGAAGAATTGTCACTACTCCAAATGCAACGAGATGACTTGGGATTTGCCTTGGTTCATCCTGCACACCAGGCATACAAGGTACAGAAGTTCCCGTGTTCAACCAGGCTTTGCACAGCTTTCTCATACAGCCACCAAGGCACTGAGGGATTCAGCCAAGGAAAATATGTGTGCCAGGGAGTGATATGGTACTTGGAATCAGCAAACTGCCTCCAGCGGATCCAAACAGGGAGCGTGCAGCTTCTGCAGTGTTCTCAGAGAGGTTTAGAGAAGGATGGCTGCAGCTCCAGCGAGGCCAGAGCCATGTTAGCCCCTGTGCATCCAGGAGGAGGGGACCTTTCCTGTCCTTCCTACACAGGAATTTGCCCAAGTTGTTCAAAGATGTCATTTCTTAGCACAGTGGTACTTTCTGAGGGACTGTGCCCTGTGTTGAGGGCTGAAACAAAGGGCTTCTTTACTACACAAATAAATAGTTTTGGATCCACCACCAAACTGTAGTTTAATGTATGCATGTGTGTATACACACACACTCCTCTCCATTGTTCAATATTGTGTATTTGTACAGTTGTATATATGTTTTTATATGTTTTCTTATAAAAATAAACAGTGAGAAAGTCTTTGAAGTTTCTCTGTATGCAAAACAAAAAGCAGATGGAAAATTTCTCCCTTTTCTCATATAAATGCAGTTGAATCACAGCACATTTAGCACTTTTCTCTTCTGAAAGGAAAGCCTGGTGCTCAGCTTCCCTATTTACTTGTGAAGCCAAACTTTTGGGTAATTAGAGGTTTTTGGCTGCTCCCATGTCAGGTGCCTAAAGACATGTCAAAGCTGTTTAATATCCATACTCTATATCTAATCTCTTATTCCCTCTATAGCATTTTTAGCACCGCAGTATTAAGACACATGAAGTCACGAGTCAATCTTTGGCATCTGGTTAAATGCCCTAATTTCACAAAAGTGAAACTCTCAAGCAGCCAGGGAATCTGCACAGCACTAGAGAAGAGCTGATCAGTTAAACTTTTCTCTTTTTTTCACTCTTACTCTCAAAATCCAGTCTGTTTTTCAGGCTGACATTTCCAAGGATGTCTTCCAGAGCTCTCTGCCTCATCTCCAGGGGATGTCTGCACTACCTTCTAATGAAAGAGCCAAGGGACCAAGGAGCAAGCAAGTTAATTTAGTGTAAGCCATATCACAAGCCTATTCATCCCACTGAAAAGCTGAGGGCATGTAGGTGAAAAGCTGTTGGTGAAAGCTGAGGGACCTGCAGGACAAGAGAGTCCACATGGGCAGGCCCTGGAAGGCCAAGAAGGAAGGCAAGGGAGACATGGTCAAGAGGCCCCAGAGACTGAAAGCCTAACAATAATTAACTCACAGACTCTCCTTGGAGGTTCACAATTTTATATTCGCAAGATTGTCCTACTTTCTGCTCTCAGATGATTTTTGCTTTGCAGTGTAACTTCATTACATGCCTGTCACCAAAAGGACTCCATCCCTCCCAGGTGCTGACTTCAGGAGGCAGCCATTCTCCTTGCTTTTACACAAGCTAGAGAGGTGACACTAAGTCCTTTTTTAGGTAACTTTCTCCATTTAAAAACAAAAAAATCAAACTTTCTAAGGAAAACACCAGCCTAGAAGAAATGACATACCGTGCAAAGGGGAAAGGTGAACAAGACAATTAGAGGGGCAATCTAATAGCTGTGCTAAGAGCAGAGGGTTTGTTCTTCTGAAATTAAGCCTTGAATTTTATTCTCCATTAATAATGCAAAATTTGACTGATAAATAAAACATGATTAGTAGTGTGGAACAGAGATAATGACACCAGAATAAACAGTAATAACTATGCCTTGCTCTTACAAAGCTGGCCTTTTAAATGCTTTGCAAAAGGAGGAATGCAACCTGTGATAATGGTAATGTGCTGAGCTTTGTGAATAGTTGATTTTTTCTTCTGATCTTGCTGTAGCAAATAGCATCCTTAAATGGCACATGGCACATGTTCCTCTGAACATCCGACAAAAAAGCATAAGAAAATAGACCGTAAAGGTGACACTATAATAACAAAATGTACATGCTTCATTCCTTGAGAGAATTCAGCACAAGTTGGTCTGTTATGCTGGAGAAATCTGAATTTTTAGGAAAATATATGTGGTAACAAAAATACCAACTTTTATCTTATAAATATTGGATAATACTGGAAATAGATCTTCTCTGCCTGGATAGCAAATTTGTTCTAATAACACCATTCATCAAAGAAAGATCATATGACCTTTTGTCCCAAAAACCTGTGTACTGCACTGAATAAAATCCAAGACCCACTAATTCTAGTATAGTTATCGATTACTTTATATCAGGCTAGAGAGATTCAAAAAGCCTTATGAAATTCCATTTAAAAAGAAGACAATCCAGAAAATACTTTGCTGAAAGTAATATATTTTTTAATGATAAGTGAATATTGGAGAACATACCATGTTGTTCTCCTCAGTTCACATTGTCTTCCTGTTATATGGCATCCAAAACATTCTGGGTACAAAATGAGACCCAGGAAGTACCTTGGAGTGAACAAAAATCTTGAGTTGAAAAGAAGCAAGTGCAAATTATTGGCTTGCACAGGCATAATGCTACCTTACTGCTTTTCTCTTGTCTCCAGTCCTATCTTTGGCCCTGTCTCCTGGATGGACTTTGGATCCATGTTGTAGCGTTGCGTCCAGTTCTGGCTCTGGCCCTGGATCCATTTCCTCCTGACTGTATTCCTTCTGTGGCTCCTGGATCTGGTTCACATTCTGGGAATGTTTGTTGACCCATTGAGCTCTGGTCACCATGTTCACACCCTGCGGGACTGTGCCCCATCACTGTCCAGGCTGGGGTCACCCTCGTCTCCCAGCTTGTCCTCCCTTAGGGAGTAGCCATGTCTTGCTGCCCGTGGACAATGAGCTGTTTCATCACTTCAGTGTAGCCAGTTCCCTCTTTTCAGCATCTCTAGGGACAAGTTATCAGAGTTATTCCTATTGTTTCCAACACTCCCATTCTTCAGCCTATGCTGGCTTCCATGACAGTTATATGCTTGAAGATTCTTTTGGTGTGCTGGGACATGCTTTTCATGTTCATGATGAGAATATTGGATCTAGACTGAAGGAAGGAAAATCAGCAATCTCCCTTCAGAGAATCTGGGTATCTTTTCAGAATCCCTTGTGTAGTATTCTGCTGCTGAGTCTCGACAGAGAAACAACTCTTCAGAAAATTTAGGTTTGTGCCTTCTTCACATACTCTAAAAAAGGAAACACTAAATTTGGAAGACAGTTAATTAAAAATCAAATGGGAATTCCACTTGATTGGATGGGGCTGGCTGGCTGAGGGTATCCAAGGTAAAGTGTTCTCTACCAGAGTTAAAGTTTTTCCTATACAACAGCCCTATCCCTTAAGTAGAGCTGTTCACAAATTACTTCTGAGACCTCATAATCCCTGGCTCAACAAGCCTCTGCACAGAGAGGGGACTGAAGCCTTCAGTCCCCCCAGATAATCATCAATGACAGCCACTGAGCACCCTGCACGACAGGCTTCCCTGGTAGTCCTGTGAGAACAGCATCTGTCTCCAGGAGAGGTAAAAAAGCACAACCAAAAAGCACCTGCTGAAGCCTTTCAGCAGAGCACAGCAGAAAGCAGGTTTCCCAGCACCAACACAAGCAAACTCACACAAGGAAGTTAGCAAGGTTAAGTACAATATTAGACTGCTGTAATAAAGCCAGAAAATGCTGCAGCTTCTTTTCTCTTGCTCTGTTTGAGTGTCGGACAGAGGTGTTGCAGACACCATAGTCTCCTAAGACATGGTGAACAGATTCAACAGCAACCAAACCAGAGCAAGCCCCCCACGTATACTCTTTCCTCGCCAGGGTCACAGCCTTGTTCTAACTCCAATGGCCATCAGATGCCCTCATGAGCTGATTTAACTCGCTACAATGGAAGAACACAGCCAGAAAGAAGCTCCAGTTCACAGGAGAGTACATGAGCTCCCATGCTGGCACTGGCAGCATTGCCTAGCTGGAAGGAAGAGAAAGAGCAAGAGAAGTTCAGAGTCACTCCTGTCACCACATCTTTTGTTGGATGGCCCATGGTCATACAGATCTGCTGGGCAGGAAGGTCAGCTTATAGTGAGCATATACTGTTGGAACAGCCAGAGCCCTGAGCATGTCATGAAAGGGTCCATAAAGCCCCAGCAAAAGGTGGGTGCTTAAATCAGGCTATCAGTGCCCTTTCCTTGTAAAATGGAAAGAATTCTGGTCTTAGCCAAAATCCATAGAAATCCAAGATCTCCTCCAGCTACTACCCCTGGCTTGTACTGGGAAGGTTTAAATCCTTCCTGAGTGAGGAGGAGGGGAGAGTGAGCTGAAATGGGGTCCAGCTGAGGACACTTGGCTTCCAGCACAAGGCCTCCATTTCCCCAGTGGAAAGCTTCTCTGAATCTCTTCTGCTCAGCTCTGTTTACCTTGCTGTCCTCTCTGCAGGGCTTCTGCCTATACAGGTCAGGAGGAGAGAGAAAATGGGAAGGATTCTGCCAAAAACTGCAAAGTTTCAAAGCCCAGAGAAGTTCTTAGTTTGAAGAACACACAGTGTCTCTCAGAAGCAAATTGCAGTTTGCAGGGGCAACTTGAAAAGGCGTGGAGGGCAAAAGACCAGCAGAAGGCATTAGATCTATTTGAGCAAGTTTTAGATGCCAGTATGAATCTGTTTTTCATTGTAGACTCTGTGTTTTAGCTGCCGTTCTCTCCCGCTTTAAGAGGTGCTGACAGTGTTTTGATAACCATTCTTCCATGAGCCTGCTGAGCCACCTAAGTGACACACCAAGATGAGGTCAAAGGTCTGGGATTTGGGTGCTCTGCACTGTGCTGAGCCTTCCTGGCTTTCCCACCCTTCACCTCTGCTCTGGTGGTCTGTCTTCCCTTTGGTTTATCTGCCCTATTTGTCTCCAGTTAGGGTCCCAGCTTGGAAATCTCTTCTTGCCTGTTCAAGCATTTATGTATGGGTCCCACAGCACTCAGATCTGCCAACGCAATTGCTGCTTTCACAGCCATCTTCTGTCTTGACAGTCACTGGTTTTCCCCTCCAAAAATCTTTATCTCTGAGTTGAAAAGAAAAATCTGTCCATAAAAAGGCAAGTATCTCAGCTCAACTCCCATCTCTGCTGGAGTCAAAGGGAAATTTGCCAATGACTGGAATAACACCAGGAGATAACGCTCTTCCTTTATCTGTACATTAATAGTCTTCTGCTGCCAATCTCCCCAGCAAGACAGTCTTGTCAGTTCCCACATACTGCACAAAGACGCTGCTGTTACTTACGCCTCCAACACAAGATAGACCCATCAGAGCTTTTCCATTGCCTTGGATGGGCTTACTGAGTGCTAATGCACTTGTAATTTGAACATCTGTTCTGGTTTCAGACAAAGACAATAGGATTTTCTTGGGGGTAGGGGGAGAAGTGTAGGAAGCAAGCATCCTTGTACTAGATAGGATGGCCAAGGATCACCTCCACCCCAAGCTAAGGTGTGCATCCTGGCTCAGGGTCTGTATTGCAGAAGAGAACTGCTTTGCCTCAGACCACACAACCAGACATGGGGCTGAGGAACCCAACTCCAACCTCGCACACAGCTACCATTGCACTGAGAGAGGACAAACTCCCAGGGTGACAGCTTGGGAAAAGGAAACAAGGGAGACTGAGGACAAAATGACATACAGGCCATCCCCATATTTCAGTCATCCTCACTCACACTATATACAAGGAGGTAGTTACATGAAGTGTGAGATGATGAACATATCACTGTCTGAAGGGCCAAATCTGAAATCTTAGTCCAAGACAAATTCTAGATAACACTCACTAGCTGAAAAGCTGTTTTCAAGACTTTTCTTCATTATTAGTGCAGAGAACCAGTGATCCAATCTACAAATACATATATTTGAAAAAACCAAGCAGGTGGATTACAGACACTGGTTGCCTATTATTCCAGGCTTAAAAGACAAGCAAAATCTTCAGAAAATACACATGATCATTTCAGAAATAACATTAGAATTAAGGAACACAGTAATTATTTATTGGTTTTACTACTGGCTGTGTAAAACACTTTCAAAGCCATGGAAACAGCAATAACCCAACTTGCTACTTTAATCCTTTCAATATGCAGTGATGTTAGACTTTGGCAATCTATAAATACATATATATAGGCACTAGGTGTGTTACACACCCGGATGTATATATGCTTTTTATCTCAAACCCTTTCAGGATATAAAACCAAGAGGGGTGAATATCAGAGTCACTGGTTATGGATGATTTCCACATCGCATTTACCCCTGGGTCAGAGCAAAGTCCCAGGTTTGCAGTGCTTCACCACACAGCCAGCAGACCAGCTGTATCTCTGCCTTCACGAAATCTCACACCCAGCTCAGATCATTCCCAAGCCCATTCCAAAGGCTTGGCGCCTTCCTTTTGATAGAGCATCATTTTGGTCTCAGATAAATACATTTTGTCAAAGAAGTTATGTCAGCACCAACCCCCCCAGTCTGCATGTATACCCACACTTACGTGTGGCAGATAGAGGTGCTACCACTTACTGCTGAGATGCTTTACACTACCTACACACAGTAAGACCCTGCTCTCAGCAGCTACAGATTTTGCTAGATGTTAACTAAAGGAGCTAAAATTTCCCATATGGGTGTTCTCTTCCTGCTGGATTTTGCTATCCTCACCTCAGGGGGGAAGCAGGAAAAGCTATGTTTTCACTCATATTTAAAATACCCCAAAGAAATCCTTGCTTGGAAGCTTATAGTTGGGGGCAGGAATTTGGCAGTGGTGGCTGGAAGGCAGGAGTTTAACCAAGGACATGCTTCCCACACCCCCACTAGATTAAAAACCCTGCCCATATTTAGCCAAGTTTATGCTTGACAGAAAACCACTTCCAGAGGCTCAGGCTCAGCCTTCAGACTCTGCTGTCCTCACATGGGCCAAACCAACCTCTGTAGCTGCAGCGTGGGCCTATACCTCGGCTGAGAGCAAGGGCATTGTCTCTCCCATTCTCTCAGTTGCATTTTTATGAGTAAATGAAACAGCACTGAGGCCTGTAGCACAGTCTATAGGGCTTAATTATTAGCATGCTCCCTGGCACAGTTTTGGCTTGTCCTAGGGAGTACTCTCAGAAACTGTGTCTGGGCAGGGTTCAGAGAGTAGCACTTGCCAAGGGCTGTTCCCAATAGGCAGAAAGGATAAAGCCATCCCGTGATGGGAGGAAGAGAGTTTAGCTGCATGGACGTGAGCCAGGCTGTGCCACTTGCTCTTAGTGCCAGAGAATGGGCTCTGGCCCAGTTTAATTACAATGAAGACATATAATCAGTGACTCCTGCTCTGTCAGGCATTGGCATCGAGGAAGGAGAAAAAATCAAACAGCGGAGAGGGAAGAGCTGAAGCCACTTGAGGGGAAGAGATGGCAGAAGGAGAGGGTAATCTTAGAGTTCAAGTTCGGGGTAGGAAAAATGTGAGTGGGAACTGGTGCAAGGATGCAAGGGAGAAGGTAGGAATGGATGGGAAGAGATGAAAAAGGATTTGCATGTAAATGGAAATTGCATTACTTTGAGAAACAGTTTAGTAAGTGGGACAAAATGAGGTTGCTGTTAAAAAATTAAGATTGAGATGAGCAGAAAAAAATATGAGGAATAGATGAGATGGTAGAAACTGGAAAAGGTTAGCTAGGGAGAATGAGGCAAAAAAATCAATTAAGCCTTTGGGCTAACAGAGGGTACAAAGTCCTTTGAGAGAACAAGGAGAATTTCTGTCCTCCAGTGTGCATAGCCCACTTGGTCCTAAAAGGATCTCAGGTTTTATCAGGAGTTTTCATGTGTTGCTTACACATTTCTGTATCTTTATCTTTAGCTTTCACCTGTGTCATGTCTCATTCTTACAGGAGCAATTTAATCTTCCCATCTCAGGAACCTCATGGTCAGGCTGAAGACATGTCAGAAACAGTTAAGGTAACCCACCCTGTGTATATCCCCGAGAGAAAACCTCAAGCAGCAATTTCCATCAATAACTCCCTACGAGATTTGGAAAGGCTCTATGTTCCCTTAAAGGTATCCTTGAAGAATCATTTTAATTAACCGTTTACCTGCTGTATGTTGCCCGAGGCTTTCAGTGGCTCACATCGCAGTCACTTTAGCATCAGCTTGTCACTAGTCATATGAGCAGTCTAGGCAGGATGCACTTGCAGTCTTTGATTTCTGTCAAGAGCAGTACAAGACACACTGGGGTAAAAATCCATACTGGGAACCATCTGACCTGCCTGAAAATTGAGACACAAAGGGAGACCTCAAACTTCCTTCTCACTGCTACTGCAACATAAATATTTCCTTTTTTTTTTTTTTTTCCTTTACAACTGAATATTTTACTGACCCTGAAAAAAAAGAGAAAACCTCTTACCATGATCAGTAACTAACAAAAAAGCAGAAAGCTCCCACTGCTATTGTGCTTGGAATATAATAGTCAAGGTTAGCACATAATAGCTAAACAATATGCATTTGAAAGCCGTCAAGAGAATAGTGCTTTGTTCTAATGAAAAGGATTGAAATGTTTTCTACTGTCTGCCTTGACACTTCATGTTACAGTACTTGGAATTACTTCAGTCAGGGAAGCTGTCACATCACTCATAAAGTGCCTATAGAGCAGCAACACCGCAGCACTGAGCCAGTGCAGAGCACCCACAAAGAGGGGATAATTTTTATCCTCCTTCCTTGCCAGAACCACATCTGCTTGGGGACCACCAGAGGAAAGTGGTTTTCTAGTAGGCTGGGGGTTTTTTTCCTCTTTTTTGATTGCTCCTTTGGCACTGTACCAGTGTATCCTGTGGGCCAGGACACAGCTCTCAGCACTTTCAATGAGAGGAGCTCCAGGGTGTTTGCTGAGTGGCTGCTCACACACAGCCCTATCCACTTTGAACCTGCCTGCGTGGATCTTGCCAGTACCATTTATTTCAAGATGTAAACCAAAGGATGGAAATTCTGGTCCTGACCATATCAGGCATGCAGAGGACAAGCAATTCCAGCTACAGGCTATTCGTGGTTATTACCTGGCAGCTATCTTAAGATGGGGCTAATTAAGGAACTTCCCTAACTGGGGCAAGCCCAATTTTGTAGAGGGAGGAGGTGTATGATGAAGCTGGATAAGAAGCTGTTGAGTTTTGGAAATACGTAAGAGTAGAGTCAGGAAGCAATTACTCCTTCAGGTGTAAACCGGTTCCAGAAGGACATTCTGGCTTATGGAAACAGCTCTGAGCAAATAACCCGCTTGGTTTGGAGGGTAATTAATGAGATCAGTAATTAAAGGAGCACTGAAGTCATTCCCTGTGCCCTCCTCCCCCATCAGTAAAGGACAGCCTCAGCCATTCTCATAAGATTAATTCATCCACAGTAATGGCATAAAATTGTGTAATGGAAAAGCATAAAAGCAAAGAACCAAAAAGAAATGAACCATAAAAGCAATGAACCAAAAAGAAAAAGAGGGTGATGACAAAAAACCCCAGGTAACCAGTCCTTCTGTGGTGAGACTCAGCTTCAATTTTGCTAGTGTTTCATTAATGCACAGGTAGAGCTGCAGCCTAGCACTTAGCATCGCCAAGGAATCTAAAGTGCATCCTCCTTATCACTAAAAAAATCCCAATTCCCTGTGACAGGAATAGCCTTGGTAATCATGGTCCTTCTTCAGTCACCTGCCACCAGCACAGACAGTTGCTTCTCAGTCACAGGCTGAAGACCAGACCCAGAATAGGCTCAGGCACAGAAACAGGAGGGAGGCAGAACTTCCTTATCTAGGTGCAGAGCTGCAGTCTCCAAAACACCCTTCCCAATGCTGCCTCTCCTTGGATGTAACCAACATGACCTCTTCCTCTACTCAGGTAGATGAAACAGTCACCCATGCACATCAGGAGAGGTTCTGAGTGGTGCTTAATGTACTTTCAGGAGAACTTACTAGATCCCAATGAGAAAGGGCAGCCCCGGGCACACAAAAGTGCTGCTTCAGGTATTTAGACAGATATTGAACCCAGATGCTCTCAGGGTTAGGCAGCAGCTGATTCACATTACAGTTTTGGCCTACAGGACCTAATTTTACCTCTGTTCTCTTGTGGGTACCAAAATCCTCATCTCAAATGAGCTTCAGTCTAAACACCCACTTCCCAGGAGTGAAGCATCTGTCCTATTTTCATTTCTACCTGGAAACCATCCACCCTCTCTCCCTATCTAGCCTGGAAATAATCAGCCCCACATGTCTTTGCTATGCAGTAGTAATGATCCTCAACATCAAGGCAGGGGTTTTGCACCTAAGCCAAGTATAAGTCAACAGAACAATCTTTGCGTCTACCAACAACAGACATGTTCACTATTGGCTGGAGGGAAATTGCTCCAGGGAAATCCTGGTAGCCAAAAGAGAAGCACAGTTACACAGTCATTAAATAGTTCCATTATACGGTTCCTTACTCTGTTTCTGCTTGACCCTTTCATGTGCTTCCATCCGACCCACTGGATATCCCCTGACCATCTGAATGCTATTTCCAGTGCCTCCTCGTGTTGACTTTAGGTGTTTTCCCACCAAACAACCCAGCACTGATATCCTGAGGAGTTGACAGGGAGGTCTGTCAGGGGGCAATTACTTAACTTCCTTCTCCTAAATGGAGCAGCCTTTGGGACCATGCAGCCTGTGACAACAGGGGAAAAAAAATGAATCCAGGGTGTGCTTTGTTTCGAGTAGCTCTTAGAAATGCAATGAGTTAAGAATCAAGCTCTCCTTCACTCACTGAAAAAATAAAACTTTACATTTCAGCTCAATGAAAGAGTGAAAGATTTTTTTTCTTTTTTGATTCAGAGGATAAAGTTGGTGTTAATAACAAGAATGTGTACAAGGTAATATTCTAAACCATCTTTCTTTAATTTAGAGGAATTAAGATGGTTAATTAAGGGGTAATATTCATATTGCCAGAGTCTATCAGGAAAAAAATGGGGTTTGGAGGTAATTAAGAACTGAGTATTTCTGGTAACCACACAAGTATATTGCAGGCGTATGCTCCAATGCCATGAGCATAATTCCCATATTTAACTGGGTAAGATAAGATGATGAAGGAAGGGATGACATTTAAAAAATAGTATAAAGCACATTACTCTTTGTCCTCCACCAGAATAAGGTTTGTCCTGTGACAAATGCCAATATATTAGAATTTCTTTTCATTCAGAAACAGAACAAGGAGTTAACTTGCAAATGTTTCTGAGAACAGGAGTTCTGGAACATTTAGACTCAGGAATCTCAAAATATTTTTCTATCAAAAATAACTATTAAATTAGCTACCAAATACAGTAGTAATATCAAATAACAATGAAAATTGTGAAGAAATGGTTCTGACATGAGGAAAATAGTATCTGAAAAGTAAACATTTTTTTTCAATGCTGTCATGGTTTTTTAAGGTGTCAGAGTTCACAGACAACAACTGGATTTTGACGATGCTGCCATTTTCTTGACCACATTCAGAGGACACTGTTCACCAGGTCAGAGGCTCTGAGTTCCATTACCACCTCCACTTTTTTACGGACTGCTTATATCAACTCAGGCAAATCATTTAGCATCTCTAAGCCTTGCTTTTGATCTCAGTAGTCAGGGTAATACTTCTTTTCTCCTGTCCTTGCCTTGTTTGGTTAGCTTGCATGCTCTTTGAAGAAAGACCTGCCTTTTTCCTCATTTAAATAGCACCTCCTAAGAGGGCAAAGAGGAATAGCTTTGTCTTGGTTGTACATGCAAATAATGAATTACATTCTTCAGAATGTGCTTGCAGTCACCTTCAGTTCTTTGCTGATACGATCTTATGCTGTGGAAGTAACTTCATCTGTTGTGAAGCTGTGCACCTCACCAAACCAAATCTTTCCCCTGCATCAATAAAGCAGTTTTGACAAATGAGACCTCACTAGCAAAACTAGCAGTAGAAAAATGAAAAATAATGAGGCTCAGAAGCAGCAAAAGGCACAGGAGCTACAGTCAGAATGGAGGCACAGTGCTACACACCAAGGGCAGGGGGAACTCATGGGGTATTATCCTTCAGCTGCCAGCACTGCTGAGTAGCATCCAGCAAGATGAGCAAGGACCTACAGCTGGTCTGTAAGGATAGGCAGATGCACAGACAGTGCTCCTGCTTTTAAGTGTCCAGGACAGCAAATGCTGAAGTGGGAGACCACTTCATCACACCTTATTCCAGGCCAAATAAAACCATCTGAAATCCATAATAACACCCCTGTTGCCTTTGGATCGAGCATGTAGGAGGGTGGTGCAGCTCTCACCTAAGGCAGCCAACAGCTGTAACCATTACAAGAGTTACACCTCAGTGGCTCAGTTTTCAACCTTAGCTCCTCACTTTAAGAGAAAGATTAGTTAAACTTGGCACCTTGGGACAGGGGAGCAGTAAGAAAGATAAAGATCTCCGGCGTGCCTCGGAGTGACAGTAGAGGAACAGAGCAAGTTATGAACTGTCCTTTGCCATCTTTTTGGAGAGAAATGCCATAGCTCAAGCAGAATTCATCACCATTTATGTCTCCAAAAGATGAAAATCACTGTTTCAGCAAAGAGCCAAGTCTTAGGGGTGAAGTTGGATGGGGAAATACATATTAGAAAATAAAGGGCAGTGGGATGCAGGATGCTTCTTCCCATGAATCATGGGTTTGTCTGAAGATCCTGGGTCTTCCCTACATCTACCTTCACCAAACTGGTCATCTCCCAGGACAGCCTCCTGAGCCAGAGCAGGCTGAGGTGGTATCCAAATCCACAGCATGTTGAAAGACTCACAGGTATTCCCCAGGGGACTCATTCAGTCAAGGCCAAGAAAAGCCATCATGGCAGGAGCTTGCTTCACTGTGACTGACCAAAGAGGATTTGTCCATCTCAAGTGTGCAGTGAGACATTTTCTGACCACAGCTTAAAGAAAGCAGAGACACTAAGTGTAGGTGAGCCTTTGGTATCCAGACCAGGGCTGCCATAAACCATTCCACAAGACTTATGAAGCAACATAGCACTGTGTATTTGGGAAAGCAAAGGGTAAGAAGCTGGAGCCCTCCCTCCCAAAATCACTGAGTTGCAGTCACTGACCCACACAACACCTCTCATTGCAAGCAGCTCCTTTCTCCCAGCTATGAGTGAACCAACATTTCCACCAGTAGTTACTAAGAGACAACTCAAAAAGAAGAGAGTAAGCTTGCTTGCCAGTGGAAATTGGCCTCATCAGAAAAAAAATCTTATCACTTCATGAAATACTGCCAGCAGATGTCATTAGGCTGTTACACTGCCAGAAGAGCAAAGGAACTGCCATACGGGGTCAGTCAAAGGCCCATCCCAGCTGGTACCCTGGTTTGGGCAGTGAGTGGGGGAGGAGGTAAGAAGGAGCCATGCAGTGGGTGAGCATCCCTGGGCATGTGCTCCCAGTCTTGGCAGTACTTGGTTCACTCCCAAGAGGGAAGTTGCATCCAGACCATCAGGTTTAATAATTGCCAGTGGGAAAATCAAAAATCATTTTAACTTTCAAGCGTAACAAATTGCCCAACAGTTATGGAGTCCAACCCCCCCCTCTTCTTTTAACATTAACCCAGTGTAAATTCATAGACTTTAACAGAGGTGCTTTTGTGTGGGGTTTTGTTTAAGCTGGTGTGGCTTAATTCACCAGTCCCTCAATCAACAGCCCTTGAAACTTGTCCCTCTCCCCCTCCCCGACCTCTTCACCCTTTCATAGACTGCATCAGAGATTACCTAACATGTCCTTCCTGAAAGCTGTCCATCAAACTTGTCCTGTTCCTCTTCTCCATACTGCTCAGCTTTGCTTTCCTTTGGATATGTGCACACTAACTTTAAGAACCTCAATGAGGGCTAAAAAGAATAACATGGAGGCAAAAAAAGCCAAAAAAAAAGTGTGGTGAGGGTTTTTTTGATCATTCAAATGTTCATGAATTGTCAGGAAACTGGACAGGTACTACCTTTCCTAAACAGGGTCTTTAATTTGGAAAAAATACTAAAAGCTCAGCATTTCACACCTCCACTGAGATGTGCCTCTGGCTACCCTTTTATTTTTCATGCCGTGTTTTCTGAAACGTTACATTCAAGAGAATATATTGCCTTCAAATCATGTACACATGCATGTTTATTAAGTCATTACCATAGCCTTAAGTCCATAAAATCACTGTGGACTGCAATACCACATGTGCATCCAGCAATTAGATGAATAAATTAACCCTGAAAAATTTCTGCTTGGGGTGGAAGGAACAAGCTGTACTGCGAAAGTTGAAATAACACTTCAGAGTGGAGAAATCATTTTGTATTTAAAAGACTGCTACCTGGCTAGTGCTCAGAAAAAAAAAAAGTCACCTAATCATGCTGATGATTACCAACAGCTTTAAATTTCTGAAGTGAAAGGAAGAAAAAAATAGTAGAAAACAAGGATGTGGAAGAGCATGCAGTTCCAAAGTCCATTACTCCGCCAGTGTCATTTTCTATGCGGCAGTGTTCTTTCAATTATTTCTTCCTCTCTCTTCCTCTCTGCAAAGAAAATTGGCAGAAAAAGTTGCCTGCAGGATCAGAGAGGGGTATTTTTATCAACCTACAACTAGATTAAAAATCCTTTATCTGAAATGCAGCAGAGGACTGGCCTAAATTAAATCCCATCTCCCTTTCCTTCTAGGCTGTGAAGGAGAATCACACAAAGGGCTTTTTTCTTAATTTGTATTATTTTTTAATTTCTGTTGGTTTTAGTTTACATTTGCACAAGTTACCCATGCAAAAAGGAAGAGAAGAGTAGAGAGCTACATGGCAAATGTCCAAAAGGGGATGCCAGATGAGGGATGTCAGCTGAAACGTTTGGTCGGTCCATCACCTGAGGACACAAGGAGTAGGTCAAGCCCAGAACTCTGAAGGTCAACTTCTATGCATTGCATCATCACCCTGGACATCAGCTTTCTACTCTTGCTGTAGTGTCCTCTTTATCTCCACAGAGACGATCCACACAGCAGAGCATTTGCAGAACCTGGGCTTGCATTAATTTTTAATGGTATTAATAATCATTGTTTTCAGTGTTGCACTGCAGTCACTGCAGTGTGACTGCCAGAGAACCTTTCAGTAACTGGGTCACCAGAAATGCCCTCTGTCACCATGCCCATCACGTTGCTGACATAATCACCAGGTGTTAACTGCACCCACACACATGCACCTGCTTAATTATACCCATTTGATGCAAGTCTCTTTTAACTGCACAGCCCTAAAGCCCAGGGGTGTTGATGTTGCAAAACAGAGTTGGATAAAAATGGGGAAGAGGACAGTAAGCAAAGTCGGGAAACAGAGACAGGAAAAAACAGGTCCTGAGAAGGTGGCATCATGGTCTAACTTAGTACTTTCTGTGAGCCAACCACTTGGCTTATCCAGGAAGGGTTATGAACATCTGGGTCTCTTCCCTTTCAACCCCGTAAAGGGCACCATGACCAAAAATAAGGTTGGGTGAAGAATCACCAGACATCCCATCCAGGATAATTTTGGGTAGCTGTTCCAATTTCTGCACTGCTGGCTTCTCTGGCTGCCTCTCATGTCAGAGTGTACAGGAGCAAACAGCTATTAACTTGGCTCAGCAGTGATTGCTGTGCACGGTGGCCTGGGCAGAGATTTTTCATTTCATTTTCATACATCATTTACAGCTTGCTGCAGCCATTCCAGAAAGTCAGCACCAATCTCCTTAAGTTAACATGGAACAAACAGGAAAGGAGATAGAATTCTTCTGTTGTTATTTAAAAGTCTTGTCATGTCTGGGCACATTTCGTGCTACCACTGATTTCATTTTCAATATACTTCACTGATATAACGAAGTCATTTCCTTGAGAATACACAGGGGAGGCCTGGACAGCATTAATGTAGAAAAAAACAAACATAACCAATTTGTTTGCAACAAACCTATTTTCTGTATTGCCCTTCGCTTGTTGGGTATTTTTTCCTCACATTTTATATTAATATGATGGGCTAGATTCTGATTTTCAGCATTGCTCTAAACCTCCCAAGGAGCAAAGAGAATTTCTTCAGATTTATAAGTGTAACACAGATGAGGATAAGGCCCTGAGACTTGTCTCAAAATAGCTTATACAGCTCCTCCTATTTATCCCTCAATTAGGACTGCAAAAAAAATATATGAATAGTGCTACAGAAATGTCCAAGAGTCCTTCTCCACCCAAGTTCAGACAATCATTATATCTGTGTCCTTTAATCATTTACCTTCTCTGCTTCAGTTATACACTCTATGAAGAGAAGTATAATAATAACTTCTTTGCAACTTCCAATGGCCGTAAGGTAGATTAATTAGTTAATGTTTGCACAGTACAGGGGCCAGGCTCTGTGCTGAGTTATGCTTGATGCATGTCAGCTGGGCTGGATTAAGGTGGGAGCCAACACGGATTTGAGCCTCTTGCAAAGAATGCACCAGGTTCAGTGCTACTAATTTGCCCTTTTGTTTATTTTTTTTCTCTCTTTATGGTGGCTTCACAGGGTTGGCAAGGCTTCACACCTATCTAGGGAGCTCTGCATCTCTGCAAATGGGTGTGGGGACTTGGTGGTCTTCAGCAACATCTGAGGTTGTACAGATCAAGTCATGTTAAGCAACTCTTCAGAACAAGGAGTGGTGGCACAAAGCTCTGACTCCAAGAAGAAGGGGATAAGCAGACTTTGCTTTAAAACAAAGTCTGGCAGTGAAAAAACAGTTATTTAAGGAATAAACCGTTTCCTTGGTTCTTCTAGATCTCTGCTTTGCACAAGTGCAACCAGTACATTTAGGTACTTCAGTAATATTGGCGAAGAACTGCTGGTGTACACCCTTAGAGTAAGACAAAATAAGCAAAAATAAATCTAATTTGGCTTTTCAGTTTGAAAAGTCTTCTAGGCAGTGATTGCATTTCACTGCACAAGAGCATATGGCACTACTACTTGATCCTCTTACCAAGGGCAACATTAATGACTTTCCCCTAACCTGACGGTATACACTGTTGAATGGTTAAAAGGATGTTCCAGTAAACAAAATACTCAAAAGCCAGAGTCTGTACTGTTATCCTTCTCCCCTTTGCCCTTTGAATCCAGGCCAGGAACATCTCATGTATCATATGAAAGGATTGCCATAGTGAGAGCACAGTGACAGTCACACTGATACCAGCTGCAGCAGCGAGAGCTGGTGTGCAGAGCAGATCTGCTGCTGAGCTTGATTTAGTGCCTGCCTATTCTGGGAATCATGAGAAAAAGCAAGACTATGGTACTATTTCCCTGTGCAAACTTGGTCCCTGTGTGATGTTTCTAGAAGGAGCATCCCATAGTTTTCCCACAGTGTCCAAGAATGAAATTTGAATGAGCTTTCCTGTGAAACAGGCCAGATTAATTCTGTGAGTGAACAGGGAACCTTGACACCTAATTCATCCATCTACGTTAGATGCCCAAAACTGAAGAGAGTAAATAGCCCTTGTCAAATAATGGTTCTGCTGAAATCAGCCTGACTTACAGCACCCAATAATACTCTTGACCAACAAAGATAAAAGTGTCAGAGCAGAAAATCCTGACACTTACCAAACTTCAGAATATAGAAAGCAATGACACATCAAAGAAAAGAGGGGAATAGAAGGAAAAAACCCTCTGTATTTAAGACTACCACAGCTTACACAGCACCTTTTGTCAGGACCAGCTTTCAGGATATCTCCTTATGTGAGAATCTTGCAAGGGAGAAGGGGAGGGAGGATTCTTTGCCTTGTTGAAGTTAATAACTAACTGAATTCAGCGGAGCTAAATTCCTCTCTCCCTGTGTGCTTAGTGGAATACCACATTTGCTCAGTCCCTTGTACTTGGTCCTACTGCCCTCTGCTACACAAAGTATTACTGCATTCCCAGATAAAATTTTCTCATTTTGTTGCCTCAGTCATGGGCCCATAAAAACAGTTTCAATGGATAGAATTGTTAATTGCAGGAATCGGGAAATAGATCTGCCATCAATGTTAATATCCTTTGATAAGTAGCTGTCTAAAAATCACTTCAAAGTAATGGAGAGACATTGAAGTAATTTCCATCGAGAACAGTGCTTGATAGACAGACACATGTGCAGGTAAATAGAACCCTAAGTTAACAGGGTGGCACATACATATTTATATATAAATTCATGCTGATGCATTTATATATAAGGGCTCTTTCAACCGATACAGAGAGATGCAAAATATTTTGGTGAGTCACTCTATTAACCAGGCTCAGAAGCCACTAAATGAAAGAGAAACTGGTAGGCTGCATGAAGACAGCAAGCTCCTGGTGACCCTCCCACAGAAAAAAATTGAGGGAGTATATTTCCTGAGATTGCAAGTACAAATGAAAGGACAAAGTAGCTATGACTGAGAGTTAGAAAAGGGTGAGACAGCCCCAGAAAGGTAGTTTGAAATGCTGAAGAAGACATAAAGAATTCCAGTCCTAGTTTTGAGTAGATACTGAAACAATCAGTCATAGACTGGTATACAGTGAAGGTGAAGAAGATTAAAAGGTTTTAAAAAAGGATGTTCTTATAAAAAATAGGAATTCTGGGTGGTGAAGGAGCAGGAAGGGATTTAAAAGTATTTATTAAATGTAACTGTGAATTGAAAAAATTATCGACTTTTGATGAGCTTTGATTGAAGATGCTCCAAAAGCAGACTAATGTAGGCACAATGATCAAAGATCTTCAGGGACAAAAACTCTAAAAACATATCCTCAGGAAGAAGGAAGTTTGGAAAATATCCAAAGAGGATTAGCTCATGAGAGACATAGTAAGAACACTGCTTCTTTATATTCCGATTCATATTAAACCCGTAGTAAACTGATGTTTTTCAAAGCAACCACAAAAAATCAATCTTCAGAATGATGTGCATATGACCAGTCTGGAAGCATCCAAGTGGGAGTTTACCAGTATGATCCATGCAGTTTTAAAAAAGGATCATTCATAGCAGCATTACAGTAGTGTCTAGGGGCCAAGCTATAACCCCTTTGTTCTAGGCTTGGAACAAACAGTGCAGAGAGTTTGCCTGAGGAACTAATGACCTTAACAGGCAGGACAAAAGGTTGGAGAAGGAAACAATCCAGGAAAGACAGACTACTCTCCCCACATGTGCCAAGATAGATCTATATCTTTGTGTAAGCTAGGGCTAACTACCAAAAGCAAGGTAGAGGATCCCAGTCCTTTGAAAACGCACCCCTACTCAAGTAATTCCAAAGTATGTATGACAACTGCAAAGTGCCAGATACCTTCAGTTTGGGGGGTCTTAAGTTAAAACTTGGGCCTCCTAGGAAGCTGCAGGATTTAAGAAAAACTGTGCTTTTCACTGTAAGGAGGCTTAATGCAGCATATGTGAAAGATTAAAGGAACATCAGGCAGCTGTTAGAGGTTTGCATGTTATAAACTCAGCTTTGGCAGCATCTTCTGCAGAGAGGTAGACGGAATGGGATAAATGTTGGTAGCAGAGTCCAGTGGTCTCAGTGGACTCACAGGATGTCTGCCACCTAAGAGCACTGTGACACAGCTATGCCATACATGAAGCTATTAATTTCGTCATATTTATTAGCCAATCACATTTTCTTAATTGTTTGACCTCACTTACCTTTATAATTAGATGACTCCAAGCAGAAGTCTATCCTTCCCTGGCATTTCACTCTGTGACGTGCTGCCTTCTGGAACATGGAGAAAGCACCGAGATAATTTCCAACTGGTGTATGAAAACTAAGCAGAAATGGCAAGCACACACCGTGCAGAACTGAGCGTTACCCAGGCCTGTACAGAAATGCAAAGAGAAGAAAATCAAGTATAAATTGCTATTAATCTTCCTATGTTATTCTTGCTCATGAATTGGGAATCATTTTGGAGGTATTATAATCTGTAGCATGCTGAAGACCTTTGCTCATCACTGGACATGGGGTTATAGAAGCAGCCCTACAGACTAGAAATCCATCTTGTCCCAAACAATCATAGAATCATAGAATTGTCAGGGTTGGAGAGATCTTAAAGATCGCCTAGTTCCAACCCCCCTGCCATGGGCAGGGATGTCTCCCACTAGATCAGGTTACTCAGAGCCCCATCCAGCTTGGCCTTAAAAATTTCCAGGGATGAGGCTTCCACCACCTCTCTGGGCAACCTGTTCCAGTGTCTCATCACCCTCATGGTGAAGAACTTCTTCCTAACACCTAATCTGAATCTACCCACCTCTAGTTTTGATCCATTCCCCCTAGTCAATGGGCAAAGGCAGATGACCACGGTAGAATATAAGAAAGCAAGCCTGCAGTGATATTTCCTCAGAATAAACACCTTGCCTATTTAGGTTTTCCGAGTCAGAGGTGTTGTCAGTTGTCTTCACTACATTTTTTTCTTACATTAATCTTTCTAGGCCTGGTTTGTTTGTTTGCTTTGAACCCTATAAACAGGCACAACAACCTGTGGCAAGAAGAAGTTTCACAGAACTACATAGTATGTGAAGAAACATTTTCTTCTGCCTCTTTTGAACTAATCATCTGCCAGTTTCTCTTCATACCCCCTTATATTCCCTTATGTGGGAGAGGACAGTGAATAATCCTTCCTTATTTGCCATTTTTATGACATCCCATCCGTCAGTATAGATACCTTCAATTATCTCATTTCCAGCTTGAAGACTGTTCCTCAGACAGAAACTCTTCCCTATTACATTCTTGCTGCTCATCTCTGAACCCTTTTCCGTGCATGCTGCGTCCTTTATGAGATGGGATGTCCCAGAAATGCATACAGCTTTACAGAATTACAAAGTGACATAAAAATGCTCCGTATTGCATTCTTTGCCTCTCTCTAGATTTTTTAACATTTGATTTGATTCTTTATCAGTATCACAGATGATGCACCATGTCATTAAGGAATGAAATTTGAGGAAAATAAATACAGTTTCACAGAGACAGAAGCTACTACTGGCAGCATGGCTCAGACTGTCTTTGATGTAATTGCCAACAAATTAGTTCACCAAAGAGTGCTGAGCCACTGATGCTATTTTAGGCTTAATTTTGGTAAATAGCAAGCACATTACAGAAGAAGTGATCAAAGAAAATAACCTTTGACTGATCACAAGTTGATTCAGTTTAAATTAAATGGAAGAGTAAACAAAAATAGGTCTGTAATTAAGGTTCTACATTTCAAATGGGCAAAATCTGAGAAATTAGGGGAACTAATTAGTGAACTCAGCTGGACTAAAGAAATGAAAGGCGTGAATGTGGGAAAGGCCTGAGATTCCTTTCAGCCAAAAGTATAGAAACTACCTCCAGCACATGTCCCAAGCCAAGGGAAAATAAAACCTGTAAAAATTACTCTAAATGTAAGTGAATGGGTAAACCACCTCAACAAATGATAATAGCAATTAACCAAGGGCCAAAAAAGACTGGAAAAAAGACAACTCAGCAAAGAGAACAGTATGTTGGAGGTCAAGAAGCTTGAGACTAAAATGAGAAATGCCAAAACTCAAGCAGAGTGAGACCTTGCAAAGTATACAGATGTAAACAGAAATGGGTTTTTCAGCCCTATAAATAAAATAAAAAGCAGGGAAAAGAGTGGACCAGATAGGCAAGTACTTAAAGACTTGAAGCTTCCAGCCTCAAAATTAGACAGATACTTTACACTCATTTTTCAGCAAAGATAACAGTGATAAAAATGGTAGGATGGTTGAGAAAACAAAAGGATGGTAAGGACCACATCTGAGAGAGAAACTAAGCTCAAAAAGTCTAATGCCTTCAAAAGCATCTCCATCTTCTTGGGGTTGCAGGTACCAGTGTAAGCCAGCACATCAAACCAGGGATTTGGTAGGTGGGAGAGTCCAGAGAAAAGGAAAGGGAACAGGGGATGAGAGGAATGAGGTGTGCTAAGACAAGAGGTTAAGATGGACCTGCATGTGAAGTGCTGTTGAATTGTCCCCAGGCACCTGCTCCAAGAACTCCAGAGACAGTGAAGACCCCAATGGGCATTTTTATCCTCCAAGAACAGGTGGTCTGCTCCAAAAGCTATTTTCTCTTCATTCCTTGGTATGTGAGAGCTGCAAATTTGAAAAATCTTCAAAATACTCTCGAGAGGCAGCAGGAGTGGGCTAATGAGATTGTTCTCCTGTATAAATATTGGCTATAGGTTAGTATCCAGAAAGGCTTGGAATAAATGAGATGACCTTTTCGTTTGGGAGAGCTTAAAATATGAGTCGCCCCACAGGGAAAATTCAGCAGAAAAGCCTGTGGGCAATTTCTCACTGCTGAATGTTTATGCTAATACCATTCTAAGTTAGAGCAAAATTAAGTAAATTTCATTCTGCATGGAGAGGGTGCATCAGGTGGGGAGTATAGTCTATCAGAGCTACTAAGTGAGACAATAACTCACTTAAAGAATTATTTAGCTATCAGCTGGGAAACACATCACTCTCATTTGGCAGGGCATGCATGGCTTACAAGACATTAATCAGGTATCCATTGGAGAAGAAAATGGTGATACTTTTACAATAGACTGTAATTTCAAGGGTGGTTAATAAGTGAATAAATAAAGGCAGCTATCAATAAGAGTAGGTGCATATATTGTATCTGTAGAACTCCATTAAAAGAGCCACACAGCCTCTTCATCACATTGAATTAATGCTAAAATATCTTCCTGACCCCAGCTGCACTTTTTAGCCTTCCACATTCCACCATAGTTTTCAAACAGCCTCCCTCCAAAGAGCTTCCTTGCCTTCCCTTGCTGTACTCAGGAGCTGCATATGCAACATCTGTCCTACCAAATACAGTCCAAGTCATGGAGCCCAAGCCCTGTTCAGCATCTGCTCTGGAAGATCTGCTGAAATCATCAGCAGCTGAAAGTCCAACGTCCTTTGAAATTCTGGTCTATCACATGATGGAGCATCAGCCATAGGGTTGCCATATTTCTGTCCCAGGTTTTCAGGAAGCATCAGACATGCTATGCCTATGTTTCGCAGATGGCCTGTGCTTGGAAACACATGGCATTTATTGTGCATATATGGACCATCTGTCCAGCATACAGACCAAAGGCTCACGGCTCATGGAAATGCTGGACACACTACACATGCTCTATAGCTTAACTAGACACATGCAGAAAATGTATCTGAAATTTTTACTCTGCCTGAGCAGTCAGAGCCTCTGAAATCCCAGGCAGAGGTAATGAACTGCTCAACTTAAGGGAAGAAAGGGGAAGAAAGTGTATGGCCACAGTTTGCAATAGCACAAAACCTGCACTTTCAGAGGATAAGAAGGCTCTTACCAGCACTGCCTGCTCCGCTGGAGCAGAGCAACAGTTAAAGTATCCCACTGGAAGGGAACCAGGACCTCTTCAGCCCTCAAGAAAGGGCCTGAACCCTCTAATGAAACTGTCAGCAGAGGAGATCTCAGTCTCAACAGCCAGAAAGGCTGGGAGGGTTCTGATAAACTGATTTAATGGGAACAACTTGGCAGCTCCAGAGAAGTGCCTTGAGATTTCATCAAGACATCTTGTTCCTTCCTAGCCATACTCAATCCCATGAAAGACATCTGGGGTGGCTATCACACAAGAGTCCCAGAGTTGATCTTCTCTGCATAAAGGGGTATAGAAGATCTGACACAGTTTCCCCTATGGTCAACTTCCTCGGTCACCTCTTCCCACAGCTCTCTCATAAACATGTTGCAAAGCACATGCTAATGAAGGATGTATGGTCACTCCATGGTGTCCATTGACTGGTCAGCCTCACAAAAGCTGTTAAAGCTCAGAAGGCAGCACAGCTTCTCTGGAATCACTCTAAGTCAGTACAAACCAACTTTATGGGAGGGTGGCAGATCCCTGAAAAACATTCTAGCAGTGATACTGCTACAGAAATGTAAGTATTTTCTTCCTTTTTGTCTAGGCAATCTCAGATGCATGAATACTACACTGAGACAAAAGGCATTGCTGGACCTACTGTGAAGGCAAAAAGTTACACAGAATCTGCTCCAGCACTGGGGAGATGCGCACACCTCTCGAAAGTTATGTGTACACGTGCAAATTGCTGCTTTGAGGGAGAAGCAGGACACCCACATTTTATTCTATGCCCCCTAATAGAAAGGAAGTTATAAAGAGATTATCAGTATACTTGAATATTTCAGCAGTCCTGCCCTGAGGTTCTTCTCTGAATCATCTGATCTCATATCACCTCAGCTGTAGCTCGGTGGGTGGAGAGGAAGAGTGATGGTAGCATATGTCTTCTCCAAAGGTTACACCTGCCAGACGGAAAGGCCTCCTGAAGATGCAGTAGCAGCTAGAGGTTACTCAGCTGCTCACCACCTCTCACTTTCTCTTCTCCACATAAAGGGCAGCCGAGCAATTACCAAAGGAAAGGAACAAGCAGCCGACGCCTGCACACGTGAGAATCCTGCTACAGGACCATAAATCCTGAGTCAATGGCATTAAAATGCAGCCTGAAAAACACCAGCTTTGACAAAGCTAGCTTTATTAGCACAGTTTAATCACAGAAAGGTGTCTGGGTGCTGACCTGACTAGGAATACCTGGGTGCTGCCACCACTAGCAGAATCACACCTTAGACCTGCAGTCAGACACCTCCATGATCCTGGTGTGCCCAGCAGGACACAGACACACGTGCCTTCAGGGGACACCCTATCACCCTCCTCAGGCACCCTGCTCAACATGTCCCCTTTAGAGCAGAGAGGAGATGGAAAACAGCTCTGGATGGAGGATGCTGGAGTGAGGACTCTTGTTGTGATGTGTACAACAGAGCAGCATGGCAGCAATCTTGGGGAAGGCACCAAGGGAAGGGTGTCACACCCTGATGGTCGTGCTCACTCACATCAGCAGAGCAAAGGGCCTCTGGACAGATGGTGCAAGGCAGAAAACTCACCAGATCTTGTGAAATCGTAAGGGAAAGAGGAGTTTGCTCAACCCAACCAGGAGCTTGGCAGTGAAGCATCACAGTGCAGCCCACGGTCTCAGCCAGCATCATTCCGAGGAGGTGGAAAGGGAGGATGGCGACATCACCTGCTCGCCAGCTGGGAGGGTAAGAAAAGCTGCAAAGGTGAGACAGGGGGAAAATGACTCAGGGGTTCAGAGCGTCAGACAAATGGGAAGCATAAATAACAGTGAACACTCAGATGTCTAGAGCTAGGCAGCCACAGGAGATAGCCAGATTAGAAAAGCCAAATAAATGTGTGTGGGAGAGGATATGAGATCAGAGAAGTAGGGTCAGGCAAGTTCAAAAACAAGCTCTGAAAGTCCTTAACATACTATTGAGCTCTATCAGGAGGAAGGGAAGCCTTTGAAAGTGGTGAAGGGACAGGGTGATATAATACCACAGCCTGCATGCAAAGAATAGCATGGCTTTGGCATAATGAAAATCTCAGTGCACTATTCTTCTCTCTCTTAGCCTCATTTAAATCATGAATAACGGCATGGCAAACTACAACAGGTTAAAGCCAGTGGGGGGGAGAGAAGAATCTTTTCCTTTTGTTTAGAGAGAGGTCCACAGGAAAAAAAATATTGCAATAGAATGAGATTTACAGCAGTCAAGAGGAAAATGATTGCAGATGGCATGAATAGGAGTTACACCATCAGAACTGCAAGAGGGTAAGGTCTGGGGGAGAAAGCAGATGAGACTGCAGGTGTGGAAAGGAGAAGGCTGAGCAAAATCTGGGGGCAAACAAAATTCAGCATAGTTTCAGTTAGAGAGACAGCCTTGCCATGTGCCCCAAATCACAAAACTTCCTCTTCTAACTAGAAAGGTGAACCCTGGACTGGCTGTGCTAGCACACATGAGTTCATACCAGTCTCCTCAGAGGACTTGGGAAGTGTGGCCAGCGCTTCAGCCATGTCCTTTTCAAATGGCTGCACTACATGAAAAGGACAGCTAAAAATATACACAGAACCATCTATTACTTTGTCATGAAATTAGTTGTTCTGGTCACCACATGACAGTAATGTAGCTGTGGATGATGCTGGGCTGGGGTGGGCAGGCTGAGTAGTAGAGGTATGGGGACCCAATCGATGGTTGTCCCTAAATGAGAAGAGAATTATAAATTGAGAGCCCATGCTTTGAACGTGGCTTGCTCCCAAATCACCCACTAGACATCCACCCTATTTTGCAACCACACTGTTACCAGAGAGCTCCAGTGCCCATAACAGCGCATGTTAAATCATAAGGTAGGCTACAACTCAGTTTATCAAGCAAAGAAAGGTCTCTAGGAATGTTGTCATTTTAGCTGGAGTTTACTGGGCAAGAGGTTACACAAGATGCCTTTTCAGACAGCTAACAATTGCTTTGTTTGTCACAAGGAAAAGAAATTATGAATTTGAGATTCCATAAAATAATTGTTCGGGGGTCATAATTTTGTGGGTTTTTCTGTAAAAGCAGAATTACTAATGAAGAATTAATATAAATCCTTGGGGATTGTAATCTCAGTACTTTAAAGTGACCCTGGTACATAGTCTTGCTGTGGATCACATAACACATACATATACATCCTGCTACCAGCATCCTCTCAAGCTGACATGACAAACACAGCCTAGCCATGCTGTTTCTGCAAGAGAGGCAGGCTTCTTTTTATTCCTCATTTGGGAAAAAAAATGACATTGATATCAACCAAGAGATTAGCGTGTGTTCCTGGATAGGAAGAATACTAGTGGTGGAAAATATCCCCTATTCCCAAATGATAGGGACGAGTATATCTAATTAAAAAATAATCTTTTATTGTCTGCCAACTCAATCTAAGTTTCAATATACAAACCAGCAATTACAGGAAGTAGATAATCAGTTATGCATTTAAAAGACTTTCTGCTGAATTATGTGTCCTTTAATTACATGTACATTTTTAAAACAAAAATTGGACTTTGTGGAAGTGAAGGACAAGGAGTAGCTAGACTGGGAATGGATTTACTATATCCATGACCAACAGAAACAATTTGGAGTAACAAAAGCAAATCATTCTATTTTAAATCATGTGTCACAAACACCTCTAACTTTCATTGCCCTAAGGCACCTTATGTATTCATGTTAGCCTTCCAGTTTCTGAAGCATGAACAACACTGCATTTTTAGCACCAAAAACAAATGCTGGAAGTTCTAAAGGTGTTTCTGGCACGTGTGTGTATGTAACAGAAGTATTAGTTGGATACACACTTTTCCGTGTGCTTACACATTACATGCTTAATGCACAACACTTGTTGCAGAGATTTCTGTGCAATGGTGCATCTTTTTCAAAGCACATTAAGGATGCCAAACCTGCAAGTAGTAAAATACAGGCTGTGAATGTCAGGCTTAAAATATTCAAGGATATAAGCCGATGCAGGCGTCCCTCTTACCATAAGCAAGGCTCAGGAGTGCATGTAGCTTTGGCAGCACACATTTCTGCCATCGTTGCCACTTCAGTTCTCATTAAAGCTCACTCTAGTGTTCACCACAAGGGACTGGACTTGCTCTCAGATACTTCAGGCCTTCAAAGTAAAAAGGGGCAAGGGGGAAAAAAGTGATGGGAAGGTTACAAATTGAACAATTTGCTGATTACCTGCTGCTGGTACCTTTTGCTGATACGTGTTGCTATTTCTGTCTTTGAAGGTGCACTGTTAAGCATCTCTAGATCCCCCACATCTTCCTGTGCTGTCTGTTCTATCATGCAATTCCCTCCAGAAAAGCTTGTGGCCCTCTCCCATAAATCAGACCCTTTAACAGTGATAACTATCACTACAGCTTCCTCCAAACAGATTTTTTGCTGCAGGCACTGCCTCTTCCTCCATGGCTGGCACTCCATGGCACTGAGTAGCTATAAATCTAGCAGTAATATCTACAGGCTTAAACATTAGTTTTGATCTTCTAGTTTTAGAATTCTGGGTGGGTTTTTTGGTTGTTGGGCTTTTTAAAGGCGAAATAACCCACACATGTGGAAACACTACTGGAATAATCCCTAGGCATGCAGGGGTGGCTCCCTCCAGCCCTAGGTCAGATGGAGTGTCCCTGCTTACATTAGCTCACCAGCACATTCACATGAAGTGTTTCTCTTCTGCAATGCTCAGCACTGAACATGTTTCTGCTCTCCAAGACAGGCTGTAAACTACAGGGAGTACATCTCCTTCAGTGGCCATCTGCTGGCAGGTTCCTGGGACTAGAAAGACAAAGAGGTGACAAGGGCTTAGAGGAGAATTGCTCTGGGACAGGCTCTGTAAATGTGACATTCCCACATCTACTGGTGCAGAAGGTCAGGGCAGAACACAGGCTTCAGGCCAGCAACATGCTAAGGCTGATTTATGGTTCCAGAAGGAGGAGAGGAATCTGGCTGCTTCATCTCTAAGTTTTCCACCTTTGGGCAACTACACCAACTCAAATGTGAGTAGGTGCCAAAAACCTCAACAACACTTCTTTTGAATTGCAGGGTAAGGGACCACTGAATTCCACGGAAATGCCACACTCATAAGCAGATTTATGTTCATCCCAGATGCTGAAGGAAAAATTGTCACCAGGATCCCACTGCAGTTGTGTCTATTCTGCTCAAGTGTGAGATACCAGATTGGTACCAGCTCACTTATTCTACTTAATTTGAAAAAATTATTGACTTCCTGCAATTCAGTGTTTTATTGGGATTTTGTTTTGCAGAGGACTTGGATTTGCCAGATTGTAGCTACTAGTGCTGCTGTGTTTCGGTTCACCTGGACAGCTGCTGGTGCCAATGCATTTATCACTCTTTGTACAGCTTTTTCTGTGAAGGGGCAGAAATTTAAAGGACCTGTCTGCAAAGAGCTTTATTTTCAGCTGTTGCCAGTGCATCTTATTCACATGGGTTTCTTGTTTGGTAGGAAGCATTAGTGTGTGACCTTTATTTACCATTCATTAAAACATTGTGCATTAAAATTATCACCCATATGTATTTTAATATACATAATCTCATCCTCTGAGGCCAATATCTATCCTTTGATGGACACTCCTCTTCATAGCATTTCAGGAGATACTGACCATTTCTCTTTGAAGTCAGCCTCTATATAATATTTCAAGCATTACTACAACAGTCATTTTAAAGTGCCAAACAGCACCTTAAACATTACTTTGTCAGATTTTACTCCTTCAACTTCTAAAATCTATCACTTTTACCTTCTTTTAATTTCTTTTCTACAGGAAAGAGTTTCCCCAAAAGTGCTAGGACTCATTAATGAAAACCTGTCAAGCCTCCTTTCCCAAGCACTCTCCTCTTTCTCCAAGGGCTCCCCCACTGCCCCCAGCCATCATGCAATATCCTCATACATGCAATTAGCCAGGCAGGTCACAGATGGAAAAAGGACATTCTGGTTTAAAGAGGAATTTTTGACGATGCAATACACAGCAGTGTGCAAGCAGACTCCAGCTGTGCTTGGAGCCAAGGGACACTATACGGACAACACAAGCACATTTGACCTGTGCTGATATATCTTGTCTCTTCCTGAAGCTTATTAGTTGCAGCTCAGCACCATGTTCACATGGTTTCAGTGAAAAGGAGCATGGGCAGACCATGCTCATCCCTGCCTGGATGATGTCTTGCAGACACTCTAACTGATCCTCCATTATCCCCCTCTGGATTAGGAACAGGAGTCTACACTGCCTCTGAAAAATCAAATGTTTTTTCCTAGGCAGCTAGCACACATTTCATCATCTACACTAGTAGGAAAAATAATTTGAATGGGGGAACATACCCTTTTGTCAGTATTCAGTTCAGAAAAGGACATTTAATTCTTAGTGATGCAATTCCTCTCTCTGTCCCCAGCTTCTCACGAGGAGAAGTTGGGCACACTCCAAACAGAAGCCCGAACACACGCCACCACCTCAGCACTGCAGAGGCTGCTGGGGTCTCTGGCATTATCCAGAGTTACCAGCACAGCCAGGTAGATGGATCTGGAGGAAGTGTAAAGACTGAAATTACAAACAAGAAGGGAAAGAAAGTAAATTTTTAGCACACTTAAAAGCAATCTAACAAACACACATTCCATAAGCAATGACTGGTTAAAATGCAGCTTACAAAGAACATATTTCTTTTAACGCCCTATAAATAAGTTACTTGGTCATATTCTCTGGCCCCAGCTATATAAGAGTCCAGGCTAAAGAACATAATGGTCCCCACTGGCTGTGAAAATCCATGAGTCATTTGCAGTTTCAACATTTTCTGAAAAATGTATTCCAGTCTTTCCATCTAGATAACATGGATGACTACGAGTGAAAAAGGCCTCCAATGAACAGAGTAAATCAATAGGGTAGTTGATGCAAAGGGGTTTTCTCTGAGTAACAAGATACACCTCTCACAAAGGAAGCAATAGCCTGGTCGGTTTTCCCCAGGGCTCCTGAGTTCATAAACGTGTTTTCATTACAGTGATGATCATGGTGTATGGTTAAGTTATATAAGAATCATGACAAACAGCAAGAAGGAAATACAATTTACCACACATCAGGAATTGCCTTTTAGCATCAAACAGTTGTTTCTGGCCCCAACTGGAAATGTGTTACAGGGAGGCACAAACAGCTGTTTTCTCATTCCTGGAAGAAAGCAAGACCTACAAAAGCCACAGCAGGCTGCAGTACCGGGTTTATCTCTACCAATTCTCATGTCCTGACAACCAGCCAGGACAATGGCACTGTCACCTTTGTGTGAGCCTCTGCTTGTCCCCAGTCTCCATAGGTGCAAGATATTGATGACAAAGAATATTTCCCCCACTTCTGTTCCCAATGGTGGTCTCAGTTTAACCTGAATTCTCTGCTTCAACATTCCATCCTATACTAGGACCCTTATATAACTGTTCAATACATGGGGAAAATATTGTCCTTGTTCTCCAAACCCTTAATATACCCCTAGATGGTATTATGTATATTTACATCATTCACCTGAGCTCCTCAAAACTCAAGAGCTTGCAAGTCTCAATTACTGGTCCTGCTTGTTTCTATCATGGTCATTGTTCCTCTCAGTCCAATATGCCCAGATCCCCATTCCTTATCTTTGGTCAGTACAGAAACCAGCAGAAGTTTGTTAGAATAAGATGGGAAGTTAGTCTGTCCAAGGTTATTAGTTGACCCTCCTCCTACCCTGCAGTGACCCATCGAATCTGCTGCAATTGCATGTTCACCCTACACTTAGCTTTGGTTCAGCTTGAACTGCAAAGTCTTTGGGGCAGAAGCCACATGGCCCCATCTGGGAAAGATTTTAATCCTTCTGCCTGTAGATATTAGCCAAGAAACTCACATGAAATCAAGGGGAAATAATTTATCCCCCACATATCTACCCTAAGGATCTATCACCATCATCCAAAGTATTGTTTTTAGAGATAGGCCACCGGCCCAACAGGACTGTGGTGACAAACCAGTCTTGCAATTCTGAGGTTTCTTAAAGCACACTCTCCATTTATGATGGCTGCCAAATCATGAATAATTTACCACCATATGTCAGAGTGGTTGGATCTGTGCACCATAATTGCAGATGATGTCAGCTCTGGGATTTGTCCTGAGAGGTTAAAAGCCACTGTAGAGCCATTGTCTCTTGTGGCATGTTTTTAGCTCCTAAAGCAACAAGTAATGCAGTACAGGTCTGAAAAAGACAACCTATAATTAATATCCCACATGTAGTTAAAATGCTGTTGAAAGGGATGGAGAGCAGCTGATTTACAGTCATTGAAGTTTGATCTCAGCAGCAGTTAAGATCAGCTGTAGCAAGTAAAAGATTTCACTTCTGGCAACAAAGGCACCTGATTGGAGTAACAAGAAGCACAAGAATGGCAGGACTGTATGTCACCTAGGCCAGCCACTGAAATTCTTTGCCCAAGCATTCCTGGGGTGGAAATCTGCCTGTGTTGTACAGGAACAGTGGGGCGCAAGGTCCTCTCCAGGGCAAAGGGCACTATGGACTCCTGACTCCCTTTTCTGCAAAGGACCCATTCCTAGAAATGTTGGCAGCCAAAATTTGCATCGGTGCTTTGTAATGTGCAAGAAGGAGGGAGAGAAATTTCCTGTATCCTTTCCGTTCTCTTTCTGAGTTCAAGAGTGCAATGCTAACACCAAAGCTGAGGAGCAGAGAGGGGAAGAGGACTGGAAAGACAGGAGGTAGGCCTTCAGAAATAACTAGACTCAACATGGGGATACCTACAGGCTCTCTGGCTAATGAAGATTTACAGCTGCAAAAACGTTCCTCCTTGAATCTAACAAGCAACCATCTTTATTTTGTCCTTTATTGAGTTTAATTCTTTCTTTACTCAGTTGCTTGACTTTAAGTTGTACCTCTATACAGCACAACAATATGAAGCTCAGATAAAGCCTTTGACTTGCACTTCTTTTTATTTTTCCAGAGGAATTACAAGGATGTTGCCACCCTGCAGGTTCTGACACGACAGATCTTCCTCAGAACTGCAACACAGAACAACAGACTGAGTCATGCCTGAGAGTGCTACCCACTGAAATTTCCCAGCAGGCTGGGCTGCCTGGTCTCACCTCCCAAGCCCCACGATGTTTCTGAAGAGCAGCCTGTTGTGTGCTAATTTTTCAAGTAGCTTCTCACGAAGCCAGGCACAGCCCACGTGTGCCAAAAAAACACAGGGCTGGTTTAACCCCACTCACAACAAAAGGCTCAGCCTGGAGCTGGCATTTGTCATTAACCTGCAGCTTGTTTGCGATGGGTGAGGATTTGGCTCACCACAGTTAACCATGGATTTACCTGTTGCCTCAAGCAACTTTCGGAGGAGTGGGACAAAAAGACTAATGTTACAGCCAGAGTTACAGAAAGAGTAGCTTTCAATATATTCCAATGTTTCAAAGTGAAATATTTCATATTTCAGAAACACAAATAGTCCACCTCAAGCATCCCAGGCCGCACTGTATTCTCCTGCTCCCGGAGGCCTTGCAGCTTCCCATCAAGGCAACACAATGAGACACCATGAGAAGGCAGAATAACAGAGATCATGGCATGACCTGGGAAACAAAGCTATAAGTTCCCTAAGCCCACCGTGAAAGCAACACTCTCCATCGGGATGCCAAAGTACAATATTTTCACTTGGGCTGGCTCAATTCCAAATGAGGTATTCTGATTTTGTTTTCCCATGGGACACTTTGACTTTCAGAAAAAAAATCTTAAGGTTTTCAACAGTCAATAGTATCCCATGGCAACCTTTAAAGAAAAAAAATATTTTCATCTTCATTTACATTTTCATCATGATAGGTAAACAGATACATAGATAACACACACTGGCAATCTCTCTTCCCACACCTCTCAAGTGATGGACCTCAGGGCAGAAACCAGAGGAGAAAAGTCCCTCCCATTGTAAAAGGTGTAAAAGAAGATGAAAAGAAGGTTTGTGACCACCTAAGGAACCTGAATGTACATAAGTCTATGGGACCTGATGAGATGCATCCCACAGTCGTGAGGGAGTTGGCTGATGTAATTGCCAGGCCAGTCTCCACGATATTTGAAAAGTCCTGGCAGTCAGGTGAAGACTCTAGTGACTGGAAAAACAGAAACATTGCACCCATTTTTAAAAAGGGAAGAAAGGAAGATGCTGGGAAGTACCAGCCTGTCAGCTTCACCTCTGTGCCTGAGAAGGTCACGGAATGGATCATGGAGAATGGGGAGGTGATTTGAGACAGCCAGCATGACTTCACCAAGGGCAAGTTTTGCCTGACCAACTTAGTGGCCTTGTATGATGGAGTGACTACATCAGTAGAAAAGGGAAGAGCTGTCTGTATTTCTGTAAGGCCTTTGACACAGTTCCTCATAACATCTTTCTCTCTAAATTGGAGAGATATGGATTTGACAGGTGGACTGTTTGGTGGATAAGGAATTGACTGGATGATTGCATACAGAGAGTAGTGGTTCAAGGTTCAACATCCAGATGGAGATTGGTTTCAAGTGGTCTCCCTGAGGGGTCCATATTGAGACCAGTACTGTCTAGTGTCTTCATCAGATACATAGACAGTGGGATCAAGTGTACCCTCAGCAAGTTTGCAGGTGGCACCAAGTTGAGTGGTAGGCTTGACACACCTGAGGGATGGGAGACCATGGGAAAACTTGAGAAGTGGGCCAACGTGAACCTCGTGAAGCTCAAAAAGGCCAAATGCCAAGTGCAGGGTCCTGCACCTGAGTGGGGGCAATCCCCAGTATCAGTACAGTCTAGTAGCTGAAGGAATTAAAGCAGCCCTGCAGAGAAGGACTTGGTGGTACTGGTGGATGAAAAGCTGGACATGAGCCAACAATGCTCAAATATATATATATATATATATTCCAATCAGCTCTGTGATGAGCTCCAAATCTATGTTGAACTCCACAAGACACCTAAGAGCAGCAATGCTATTTCCACAATGTCCAACCAGTAAAACATGATCAACCACAAGAAGAGAGAATGATTAGTGAAAATCATAGAAAATGGAGCTGAAAGCAACCTCAGGAACCATTCACATTGACAAGGACACAAATCATTTTTAACAGATATTGCTTTAACTTGCTATGGGAAACCTTTGATGTGCCTCCACAGCGAACCCTGACAGTCTAACCCAGTCCTTAACTACCTTTACATCAGGAAGTTTTTCCTAATATCTTAATGAAATTTTCCCTTCTAAACTTTAATCCCATTACTTCTTTTGCTGTCCATTATGGAGAACAGACTGCCTGTTCTGCTCTGCAGCAGCTTGCTACACATTTGAAGGTCACCAAATCACACACCAGTCTGCTCTTCTCTGGACCTAATATCCCCAACTTTTTTCAGATCCACGTTTTCAGTTTCTTGAACTACCTTCTTTCTGCTGACCTACATTTTTCATGGAGTGCAGTGTCCAAAAGCAAACATGATATCCCAGCTGAGGCTTGAACAGGGCTACGTAACGTAGAGAGATGCCTTCACATGCCTTGCCTCTGTTAGTTTTCAAGTCAATTCTTGTTTAAGTTCCTAACATTACCTAAGATTATGATATTATATTATCATTAGTTCTTCATAAGATAAATCCCAGAGAAATTCCAGAATTTAAGCCAGTGTGACCTTAATCAATGAAACTGTACCTTGTCTTTCTAGTAGAGTTGAACAAGATGGTTGAAACTTCTTAATATTCAAGACTTGACAGTTTGTTTATGTTCTACAATTGGGATATTTTCCTTTGACAAGAAGAGCAAATTTACAGCTCATGATACTGTGAGGAGCCTGTAAACCCTTTGGCACTTTTAAACATTAAGATTTACTCTTAGAAGTACAGTGGGGTTTTTAAACCATCTAAATATATCCTCTTAATTATTAGTTTGACTGTTACTTGCCTCAGAATGTAAAGGCTTAAATCCTCATGTCTAATTAAAGCTACGTATGGAGACAAAGCCAATGGATTAGGAGGGAGCAGTCTAGCTTTGCAAAAACTAGCAAGTTGCCATTTTATCTATTTTGAACCAAACAAAGTAGTCTTTTAAAGACGGAGAAGAGAACAACAAGTGTGATATGTACCAGTCCTACCACTCAGGGGTGAAACTAATTACAGAAGAAAGCAAAACCAGACAAGTAATACAGCACTATGTCTGCAACCAAGAGTTGTGACAAACATTTACTGTGATCAAACCAATAACTTAAAGTGCACATTACAAATATTTCTTATTCATCTCTAATTCCGGAAGCCCTTCTTTCCCCCTGTTGTGCTAATTGTCTTATTTCCAAGGCCTCTGGCCCCCTGCCAGGTATTTGCTGTTCTCTGAAAGGCTTCTCTATTCTAGAAGATAAATGCCAGCCCAGCATGGAAATCATTTAGCAGCCAAAGAACTGATGGATTTCCAGTTTTGATTCACTGTACTTTGGGACCATTACAGCTCTAAACACTGTCTGTCTTTTTAGTGATAGGTGTTGATTTTTAAATACCACTGATGTTTGGTGGCAGCATCAACAGAAGGAAATATCAAAAGAATTTTAAACTAAATATTCAGACATGGAAAGATTTATATTTTTTTGGTACTTTGAAAATAAACACCACTTTCAGATCAAACAAGGCTAAAAGATTAAAATAAATGAACCCTGACTAAATAAATTAGGCATCGGGATTTTTTAAATGTCATCTACAAAACTCAATAGAGCACAGCATTGAGTTCAAGTCTTCTAAGTTCAAACATACTATATATCCAATATTTAGCTGAAGTAATTCAGGAGAAAACATGCCCCTGTCCCTTCTTTCTGGCCATAGGGATGAAAATCTTTTTTCTAGATTTTTTCCTAGTCCAGGACAACAGCACAATCAGGATCTGAAACTGTTGTTCAAAAAGTGGTAGGGAAAGAACTAGGATGGACACCTTGCTTGCTCTCAGCCACATGATGCTTTCACTGCTAAATCTTTTGTCCACAGTCTGTCTCCCTCTGTTAATCAAACATCCCTCTCAAGGGAAGATGCACAAAGCTTTAAGGCATCTGAGCCACATCAAGTCACTCAGAGGTGTCCTTTCCAAGAAAGTACCAGCTGGTTCCATGGAGGCATCAAGCTTCTATCTTGATACCGACTGATAGAAGAAATTTGGGAACATTAATTTCTGCTGAGGAATCTGAGGGGTTTTTTCCTTCAGTGCAGCATAAGCTGGACTTCATCCTGATAAAGCAATTAAAAGAAAAAAAAAAGAATATTGAATGTCCTCACTGGTCTCTACCACAGTTTCTTCATACAACATACCCCTCCAACTCAGAATGAGCTGAGCTCCAGCTGCAAGTATCTGCCTGGGTATATAGTTTTGGCTTCTTTGACGTATTATTTGAGCCTCTATCCTCTACTGAGTGATAATGAACTCCTACTCATTGACTGTATGCTGATGAGGACATCTTCACATCTCTCTGCAAACAGGCAGTTGTGCAGCATCAGCATTACATGTCATTATGATGCAGCTACAGTACTTCAGCTCTTTCCTGTACTTTGATCAGCAAAGATTAATTACCCTCGACTGAATTATTAGTGGTGATTAAACCTAACAGAAAATAAATGGGACTGCAATATTACTGGGTTATAATTTCACCAGTGTGGTCATTTGCAAGCAATTTCCTTATGCACAATTTTTACTTAATCACTATTCTCTATGTTTTTTTATCATGTATTAATTAGGGGCAGACAGCTAGTACACAATACCACATTGTACATTACATGACATATGCAAATCATGTGCAAAGCCCACGTAGAGCTATATGTACAAAGCTCAAGCTGACTCGGGCAAAACTTTAATTGAAGTCAGTGGAGGTTTGCCTGTGGTAGAGTGTGATCTTTGTGCACACAGCTGTACACAAGCTTTGCATATGATTTGCATATGTCATGTCATCTTCACCCAAGATTTGATCAATTGGTTTACAGGGTCAATTTCCATTAAATCTACAACTTCCAGTGGTTTCCTATGAATTCTGAATGTAATAAATATGAAATGAGGGACTTACTGCAGTCACAATACAGGTAGGCAGGAGCACTAGATAGCTCTTCCTTGGAGAGTTCATATGTCCTACACTCACAACTCTCACCCACCTTATTCTGTTTACACATTGCATGGGCAGAGGCAGACTCATGAATGTGAGCAAGGATATATGGCACCTTGGGCTGTCCTTTGAGAATGTTGACAGCACTGCCAGCCTCACTTTCCCCCGAGGGTAGCTCAGCTCTCAGAGCATCATCAAATACAAGCCCTTGCATTTCTCTTTGGATCTTCTGTAGAACCAGGTATCCCCAGATGTTTTGTTACTAGAAGAGCTCCGTACTATTTCTCTAAGGCGTCTAGGACTTACCCATCATTGTCAGGGACAGCACTTAATCATTTATTATATTCTCTTTTTTCCCTCCAACACATCAATTCTGCAGTAGCCAAAAAATATTCTTTTTTGCAACACCTGCCCTCACCACCTGTATCAGTCCAAGAAGAAAATAAAATTTTTCACTCCAGGCTTTTCATTCTCCAGCCAGTAGTCCCTGGAAAGAGAAGGAACTGCTAGAACAAGTCTTCTTTCATATAGTGACAGTCCACAACTTTGCAGTCTGTGCAAGTCTTGGTCTTGGCTCGAGCCATAAGGTCACACATTAATTAGTCCGATTCCCCTCTTCAGCCAGAGTTTTTCTTGTTCATAACAACTGGTTGCTCAAATGTTTTTGTTGCTTTATTCTCAAGCAATTCTGATGGCAGGCTGTGAATATTGTGGTGAGCACCATGGTTTTAAACTCCTCTAACGTAACTTAAGGCTGGAAGCACCCGCTTCACCTCTAAGAATGCCACTTAATGGTCTCCAGCAGAGCGCACCATTACCTGGGAGGCCTCAGAGCTCCAGCAGCAGGGTTGTCTCCAGAAATAACCAGCAGAGATTTTTTTTTCTCCAAGCATAAAATTTCTGCTCTAAACCAGAAAACAATTTGCTTTTTATAAGAATGTAATAAGGTCAATAAGAGGCCTTCCAAGCCAATACTCTGTCTCCTGCAGTGACCAGTAGTAAATAGGCAGTGAAGAGAAGGGCTTGGAGTTTTTTGTTTTTAACTCTTCCTTAGCAGGAAAAGTCATTCTAAATACCTGAACAAATACATTTTCTTCAAATTTCTGTCTCTGGCTGAATAATATGCAGTCAGTAGAAACTACTTGGTTTGTTTGACTTTCAGAGCAGCAGAAAAAGCTCCACCTCTACAACATTGTTAAGTCTTTTGCTTTTCCATCACCAAGATCCCTCAGCTCATGAACCAACTCTCTTTTCTGGATAGGCATTATGTACAATGTGCATCTAGTTGTGAGGTGCTAAACCCCACAGTCCAGCTGAAAAAAATTGCTGTATAACTCTTCAATATTTGGGAAATCAGCCACGGGACTGGCTTTTCTTCAGTAAAATCTGCATGACAACCTTATAATTTCACAGTGCCACAAGAAAGAACATGTTTTGTAAAACTGCAGGGGACCACAATTACCAAAAGGGAACCCCTTCATTTGACACTATAGTGTGTAAATCAGCCCTGTATTTGTTTAAATGCTCAGAGAAGTCATTTGCGACTCTGGCAGAGTGATAGATCTGAGATTATATATAAATATACACATATGCACACACACACATACAAACAAGTGCACACTGCAGATCAAAAAGGCTTCTGGCTGTCAAACATGAAAAGAAAACAAAAGGTGTAATTGTCAGCTGTCTCCCTTGGACACCTGGAGCCATAGCTAATGCAATCTTCTGAAAGGCACCTCTGAGTGCCTGCCATGGCTGCGGCTTTCATGTCAGGCAGAAACTTCTTCCAAAGGCAGCTAAAAGCCCACCGAGTTTGATTTGATTTCTCTCCCCTCTCCTGAGCCCTGTGGCAAAAAGATCTGGGCAGTGCAGCCTGGCTTCTCACTTTTGGGGTTGTTTCTTTTTTCTGCAGCTCAGAGGATTTTCAAATTACTTTGGGCACTGTTCCCCGTTTGCTTTACGCATAGGTGTGCACATCTGTAGTTGACAGAGATGGGATTTTGTACCAGAGCCTCTCTTTTGCTTAGCAATCCTGCTGAAATAAGAAAAATAAACACATGCCAGTCTGTCTGCATCCCTGGCTCTGAGAAGTAATCCTTGTCCTTGCTCCCTCCTCTGCACCAGTCACCTCTCAGCAGATGGTGCTTTGCCTGTGTGGACTGGCACGTGCACAGCCCAAGGCCTGCCCTTCCCAGAGCAAGTCCCCCCAGATCTGGCTGCCCTTCCTCAGCAGCTCTCTGTGAGGAACAGCTGCCACCACTGCACCTTGCTGGGTGTCAGAGGAGGAAGGCAAGCAGCTGTATCAGAGAGCCTGCCAGCGCTGATGGAGGAAGACTCCAGCAGACAGCACTGAAGCTACAATGCACACTGTGCGCTGCTGCTGAGAGCTCAGACATGCCTCTGCTAGTCTGTCCTGCTCTTCCCTTGAACTAGTCCTAGGCACAGGAGCTCTCTGAGCCTGCTGATCCCTCTAGATTATGCAGCAAATCCCCCGCTGCTTTGCAGGGCCAGCCAAGACAGAGCTGTGTTATGCTTCACCTAGTTTTTCTCTCTGGTAGTATCTCCCCGTCTGGAGCTGGCAGGAAAGGTGGATGTGCAGCAGGTCAATAACAGCATGTGAAGGCAGCCACATCATCCCAGGGCTCACCTCCTCTCCCAGGGGATGTAGCTCTTTGGCCTCACAGTGCACATGCAATTACTATTCTCGTACCGCCCGAGGGCTGGCAAACTGGTCACCTCTCCCAGCCAAGGACAGCTCACCAGCCAGGACACGATGCTGAAACAAGTACATACGTCTCCTGTATGGGGCAGGGGTTTCATCCAGGGGACTTTCCTTGTCTTGTGAGAAAGCTTTAGAAACCTGCATCCTTTAGACATGTTTCTGCAATGTCCTTTCACTGTTAAAACTAACCTTTCTCCTTTAGGCTCAGGTATTAAATCTGGTGCTAGTAAAGAGTTTTGTGAAGACAATACAAATCAGTTATAACAGAAACGGGCTATATTCTAGCAAGGAAAAATAAAGCAGGGTATTTATTTTCAGCATCATTCTCCTGAATTCAGAGCTCAGGATCCCAGACAATATTTTTGGTATATTAGACACTCAGCTTGATTATACAGGCATAGCTCCTTTGAACTGATGGAGCTATGCACAAGCACAGCAAATGGGAGTCTGAAGAGTCTTGAAGAGAATATTACAGAGCAAAACCCTACCCGGCTCTTAAGTGATTGGAAGGCGAAAGGAAGAGAGGTGCCAAGGGAAATCTCTGAGTGCTATCGCCTCCCAGGCAAAGGAAGCAGAGTGATTTCAAGCAGATCTGGAAGCCCCAGTTGTTTTATTTTGCAGGGAGATCCCCATCCCATCTGCAGTGCCAGAACACATGCTGGGAACATTTTAACTGGAACTGGCACACAGGCCCTGAAGAAGCTGCTAATTCCCACTATGTATAAGAAGCTACAGCCTCTCTGTGCCAGGGTCGTAAGAGAGAGAGAGACAACCTCATACCCTAGAGGGTCTTATTATCCCCCCAATATTATTATTCCTCAAATTCCATAATATTCAAGATATTATTATTCCTCCAAAGCCTTGTCAGCATGAAGCTGCTTGTAATCCAATCTCCACTGTACGGCAGCCAAAGATAGAGCCACCCTGTGAGGTATTTGGCTGGTCTCTAGAGAGCAGAGGCCCCCAGCAGCTGCAGGCTTCATCACAGTGCATGGCTCACAGAGGAAGGCAAAGGGACCAGCACTGGGGTATGGGCTTAGACCCCCCGCAACACTCTGGACCAACCCAAGCCTTAGTGCATTTGAAACATTCAAGGTTTTAAACCCCTCTGCTTCCCCCAGCACCACCCCAAAGGCACACCAATGTCTGGGGCAAAGGGTCACAGCGGTGGAGACGCACGTGACTCCCCGCATCAAAGCTCCGAGGCTCAGTGTTAAGCGAGCAGGGTTAAGCCTGCCTGCACCCTGTGAATGGGAAAGCCCAGGACTCTGCTTATTCCGGACACTTTCAGCCTTTGATCATGAAGCTGATGCAGATTGTATAAAAAGGCTGCAATCCTTGTAGGCGCTTTCCCCCTCCCCGATTCCTGAGCCAGGCTGTCCTCCCCCGGGAAAGAAGACAGAGGACTTGAGGGCAGATTCGCCTCTCTCGCACATCTAGAGTGATTGCACTGACATCTGTGGAGTTATTTCAGGTTTGGACTTGTGTAAAAGAGATCAGCTTCTCATTGGAAGATTCTTGCTTGGGGCAACAATTAGTTTTGCTCTCCTAACACTTGCATCGGAAACCCCGCATCATTCGCACCATCTCTTAGCAAAGTCGAACCAGGACAACATTGTTTGACAACGTATCTTAAGCAGCTATTCAGCAGTAGAAAGTGAGACTGGGATGTGATGGGGAAAATCAAGACTATTTCTGAATTTGCTCCAAGCAAAGGAGAAAAAAGAAATACAAGGGCAGAAAGGCAAGGAAAGATTTGGGTGTTCATATCCCACCTAAACACAGTGTCTGTCCCTCAGTGATTCACAACAAGAATAGAAATTGCTTTAATGCCCAAGCTACAAAGCCTCATATTTTAAAAAAGCACCGTCTTAGAAATATTGCCTCTTGCTTATTCAATCTCAACCTATATTCACCCACTAGTATCCCACTAGAAAAGAAAAAAAGAGCATTTTTCTTCTACTTTATTTTCTTCAGATTCAGTCCAGTGGAAATTTAGCAGCCCAGATTTACTCAGGCATTTTCAAGTCAGGCTGTGGTTCCTGCTACCTGATCCCACTCGTCTGGCATCTGACACAGTCCTGCTTTTGTTTCCTATGACTTAAGCATCAGGCTTTACTGATGTGTGGCCATATTTTGCTCAGCCCTGCGGGTCAAGTGAATTCCATGTCTGTATTGGTTCCCAAGGGGCCAAGAAGGCGGTCGGGTATAAGCTCTCACATAACCTCTTCTTCTGCAGCCAACTTTCCGAACGGCTCTTATTGCTCTTCATGTTCACTGAGGGGCTTTTATTTAACTTGGCAACTGCTGACACTTTTCATGTCCATTTCCGCTCTCTCCTTTTGATGTGTAAATTATCCCTGAATATTGGCAAACAGGACAATTTGGGTATTGCTGAGGGCCCCTAGCCTGACTTCCCCCCACCTTTACAATCATACAGACCTCATTGACTATCTTTCCTCCACCCCCCACTTTTAATTTGTTCAAGTAGCCTGAACATACACAGTCAGTAATTTGACCATGTATAATGGGACACTGCAACTTTCTGTATCCTGAGTCCTTGCCTCGGTTCCTTTTTGATTTCATGTATGTACAAATTGGTTGTGGTGCTGGAGAGGTCCTGATTCAGCCAAGTGTTTCAGCACATGCCTGTAAGGAAGAAGCAGAAATGCTTCTGAGGAGGGACCAGGCTCCCTAAACTACACTGTGGAGCTAGGAGAAGGCTGAGGCACAATACTTTTCATGGACCACAGGCTTTACAGCAGCAGCTCTCCAGGTTCAAACAGCCCATCCAGTGTTTGGAAGGAGCCAAGTTCAAGATGTGGATGAGTCCATTGCCCACTCAAATGGATGGTGCCTAATTCAGCCAAACCACATGGGCAAGAGCTGGGCCCTCTCAGAGATACCAACCCCACAGCTTCCTCCACAAAAGAAAATGTGTTTGCAAGAAGGATAACGGACATGTCTGGTCTTGAAGTGAGCTCAGATCTGTGCCTACCTGAGAGAATGTAGCTGAGTTTCTGCTGCCTTTGCTAGGGATGTTTCCCACTTCAAGTGTCATCATGCTGTAACTGTTGGGACAGACACACGGTGTGTTACAGAAGTTGAGCAAGAATATTCCATGACATGAGATCTCTAGTGTAAGTCTTGACAGCATAGGTCCTTCCAGCACTACTATATCCATATCCCATATACACTGTACAGCTACAAAAGCTGGATCTCTGTGATGGCCCAGTATAACACATTGCAGCATCCCCTTTCCATCCACTGCCTCTCCGTACTTCTGCTGTACTAGAAACATTAGCAAGAAACCACAGAGAAATGTGCCTGAATCACCTGTACCCTGTAAAATAAACAAGGTGGAGCCCAGTCCTCACCACCCTTCCCAAACACACTGAGATAAAGCGCAGAGAAACTGGTCAAGGCAACACTTACTGGAGGCTGATGGGAGTATACTTTCATCTGAGTACTTTCTATACCATATTTTGGCAAAGGAGCCCAGGACTCCACACCCTGGTTTTCCCAGCCAGAAAACTCTTTAGTTTGCCCCACAACTCCTTAGTTTGCACAAAGAACTGTGTACACAGTCTGAAAAAGGGGAGGGGCAGGGCCTGGGTGTGAAATGGAGAATACACCAATATGACTGTATCAGTTCAGTGCTTTAATGTGTCATCAATGTCCCTACGAACCTTCAGCAAAGTAACCTCTGTGCTCCAGGTCATCATCCTTGAAGTGGAGATAGCACAGAGGTATTTTAAGAAGAACAGCATAGTAGTTGTGAGCCCACTCCAGGACATACATAAGTACTAGGCTGGTTCAATAAATGATGTACCAAATTAAAGCCTAAATGAGGGACCTGTGAAGGATTTCTCACAGAGAATAAAGTGACCCTGTTTGGGGTAGTTGGTCAGCAGCTGGAAACAAGGAGGGGATGCTAAGGGTGGTTAGCTATGGGAGAGGGGGACTTATTTCCTCTTTGCTGTGCTCGACTGGTTTTCAGGGAAGGGGAACGGCTGTCAGCTGGGTATAGTGACACATGTTTTTTCTCTATTTGCATTTCAACTCAAGGGCATCAAGAGCAGCTGGAAAGCAGCTATTTTGTCCTGTTTAAATAAATAATGTGTGTGTGGCAGGTTGGTGTTCTCACCACATCCAGCCTTTGCTGTAATATCAGCTGTGGGAGATGCTTATGGCTTGACACTTGCGAAAAACCAGAAGTTTCTGACTGATTCTCTGAAGGTTGACCAACAGGTCCAAAGAGATCCCTTTCTGCACAAACTGGTTAGAAGTAAGGTTGTTCCTGTTGTTGTGAAATGGCCCCCACTTTCTTTCATGAACCACCCTAAAGAGCTGGCTCAGGGCCTGCAGTGTGCCATCCAACCAACAAAACACCAGTGGGTGTGGGAGATGGCAAGGCACTTCTTTTAAATACAACATCCCAGAAAAGTGAGGGAACAAAAATGAGTGTAAGGTACTATCATTTTAATACCCACACAAAACACACATGCTCCAGCCCTTTCATTTTTCTAGGCTAAAGCAAGGGCACCAATTTTGTTTTCCTGGGACTGTTAGCACCTGAAAAGGCAGGAGTTCATCTCAGTGACTTTGAAGCAGTAAAACCTTGAAGATATAATGTGGCTTAAACACATGGAAATTCCTCCAGGCCTTAATTAATTTAGTATTCTTCCACAGAAAGACTGTTGGCGTTGTAAATTATTCATAAGATATTATAGACTCACTGATCTCAAATTTCATACAAAATTACAGCAAAGCTTTCAAAACGTAAAAAAAAAACCAAAAACCCAGCTCTCAAATTAACCCCTTGCATAATGTGTTTCTAAAATTACATCCATAGGGGCTATTTTTTTGGTTCTTTTTTTTTTTTTTTAACATGATTCTATCATTATTGCTAATACATATAATTGCCTTTTGTTTAATGAGATACTCTACCAATTTCATATGAAAAACAACAGCCGCTACCAGCAAAACCCAGGAGCTCATTTTATGGAAAACTGAGACATATTCTTCACTAGTGCTTTAGTTGCTTCACTCCAGGTTTAATAAAGCAGGCCAGTGGACAGACTGTGTTAAATAGCAGTTGCTGGTTGGTCTGTCTCATACTCTCCATTTTATTCTGCCTACAAAGTCCTCTTGATCAAAACACATCATGCCATAAAACAGATAAATAAACAGAGCATAATGATAGCATTTTCCAGACCAAAATGACACCCAGTTTGGTGCAATCTTTCAGTAAATCCTTGCAAATATTCCTATCCTGAAGCACTACGAACATAAGCAAAATACTGAATCATTTCTTTGAATTGCTGCAGAGAGTTTGAACACCTGGCAAGTAAGCTCCATAACACACTATGAAATATTCCAAGACCTGCATTTATTTACTGCAAAACCTGCTGAAATTTAGAAATTTTCACTGGTAGAGTATTCTGGGTAATGGAAGTTTCTATTAAGGTTCTTCTCACAAAGAGAATAAATTTGATTTTCTAAAGAGTTGGGTCATATTTATTCAGTTTGAATTGATATTAATGCAGCCAAACAAACCACTTATTGTTAAAAGTACTCTGTGATTTTGTTTAGTTAATAAGATTAGAAAGTACTATATGCAACCAATGCCATAATATTATTCAACAGAAAAAATCAAGACATTAAATACATTCGCTCTGGGCTAAAATTAGACAGATCATCATCAAACACTCAATAATCAGTTGTCTAACTACTCATTGTCACCCACCAAGTAGCTGGGATACAGAATACACAAACAGAATTGTAAATGCATCTCACCTTCCCCTCTATGCCTTAGTCTAAACCTAGTTCCTTATTGATATTGACAAAAATATACTTATTGATTTGGCTTTTACATTCCCATTTCTGGCACACTCCTACCAGAAGGCCATCTTCCTCGTTGTCCCTTCATCACTTGCACTGCATCATCCCAGTCTCCCCCATGTTTTCTAGCACACACATTTCTAACCCTCTCCCTTTCCTATATCCCCAGACTTTCCCACATCCACCCTGGATTCACAACATTTCCAGGTCCAGTGGTGTCTGAGCCCAAGTGTGAGAGCTAACCTGGAACTAGGTCCACACCAGCTTGCTGACTGGTTGGGTGGCTGCTACCCTGCAGGAGGGGTAATGGGCATCCCTGTCATTCCCTTGGAGGCATTTCTAATAAAGTCTTTTTCCTTGACCTAGCTGCTGATTTGCACAAAATGCGTAGGGATGTAATATCTGAGCAGTGGCTATCCTGTGTCAAAGGTGCCTGGGATCAGTCAATGGATTCAGAAGTTATTAAGAGACTGACTGACAGGCAGGCAGAATAAGATCCTAAGTCTCATTCCCTTAGGAAACCAGCATAAAAGGGATTGGAGGGGTTTTTTCTTTAATCCAGCAACGCTAAAAACAAGAAACATCTACAATTCAAGTGTGAGGCCCCCAGAGTCATGAGGTTCCAGGAAAAAAAAAAACACCAAACAAAACAGTAATAAGTGGAGTTATCTTTTAGGGTTTTTTACTTTACCATACATGAAGTATTTTGCAATATTATTTTCTAATATAGGAAAATATTATTTTTTAAAAAAACTAAGTCTAACTTTTGCCCTGATTTGTTATGGCCAGAAGCTCCGAACTACAGAAATGCACCAAATAACATGCAGCCAGCCCCAAAGTTATAAGAAACTGAGACACCAAACTGAGTAAGTTTGGTGTAACTGAATGTTAAGACTCAGTTTACACATAACCAGATAACAGTACTGAATGCCTAAATATAAACATGTATTTTGTTCTTCCATAAGAATTTTGCACAGATCTTTTCTGTCTTTAGGAAAGTCAGGATTAGTGATTGGAGATCAGCCTACAATCTGTCAGAGGCATGCATAAATCTTACATATGAATTTCAAAAATGTGATAAATTGAATCTTTGTGTAATTTTTCTTGCCATAAAGAGTCCTAAGGAAAGAAAATAGTCATGCCAAATGTCTCCTGTGTATGGCTCAGACCCTGCAAGCAGAGATTCTTGGAAATTTTTGGCTGAAACAAGGTCATCAAGAAATGGTTTGCTGTGTTCAAAAATTTAGTTTTAAAAAAATGTCTTGACAAATGTTGACCTAATCCACAAAAGACTCTCTAGTAAACCCTGGACTCCTTACTGTTCTTCTGTCTTGGCTAGCAAGGTGTGCTAGTCCCAGAGCAGATGTACTTGGCAGATATCCTCTAAGATTTCAAGTAAGAGGCTTTTCACCCCTCAGCTGCTCATGAAATTAGCAATCCTGCCAGCTTTGAACCCAAATCAAATAAAAGAAGTATTCAGAAAACTGAAAATCCTTCTTTTTCAGCCAACTTCCCTGCATGTATTTGCCTTTGTAACTAGAACTCCACAGAACACCTCCAGCTTTAAGCTTCCTGGCCACATGCAAACCTGCATTTTCTAGATGGGCTTCTCTTAGAAAAAGGGACAGCAAATCCTATTCAGCCTAGCCCCTCGGAGGACAGGCCATCTCTCCCAGGCAGCCATATAAAAAATTGGGCACTTGTTATAGGTCTCCTCCTCAACCCTCTGGAGAGCAAAGCAGGCGTGTGGTTCACATAGGTCTCAGATACCCCAGCACATCTGAAATGGCCTCAAATTATACAATACTTGAGGAACTGGATCCCACCTGGCAGGTTAATGTGATCTTATGCAGACATATAAACACTCACCTTGTCCACACACCAAAATAACTGAGCACTATCTAGCTCTAATCCAAAAGCCACGTCATCACAACACTGAGTTTAAACTATTCAACCCAGACTCTCAATTCACATCTGTTTTCAAAAGTCCATGTAAACATAAATCTTAACACAAAAGAGATCCAACAGAGCCTTGAAATTCTGCAACAGTCTCTTGAAATTCTGGTTTCCAGACACAACAGTCATTTCATCATTCCTCTCTTCACTTGCTGGCTCCACTAAGGCAAATGTGCTTTATTTTACTGGCCCAAAGCATTCCTAGAGTTGGTGGTCAGTGATGTTATCCTTTATAACATCAGCCCTGTGAGCAATACTCTCTCTCCTTTTGCTGGCCCTTAAATACCCTAAGAAGGGCAGTACAGCACTGGCAGCACAAAGGATGACAACAACTCAGTCCCAGCACCTGGTCTGATCATTCTGATGACTCCTTGCAGCTGAGAAGGCGAGGTTCTGTGAACAATGTGTGCTAGGCAATTTCTTCAACCTGACTCATTTGAGAGAGGTCAGGATTCCTGACCCAGCAGCTATTCCCTAGATTACCAAGGACCACTCCCTTGAAAAATCACAAACTGTTCCAAGAAGCAGAGAAGGAAAGAAAGAGCAGTTACCACAGTCAGTTCTATCCCTACTGATGTACACAAGCTCCTAAGTTGTACTCACCAGTGTACAGAACATCATTGTTCTGTTGGACTGGCCTCTGTAGTTCACCATAAGATGCACAGGTAGGACAATTATTTACTTATTAGACCTTATGATATTGAAAGCTAGGAACAACATCTTACCAAGCAACTCACAGCTTGCTACACCATGTCATACCACCCTCCTCTTTGTACACAAGATGCACAACGCTCTCAGTGTGAGCTGTCATCAGATTCAGAGTCTCACAGAAGACGCTAAAAGAGGGGAAAATAGACATTTTTAGGGAGTCAGAGGGAGGAGGGGGAATGACAACAGAAGTATCCATCCACCTGGGACACATACACACAAATCTGGGAAACATCTGCATATTGCATGCGACAGGTTGCATCACTTAACAATATTTTTCTTCTTAACAGCTCATTTCAGGCTCTTCCACAAAAGAAATCAATTACTAATGACATACAGCCCTACTTTTCTTCCTGAACCCATAATTGCTTCCAATTTTAAGCTAAAATTAGCCATTCATGTTATCCAAATGAGCATAGTTTAGTGCTGATGTACGTAAGCGATGCTTTAGATTGTTGAACATAGCTGATCTTTGACAGTTTCTTCTTATAAATAACAGTTTCCTCTTTACACTGAGAACTTTTCAGAGGCGACAGATGTTTGAAAGATGGGGCTGAATTAGTTGAATAGCCTGTAAAACCCACCAACCTGAGATCTGCAAATATGAAAGCTCAGAATTCTTAGAAAGGCAGCTTGGAAGAAGCATAAATCACATCTGCGCAAATGCCTCTCTTTCAGCCTACATACTTTACGCATCACATTGTCAGCATTTAACACATAATAAATAATAAACAACTTTAATAATTTAAAGTGCTGACATGGATAGGCTGCGTTGCATGGAGGAAGATATGAGGAATCTATTAAATGAAGTAAAAAGTAATAGTAATAATAATAATACAACTTTTTGTTTGCTCAACAAGTTAGAAAAAGTACTGCAAGAGAGCAGAGCCATGTCAGACACAAACCTGTCCTCCATCAGAAGTTTTTGGCCCTGTGC